>JAWWEM010000044.1:2160491-2198350 GCA_035582935.1 Ormyrus thymus | reverse complement strand
TTATCCAGAATATCCGATCCTCCTACGATTAGTCTGATTTGGGGGGTAATTTTTCGGCGAAAATTCTCTCCGTGTAAAGTAAACGCGATAACTGGGTGATTAATAGTTTTAGCCTACATTGTCACGAGCGACAATAAACTGATAAATATAGCAACTACGGTACACCATTAATCATAAACTCTCCGCGCTCGCTGCCACTTCGATACAGAGCCGAGTAGTACGCGCTAAACGCAAGATTTAATTAACTCGTCAGCTCGAGAAATCGCGACAAGGGCCTCGGCGGCGAATCGGCGGGGTGAGAAGTGGCACGGGAAAAAAATCTTTCGACAGATAGCCGCGCCGCGATACGCGCGCTCTCGAGGTCGTTTTGTGAAAGGTCCCCCCGGCCGTTTTTCCGGAGCAATTTATCGAAGCGAGAATGTGAGCCGTACCACTTTGTCATCGTGCTCTTGTTGCCGTTAATTAATAGAGAAAGTGCGGGTGATACGGGACACTCTCCGCGCTTATCGAGCACGACTCCTTTCCGCTCGTGGCGAATTAGTCGCGGAGGCGCGCGCTTCGCTCGAAAGACATTGTTTCGGCTAATGAAACGGCGACGGACGTGCAGTAATTCCGCTATGCGGGTTAGGCGAGATAAGAGGTATTTTGCACTTGGTGCACGAATTTGGTTTTAAGCCGTTTTCTCGTGAAAGCAGGGTGGCCTCTTGGATTTGCGTGGCAAAGTTTTTATTGGAGCGAGAACGGAAATTGAATAAATTAGATTGTTTACTTTGTTTTGTTGTTTTAATCAGTAACGGTATATTGTAATAACTTATTAAGATGGTTAAGTTGCGCGTTAAAATGTAATGTACACGATGTTTTCATTATTGCGTTAGAATAATTGGGTTTGTTTTCGTAAAGATCCGTAACGTTAGTTACGACTTGAGGTGAAAATTAATTCACAGAAAAAACTTTCACCGTTTCGTAATATTGTTAATTACCTAGAATGAAACCAGATATGTTCCATTGAAGTTGCGAGATAAAAATAAAGACTTTGTTTAGCAACTTCCTTGATTCCATAAAAGTATATATCAGCGCCAAGACTTCCTCAAGCTTGAAACGCAAAACGACGCACAATTATCTTAAAACAATGTTAATAAATCACAAAATTTATCGACATCGCGACCCAATTAAAACGCCAGCATCGAGAAAAATCGTAACACCGCTCTCGCATTGCAGATCCCAGGATTCATCGCTGAACGTACCAGCGCACAGTCACCCACCAAAGAGCCAGTCGATATCGCCGCTAGCGATGGAGCGAACGCACAACGGCTACTCGAACGGAAAGATCGAGAGCTACTCCTGCAGCGTGGGCTACTCGGAGGTGGACCGCGGCCTCGGCTCGACGACCGGCCAGCACCTGAGCCTCGCCGAGCAGATCAGCCCCATCTGCTCGAGCTCGCCGAACAAGAGGATAAGCCCGGTCGGCGCGCGCATCGCCGCCTACAATCGGCAGAACAAGTCCCACACTTCTGTATCCAGCTCGTCGCCAAAGTCTACGCTTGTTAATGGTACGGGACGGGAGGATGATTTGTTGGGTAACTCCGAGTCGGGCGAGTGTGAAGAATGCTTAGTTTGCTATGCGTTTCTTAAATTTTTGGAAGTTGCTTAAATTTGCTTCACTGCGTTGGCATGTTGATTTTTATATTACTCAGAAATTGTTATTTTACAAAATCCTTTCGTTTCAATGGATTTATGATTTTATTACTGTCTTATATCAATGTATTTTGTCGATCCACTTAGCTAAAATTAAAGATCGCAGTGAAGTTTAAGATTACAATGAACCTTTTAAAAACTAAACCATTATACTTTGAAACCCGAAATTCAAAAACGATTATTTACTTACATAAACGTAAATATTTGTCTAAAGTGTCCGCGATCTATCTACCACAGATAACAAAAGATTGAAAGAAATCTGCTAATCAGTATCTTATCGCCTCGACATAATTAATAATGCTTTATCGTCTGTCGGTTCGCAGTTTCGCACACGTTCAGCGAGTCGAGCATACTGAACGGTTCGTCGGATCTTCAGAACTGTACGCTCAACTCGTCGACCAGCGAGAAGTCCTTCATCCAGCAGCGAGTAGAGCGACTCTACGGACCGGGTGCACTAGCACAAGGCTTTTTTTTTAAGCGCAGCAACAGGCATAGCTTGAGTAGTAACGAGGATGCCAACAAATCTAGCAACAATAACAATACGTCTTTGATAGATGAGAGTACCGCCGAAGAGTCGCTCAAGAATCTGCCGGTGCTGCGACACTTGCGACCCGAGTTCCGTGCTCAGCTGCCCGTCGTCAGTCCGCGCAGACCCACCGATGGCACTGAACAGATAATTAAACCTTTAAAAAGGTCAGTAATTACTTTCAGCATTTAAATTTTTTTTATTGTAATGTGTCTTTGTAACGTGTAGAAAAAATGTTTGAATCTAAAGTTATATATTTAGAAATAAATAATAAATTACTCTTTGTTCTAGGTCGATCTATTTAATTTACTATCATTAATTAGTTTTCAATGTTAATTTTAGGATCACAGTTTCACCTGCAAAGAACGATGCCAAAGAAGTAAAAGAAAGTCCTAAACAGCAGAAAGAGAACACAGAAACTGATCCAAAAATGACTGCCAGCGTAACGAGTCTTACAGATCAGCAGCCTGCTGCTCCGAAAGTAGTTTTACCCGTACTGGAGCCAAGCACGAATTCTAATATTGTTAAACGTGAAACACCCAAGAAAGTTCAAGATGGCCATTACTTCATGAGTGTAAGTGTAGAATAAATCTTTTGAATGTATTTAAACTAAAGAGAAACGTCTAACTCTTTTTTATCTCTTTTGCAGCTGTTGAACAAAGAAAAGAATAGGTTGATTTCACTAGCGGAAACCGTTGAGAAAGAACTGACCGAAAGTACCGTGGCATCACTCCCGGAGGATGCTGCCGGTAAATTAAGGTCTGCTTCTGGCAAAGCAAGACTGTTGGCATCGCAAAAAATGAAACAATTCGAAGGACTTTGTCAAAAGAATATTGTTAGTACACTAATTATCGATTATTTAAATGTCAAATTGAGCATAAATAGTTTTTAAATTTAAAAATTACTTATTGCAGAATCAAGTGCCTGGCGAAGAATTCCCGACCACTAATGAAGACCTGGCTGGATTTTGGGATATGGTGATGTTACAAGTTGTTCAAGTAAATGATTTATTCGAACAAATTGAACGCTTAAAGAAGTCAAACTGGCAAGAGGTACAAAGAAATTTAATTAAAAAGCACTTATTACTAAAGGATTTTTAGTAAGATACCGACACTGTAGTTTTTCGATTTTTCATTCGCGCTCTTTATTTCTGCCAACAGAAGAGTACTACAAAAATTTTAGAATTAATACTTCTTTTTAAATAAATAAATATATTTGTTTATTTTGTATTGAGGAGCATGAATTAATACTGTTGTTTAAGTAGGATACACCAATGTCGCGATGCCTACAATAATATTATATTTGTAAAGGGGAACGAACACCCGTTCATTTACTAAATAAATAAATAGATACATAAATAATATTATTAAAGAAATATAATTATAATTAATTGTTTTTTATTTAATAGGTCGCAGAACCGATATCAGCACCGGCAACACCACACAATGGCAGTGCTGTAAAACGACGCCCAAATACAAATTCAAAAGTTAAATCAAAGGCAAATGCCGAAGCCGCTCAAAAAGCGCGCGAGTCAAGGGAACAAACTCGCCGACAGTTACTTGAAGAAAGAAGACGCGCCATGCGACTATTAAATGCTAACGCCTCAGACACTGCTGTGGAAATTTTTGTTCCCGAAACGTAACAAAAATCTTAATTTTTTAAATTCAAGGCCTCTACACATAATAGAAAAATTTTAAATTAAAAACATTGAAAATCAAACGAATCGATTTTCAAATACTTATTTTTTCTTAGTTATATTTTAAACTGAGGACACGATGAGCATTTGAAAATATATTATAAAAAATATAATAACCATTGTAGGTGCGATTTGAAATTAATCGGCTTAACAAAATTGAAAATTATAAAATCTTGCAGCAATGATATTAACATTAAGCTTCGCAAGACATCGATCTATTAGGCAAAAGTAAATGACCAGAAAATTTTATGAATTTTGATAGAACTTTTTTTTCGATAATTATCGTAATAATAAAAAGAAATTAAATTACAAGGATGTAAATATTTTTGATATATTGAAATGCCATTCTACATATGGTCGAATCAAACTGCACTTCGAAACGTAAAATAAATTTTTTTTTGCTACTGGAATTTTTCCCCTTTTAATTATTGGGAAAATAATCATGTAAGTTTACGAATGCTTCTTTGTCTACTCATATGTGGCATTAATTTATTGATTTAAATATTTATATATACGTGTATAAATGATAGTACGAAAGACTGGAAAATCTTTGGGACGAAGAACCGTTTGTTTGTCACGTAAAAACTCTGGTGCATTGTATTTGTAAATATTCATTCCATAGGCATTTGACAACTGCATTAGAGCTTTGTTTTTGTTTAGGTTGTCAACTTGGATGAATTCCTATTAATATTATTTTTATGATTATAAACAATCGATGACGTTGAATGGAAAAACTTTTTAGAAGTAACTGTAGATATGAAACAGTTCTTACTTCTTTACTTAGTCATATTAAAATTTATTAATACTCATTTAAAGTTTGGTGATAGAACGATTGCAAGTTACTTTATGTCGTCTCTTTAGGAGATCAATGTTTGTTTTATAATTGAAAGCTAAGCTAAAGACAGTTTTTTTTAAGCCAAAATTTTGGCAGCCTCTTGTATAATTATGATATATGTTAAACTATCGGATACAGATTATTTGACCTCGACCAGTGTGCGAATGTGCGAATGAGTTTTAAAATTGTATATAAAAAAGCACGAAAATAATAGAAAATGTACGAATTATTTTTCACTAGTAATCGGATTAGGTTTTGATTTTTTTCTCCACGTGTATTCTTTTTTTCAACTGTTATCTTTTCGTAGTAATTTATATTCAGATTTTCTTATAGTTTTATATTAATGCATCCAGCGCGGTGTTCGTAACTGTCATTTGGTTTTGTTTCTGGTGACTACTAAGTAAGCAATTTCTGTGTAAACACATATTTTATTTTTCAATCCGCTCTCGGAAGCACGAAATAAGAGCAAAAATTGAATGTATTTGAATTTTAAAAAATTGATTCTTTTTTTTATATTTGGTTTTTTAATTATTCATTGAAATAAAACTTGTGTATTTATTTATTTGAAGTGACAAAGAGAAGAGTAGATTTAAGTAAAACACAAGGTCACAACGCGCGATTAATTCTTTGTAAGATAGTATTTAAGACATATTTGTAATAAATTTTCGATCGGCATTAACCAAAACAAAATCAATTATTTTTTTATCTTTCTGAAACCTACTACTTCCCTATTTAAAAAAAATCTTTTTACCGCTTCTTAGTTAAATTATCTTAAAATGAAAAGTTTTGCTAACATTTAATAAATTAATAACCTTAAATTTTGTACATTACAATATTTATTAAACCTAAAAAAATTTACATAAACACCTTTTATAGGTAACTTACGATATTTATAGAAATACATTTTGAATCACTTGTTGAATACAACTGTAGAGATGAGATTCTTAAGCATTATACATATATTCGTTATAAATCACGAGTCGTACAGTGTAAAATGCATGTTAAAGAGTGTGTTCTACATATATCTATAGATGGCACTTGGAATTCATTCTAGGAATGGGCCGAGTATGGTTGTCATTGTAAAAGCTCACGCGTTTGTCATGGGTGTCTGGTCTGTTTCTCTCTTTCGCCTCGTCGTTCGCTTCAAACGAGACAGATGAGATTTTTGCCTTCGTTCATTTTATCTTGGACCTTGTCGCTCGCCGTCGATTTCTCCGCCTGGCCGCTGAAAATCGCGCAGGCGAACGTCAGCAGGACGCCGAAAACTGCACTGTAGAACGCCCAGCCTGAAATGATGACGTTTTTTCATTGTTAATTTGAAGTGAAATTTCGTTTTTGGCCGCTTTAGTTCCACGAAGTCTTTCATAAAAAAATACTAATAGTCTAAAGATTCATCAAGTGTAAAGTGCAAGAATAAAGAAGTGGAGTACTTCATCAAATTAAACATTTTTTTAATAGTAGTTAATCGATACTTATATCTTACCTAAAGAGCAATTAGCAAGATAAAATGCGTCGGCATCTACACCGCAAATCCTCTGCACTCTTTCAGCACCCCATCCAGCGGGATACAAAATCATTCCCAGCAAATAAATAATTCCTGTAATAGAGTGAATTAAAATGAGAAAACTTTTTTGGAAATTTGTACAAAAAACAAAGACGTATAAATTGTTTACTGTCCCATAATTAAACCGATCTTTACCTGCTTGAAATTGTTTAGACAAGTTCAAACAATAGAAAAACTATCAGTACATTAAAAAATTGAGCTTTTACTATTAAAAACATTCTCTATCGATCCACGTGCAGATTCTTCTTAAAAAAAAGACTAGAAAAAACAAAGGACGCTCACCGGCGATGGCCTGCGCGACTCCAGCCAGATTGAAGATGCTCTTGCGGCCGACGGCCTGGACGCAGCATCCGAGCAGCGCGGCCATCACCGTGCCGCCCATGACGGCGAGGCCCAGGGCCATGAAGAAGAGCGAGGCCTTCCAGCAGCTGGGGAAGACCGAGGGGTCCGTGGCGAGGCCGTCCATGTTGAAGTTGCCGCAGTGGTTGCGCTCGTAGAGTCGGGTGCACCGGTTGTAGATGCCCACCGACGGCGCGTAGATCTCCGTCCCGTTAGCTGGAAAAGTCGCTCGGCTTTACTCTCCGCCTTTGTAGGGTTACTCTGTAGTGCTTTGCTTTTGCTCCCGCGGGGTGCTTGCCGAAAACTCAAAAACTTTATGGCTCTTCTCGCGAGCTGCTTAACTGGGAAAGGTCCTATTTTCGACTTGGCTGCACGAGCTACTTCAAAGTGTGGGTATTATCAGCGCGGTGCGAGATTGCTTACTGAACCTATATCTGAACTGCCTTTGATTTTAAGTATACTTGACAGTTTAAAAATCCGTGTTAGCAAGATATAAATACTCAACTGTTCATAAATTTAGCGTTGATTCTCTAAAGAATGAGATAAAAGTATTTCAATCCGTAACGTGTGATTGGAATTTTTTAAAAAAAGGAGCATCTTGATTCGGTAAGGCAAAAATAGTTTAGTGGAAAGTAAATTCTACCGGAAAAATCAAATTATTATAGCTCCCGACTGTCAAACAATATAAAGAAAATAATTCAATTTTCATTACAATACAATTTAATAATATTGAAAATAATCGAGTATTCTGGAGAAGAAAATTTATCGCTCGAAAGCTTAACGCAAAAAAAGCTCGGTCGGACTCGTAGATCATCGCAAGTACACACCGCGCGCAGCGCAATAAACCAACAAAGGCCGCGCGCGAGAGCAGGCCGGGACCGCTCTTCGGTCAATATATTTAGGCGCGGGCCGTGCAACGTATATATATATAAGTGCATCTCGGGCGCGGCGCGGTTAATGAGCTTTTAGAGAGGCGTTTTATGTCTCACTAGTCTCTATCGTCCTCGGCGGGCTCACCAGCCATCTGGGAGTGATGACGGCCGATAAAACCGCCATAAACGCCAGGAGGGAGAGCAGCGTCCAGGCCAGGCTGCGCCCGGTCACTATCACGTAGCAGCACATCCTGCCAGCTGTCGGCCGATCCTTCCTTCCTTCCTTCCTTCCTCGCTTTCGCGATTCGCGGCTGGGGGAGCACTTTGCGGCGAGGCGGTTCAGCTTCTCAGCGCGTCAGGGCCGACGCCGGGAGGGTTTGCTCTGCAACAAAGAGCGGGATTTTGTTGAAAAATTCGGCGGAGGAATCGACGAATAATTTGACGTGGTTTTCAGCGGCATTTTCTGTTAAAGGTTTCCGTCTTCGTAAATTTTTGCCTTTTTTTCGAGAGTCGCAAAGTAAGCTAATTATATGTTTGTAATGTAATTTGTTTAACACGCAATTAAACTAGCAAGCTTATGCATTATTCAAAATGTTACCGTGATCTTAACCGATTTTGGTTTATGTCACGACGTTTCCTCGGCGGTAATAAATTTTCTCGTATACATCACTGCGTATTTCTTGGAAGTTTAGAAGCTTTTATTCTTACCATTCCAATAAAACGATCTCGAGCACGCTATAAATGTGGGTATCTGCTTTAAAATCCCACAAGATCGTTCGGATGGTTTCCGAGAATTTTACGAGGATTCAAGTGATTTTATTTTGAAATTCCTTTCGAAAATCAGAGAGACAAAGTCTCTTGGAGTCCTAAGCAGTTCTTTCGCAACGGAAACAAGTATAAAACAGAAACGCTTGTTTGAAATAAATTTAATATAAAATGTTAGCCTTTGACAAAAGTGAAATAATTTCTAATTTTATTAATGAAAACGAAAACTTTTACCGTTTTATCGCTCTGATCAATTTTACCACACTGCAATAATTTCTCTACCAGTGCTAATTTAAAGCACACATTTTTCGGTCCCTGTAATCGCGAAAACCGAATCATTAATAAAGTAAATGTTCATTTGAATAAAAAAAAAAAGAACCTCGTCATTTCAATGGGGACGTAAGAGTAATAGTCTAAAACCAGAAGTCCTTTGATCTCAAGCTCTAAAATAAGTGGCCATTTATATCAACACGCTCGGTTAAAAACAAAACGAGTCGGCGCGAAGAATGCCACCTCGTATCTGGGCGTGTTCCCCCCTCGATGGTTCACGCATGAATAAGTCAATCAAAATTCTTTTTCCCCTCTCATTTCCATGCCCTCGTGTTCGTCGCGCTTTTAAAAACTCGAAATTGGCACGCTTATCAAAAATCCGTCCGCCAACAAAGCGACCGGCGCATTGTGTGCGCTCGCGCGTTATTGCGAAACGATTTTTAATGCGATCCGGCTTTAAACGACGTTTCATTAAGCGCGACGCATTATTAAACTGCCTCTCGTTGCTCCTCGATTTTATTCGCCAAATTATCTCGCGCCTCTCCCGGCTTTCCCTCGGCTGACGCAACGGCGTTCCGTCGAGCGAATTCGCCAAAAATCATCCGCCTTATCTCCCCGCGGCCGCTGCGGTCGCTCGCGTTCCCGTTAATCTCCACTTGACCGATTCGTCACATCTCGCCGCTGTCGGTCCCCGAAAAAAGAAGAAGAAAAAAAAGGGCCAGCTTCTTCCTCGCTCGAGACACAATGTCGGGCTCTGATTTTGTAAGCGCGTCCGCAGAAGCTCGAGCATCCGCGCCTCCTCGCGCTTTATTTTCATTCCTCGGCGCGCCACGCCTTTTTCCTCGGCATTGTCAGGAGGCTCTCTCTCTCGCTCTCCGATCGAACGTATAAATTAGGCTCGCGCCGATATCCCTCTCGGGTGACAGCGCGGAGCGAGGAGAGTCGTGTAATGGCTCTCGCGGATGAGGGAGAGAGAGAGAGAGAGAGAGGATCGCGGTGGTTTATTTTGCCCGGCCGCGGGTATTTTTAGCAGAGGGGGTAATGAGCGATTTATGATCGCCGGGAATTAATCATTGTTTTACGAGGCTGCAATTGAGGCTCGCTTTTTGCCGGGTTCTCGTTGCGAGAGGCAGCTCGACGCGTGCTCGGGTGTTATCTTATCGATGCGGTTATTATTTTTGCCCGGGATTTAAAGCTGTTGTCGAAGACTTTTTGAGAATGATTTTAGAATACACTGTACTTTATACAATTGAGTCTGTTGGGATGATTTATGAGTCGCATTATTTTATCCGAAAGTGATATTATACTTTTTAACATCTAGACCAATGATTCGGCACGCACTAAAAATGTAGTATAATCATTGTTATAAACTACAAAATATTCTATAAACTATATAAAACTTAAATTTTGCAGAAAAATAATAAAAATAAACAAAAATATCTTTATAAGTTTTGAAATTTCAAGCAACTGTCCGAGTAAAAAGCTCTTGATTTTTTGCACAAAGGATCAGGAGATTCAAGGTCAGTAAGTTAAGTAGTTCCACAAGCATATTTCTTCCCTTTACGGCGTTGATTAGTTTTCGAGTATTCTTCGCCAAACCATATTTTTCAACTTTATAAGAAAAAAACAGTATTAAAAAGCTTCAATTACCGAATGAAATTCAGACAGTACGTCATAAATAATTTCATCACCAAACTCAACGCAATCAAGACTCTGCCGCCTCGAATCAAGCACTCTAAGCGCTTGCGCACTCCCCGTTTCCACAAACATCCACGTAACAATACACATCATCCCGCCGACATCCGTCTCCCTTCGTCCTCGTCAAACTCGATCCTCTTGACTCCGCGCTCCCCGTCGGCATCCCACTGGCAGTCCTTCGCCAACAGCAGCCCCCCTCCCCCGCGGGGATTCCCCGAAAAGAATCACGCGTCCCCAAGGCCCCGGGGACAATTAGCCCGCGTGCCGCGAGATTTTTCGCGATCGGGGCGCGTTACGCAAGTCGCGGGGCAGGTGCCCGCCCCGGCGATCTTATCGGCGATGATTTATCGCGATCTCGCGCGCGACTCGACATTCCGGATTCCCGCGCGGCCGCATCTCCGTCTCGCGCGGAGTTCTCGCCTTCTTCTCTTTTTTTTTTTAATTATGGATTCCGGTCCCCGGCGGGGGCTCTTTTTTGCTTTTACGGGGCTAATTGCCGGCGACAAATCGTCGCGGCTCGTTTAGCTCGGAGAGCGTCGCCGCGCTCGTTTCGATTAATGGCCGGTGCAGCGGGGAAGGAATTGAACAATAGGCTTTTGCGGCGACGCGCTGCTCGGCGGATTGGACTGGTGGTTCGAAAATTTTAGGTGAAATATTAAGAAGGTCGGCGAGTTATTGGTCAAGCAATTGTTTTGTTAATTAATTTCATTTCAATGAAGGCAGTCGGTACACTCAAGATGATAAATAATGATTACGAATTTTAAAAATACACCGCGGGTGGCAATTTGCACTGAGGGACTCGAAAATGCAAATGAATTTTATTTGAGCATCTTATCAAGGTGCAACAATATAAAATTTAAACTTTAAGATTCAAGATTAATGTATATAGTTTGTAAACTAATAAAGTGTTATTAAGTAATCAGAAACTATAAAAACTTAGCCGCAAGATTGCCAAAATAAAAACGCTACGAACAAGCCAATCCCCATGAATATTCCACGCGACAGAACAATTATCTTCTTGTTGCTCATAAAAACTACATTCCCCCGCTGAAACTGGACGCGGCGGTGCCATTTTTCTTGTACCAATAAATCTCGATCTCCCGCAACAAAACGAGCTCTCTCTCTCTCTCTCTCTCGTCCCCTCCACCGGTCCCTCGCATACCTCTTAGATTTCCACCGGCGAACACCCCGCGCTCGCGTGAGCTCCCTCTTATTAGCCCAACAAAACCGCCCGGCAAAACAGCAGTGCGCGCGCGCGCCTCCTCAAAGGCGAGTCTCGTCTTGATTTCCGCTCGCGCGCGCGCGTGAGTCATCTCGGGCGCGTCGCGCGGCGGCCCGTCCCCTCGATCGCCGCGGAGGGCGAAGTCGCTCTCTATAAAGCGCGGCGACGGCGAGGAGCCGCGAAAAATGGAAGGCACGCCGAAGCCGACGGTGCGTGCGCCTAGTCGTTAGGCGCGCTTTTGATTCGCGTTCGAGTATCGCCGCGCTGCCGCCGCCTCGGGTTGAGCCAGCGTTTTTGGCATCGGGGGGAAAGGCGCGCACGTGCGGGTTGAGTCATGGATGATAATGGTTTCGCTCCTTTCCGGAATGTAATCCTTTTATCGAATGGTTATGAGCGCGGGAGGGGTCTCGGAGTAGCCGTATGCTCGAGGCCGCGCTCGAGTTATGCGTCACGGCTGTTAGAAACGCCGGGTGCACTGAATCTATAATACGCCGCGCTGCTTTTACGCTCTTAAAGAGCGGCGCGGAGGTTTTGTGCGTAGTTTACATAAGAAAGCGGTCACAGTGAGTCCTTTGATACTTCGGCGGGTCTCGGATGTGAGAACCGTAAAATGTTCCTATTTCAAGTTCGGTCTCTCGAATAAAGTCGATCGAGGAAATTGATCGCCGCATGATTCACAAAACGCATGCAAGTGTCGCGCGATCAATGCATTTACTGTTCAATCAACCTCAAGAGAAAGAAGGAAAATCCCCTCCGACTAAACGCCGGCAAAAACGCGTTAATCGCCTTAGTATCGCCGGCGGAGAAAAGCGCGTTCGACGTCGGGGCTCAAGAGCGCCGTGTTCCTTTTTTCCTGCCTCCCCCCCCTATCTCTCAGCCCACGCCTTGCCCCTCGTCCGTAAACTCGTCCCGGTCGCTTACGCACGCGATGCATTCTAATTAACCGCTGCGCGGCTAGAGCTCTCGGGAGCAGCTGGAATTTTCGCGGAGTTTTCGCCGCTCTCGAGAGGCACGCGCGAAGGAGATCGGCTTCGCGCGCGGCTTTTGTTTTGGGCGTTTTTGACGAGGAGGCGCCGCTCCTCGAAAGTCGGGGACGCGGAACAGAAGGAGCTAATGGAGGGCCCCCGCGCGCGTCGTGCTCGTCAATCAAGCGCGGGAAATGGTCTGCGACTGCGGCGCGAGAGAGGACGATTTATTCTTGCTCCCACCTGCGCGCGGGCAGCTCGCGCTGTTAATTTATCTCTTTGATGGATGGACTGTGTCGTTGATGGCTCGCGTGTACGAGGGAATTGAAAAGCTTCGTAAGATGTAGCAAATGCATCCTTTGTAATTCATTTGCCCCCCCAAAAAATGATCGACGCGCCTGTCGCAAACAAACACTCGCGAGCCCCCGGTCGTCGTCGCTTCCCAAAACAAACTCCCGAACCCTTCCCGCGCGCCGACTCCTACATCTCCCGGACCCAAACAAAAGCCGCGCTCCCCGACAATGTACCGTCGCGAGCGCGAGGCCTCGGAACAATCGGGAAAAGCCTCCGAAAATAGCGCCTCTCGCGCAGCGCGGCCCCGCCGCTGAAAATAAAGCTCCGCGCATCG
Source organism: Ormyrus thymus (assembly GCA_035582935.1). Taxonomy (NCBI): domain Eukaryota; kingdom Metazoa; phylum Arthropoda; class Insecta; order Hymenoptera; family Ormyridae; genus Ormyrus; species Ormyrus thymus. Next base: position 2,185,275 of record JAWWEM010000044.1, on the reverse strand, counting down.
GCGCGGAGGAGTCATTGACATCCTGCGCGGGCCCGCGCGCGGCCTGTGCGCGTCGCGACAGATAACGCCGGGCAGAGCGGGGAAAAGGGTCGGCCGGCTTGCTTTATAAGGCGCGGCTTTCCTCGCCACGATTCAATCGCCGATTCACGCGAGGGAGAGAGAGAGAGAGAAAGAGAGCGTAGGTGTGCGTAAGGAGCGACGACCGCGAATCCGCTTCCGATGCCGCGGCTGCACAGTTTTGTAGGCACTCGAGCCGCCGCTGCCGGCAAAAAGCGGGAGCTCATTTTCTCGGAGCTTCTGATGGTTATTGGGAGGTGTGGAACGGGATTTAGGAGAGCTTCGTCGGTTCGTTTGGCGGTGCTGGACAGCAAATTATTGATCGCCGTTTTATGGGGAGGGATTTGGAACGGAAAAATCAGATTGACATTGCGTGGTGAGACGGTCGAAGTAAAAATATGCTGCTTTAGTTTCAAGTTTAAGGCGAGGTGCTGCATCCGATTCATTTGAATGTATGCGCATGAAATTTGATCTCACGTACAGAAGTGGAAGGTGATTTGCATAAAGTGCTGAGAATAAACCTTAGTACCAATTTCATTCACCAACATAATCCCACTATTTATCCTATCGAATCGGTCATCGGATTTTCCTCCGACACAATAGAAACATCCAGGCCGATTCGAATCTCGCTTTCATTTCCTCCCATGAATAAACACCGGCGCATACATGAATACGTCCTCCGAAACCAACGAGGCAGTTCTCTCCTCCAAAAAAAAAAAAGAAAAAAAAACACGACTCGACTCTCCCCAATAATTACCCGCTCCCCTCGAACGACGCACATCCCGCGAAAAGGGGGAAGCGATAATAAGCCGGACACCCACGCGGATCTGTCCTCTCTCGCGCCGCTTCCGGCTTCTTCCGCGCGAAAAAGAGACCGCGTCGCGACGAATTTTTATCTCTCGACGCGACTCGGCTGGATTTATTATTGGCGCGGCCCCGCGGATAATTATTTACGCGTAATTTCGCGATGCGGGGGGAGGATACCGAGGCTCGTAAATTCGACGCGTTTCAGGTTTTTAAGAGGGACTTTAATGGCGTTAATTATACGACGGGTTTACTTTTTTCGATCGTGATCGATCGGTTATTTGATTTTTGAACTGTACGAGGATGATTTTTGTTTACAGAGTTTGAGCGTTGTAAACAGATATTTTACTTAAAAGCTCTGATTGCAATGTAATGTAAAAAAGGGTTTCTTTTATTATTAACAATGTCTCCTGATAAAAAGCGATTATTTTTATACACCATCGCAAAAATGGAATTGAGTTTTAAGAAGTAAAAATTTTAAGTAATAATTTTAATACACATTCAAGGATATAAAATATCAGCTCAATTTTTAAAAATAATCTGAATTTTATCACGCCAATTTCCGATCGTATCTTTAAACGAAAAGAAAATACGTTAACGCCATCTTAATCCCCTGCCCGTCCTCCTTTACCCAATCCACACGAAAAAGGCCTTCGCTCGCTAATTTAATTATTTTCGATCGGTCAGAAAAACCTCGCCAAGCCCTCGCCGAACCAGCCTCCCTTCCCGCAATCAACTTTTAATTACGCTCTCAAACGGACTGGCCCGCCGCATAATTAAAACTCATATAAACGCCAATTAAAATTCCGATACACTCCGGGGCCCGGCTCGAAAAGCCGATCGGCAAAAATATCGGCTCTCTCTCTCTCTCGGCCCCTCTCCGCTTCTCGGCTTTAAAAACCGATTGTACCCGCCGGCTTTCTCACGTAAGAGAGAGAGAGAGAGAGAGAGAGAGCATCCGGAATCCGCGAGGGAGGCGGAATGCGGGCGACTCTCCTCGTTAAAGACAAAAGCCGATCGGGGAAGCCGAGAGCTCCTCGCCTCTTCGCGGCCGATAAATTCTGCAGCGCTTGGGAGACGGAGCTCCGCGCGGTAAATTTAGCGGGGAAAAAAGCGCGCGGATAGTTTACCCGGTACTTTATTGTTACGGCTCTATTTTATCGGCGGGGAGAGCGAGGCGCATTGTAGGCAAATACTTGTAGGTAGCTGCGGTTCGGGAGCGAATCGCTCGGGAGGGGAGAGCTGTAAATTAAGTCGTTTTGCTTTCGGGACGGCTCGCGGGGCTGTGGATGGCTTTGCGGGACACGTCGAGCGCTTATCCTATTGGGGGCGCTTAAATTGGAGGAGGATGTTTAGATTGCGCGTAATAAAACTTGTCGAGATGCAAATGTTGAAAATATTTGCAGTTGATTGTGTATAGCAAACGCTATTATCTTCCTTGATTGTGTGCATTTTTTGAGCTCGGGCTTTTTAGCGATAACTTCATGATGAGAAAGTTTTTACGACGCCTTCATTAACGGACTATCCAATTAGTACAAAAGCAGCTTTACTTTGAAAATTTTCTTATTCTTAATGCAATAAAACGCACCTTTTGCCTCAAAAGAAAATAATTTTCACCGCCCAGCTATTCACCTAATTAACCCAATTTACGTTCGCCGCTTCAAATTCACCTCTCAAAAACGATTGCCAACGAACCGAAATCGAGCAACGGACAAACGAACAACCATAGAAGCCGCGCCGCGAGAGCCGGAGCGCGGCGGCGATTGTTCCCTCGCAAGCGAGAGAGCGATTCATCGAAACGAAAACACCCCGCGCACGTAACTCAAGCCCACGCCGACTTTCACTCGCATCCGGCGCGGGCGATATTCGAAAAATTCGAGAGCCATTAAAAAGGGGGGAATGTGTAGCGGGGCGCGCCGCGTACATCGAGCGCCGGGCCCGGAGGCATCGCGGCCCGAGAGTCGCCGCCGAAATCGGCCGGAGCCGAAACCCGCTCGGATGATGGATTTCGGCCGCGAGGGAGACGGGCCCCGTTCGGCTCGAGCGATATGTCCTTTACGAGTTTTTCCGACGCACTTGAGATTCGGGGGGAGATTGGTGAATTGAGAGCGAGAGAAAGAGTGTCTGTCCGATAAGGGATTGTTTGATGTTTTGTGAATGGGCTGTGTGTGGCGAGGAATGATTAAAGCTGGATCGTCGCGGAATGCGTAGGTGGCGAGGGAAGTGTGAAAGGTCCGGTTGTAAATTTTATGTGCAAGTTTGTCATATTGTTAGATGTTTTATTATTCAGGCTTGAATTCATTGCCCACTGTGTAAAGAAGTTTGCATTGTAAATAAAGAATTGTATTGCCGTATTTGTAAGTGTATAATTCGTTAAATTTTAAATAATTTTTTAATAGCTTGTTATTGCGGCATGTGAGAAACTGAAATGAGCATAGAGTAGCTCAATCAAGAACCGTAAATAATAAAACGTTCGATTCTCTTGAATAGAGCTTCTCTACAAAATACTGCACAGTCTTTACAATCAACGCGAAGTAATTTGTAAATCTTTTATTTCGATGCATCGAGAATCAATCGAACAGTAAAATCTACGCGCCGAGATTAAACCCTCTCGAGGTCTCCGCTCGAGCTAAAAACCCACGCACTCGATTGCCGCAAAAGATCGTCCTCCCAATCGGCCGCAAGGCGCGCGAACAAGCCGATTCCTCCTGCACTCGCGCGTCGTCCAAAAATAGTACCGTCTTCGTGAAAAAAATTAAAAAGAAAACAAGATCGCCGAGCCGCCTCGGCCGATCTCGCGTCGATATGAATCAAAATAATTGCCGCGTGACGGGGGAATACGCGCGGAATCCCAATATAACCCGACGAGCAAAAGGTCCTCCTCGTCGAGGCGAGTATGCATAATTCATGCCGAGGAACCGCGACGAGGACGACGGTAGCCTTGACGAGAGAGCGCGAGTTAATGTAATCTCTCGCTGCAGCGCCCGGAGTTACCAGCGACGGCCCTCTACGTGTCAATCGGAGCCGCGCGACATCGATCATCCGGCCGGGCTTTTTAGGCGGGTGATTAGCTTTTTTCCCGGGGCTTCTTTCGTCGCCTGCCTTTCTGGAGGAAGCGCCGCCGAAATAGCTGGCGAGTACTCCGTTGACGGAAGGTTACTGTGTCTTAATTACACGACGCGCGCGTTATGTATGCGACGAAATAGATGCACGCCGCGCAATGGCTTTGTGAATATATTTGGAGAGATTGATCGAGCGCGAGATTTCCTGCTGCGGCAGCGCAAATTTTTTTTTTTATCTTAAACACCACCGTTCTCGTAATAAAAAGAAAGCGCTTGAATTCCGAATTATTACACTATAGTTCGTTATCGCCACCAAATTGATCTTAATGAATGCAAAAGACGCGGGGAAATAACGAGAGCGCTTATTAAAAGCACTCCCTGAAATCGAGAGAGAGCTCGCCTTGCTTTTATTGTTCTCCTCGATCGCGCACTTGGCCGATAAGCGGCTTTGATTTACTCGCGCGTCCGCGAAAAACTCGGTTTTCTGGTTTCGAGGAGCGAAAGTCTTTTCGACCCGCTCTCATTATATAAACGGATCAAGTATACGTTTCGCGTCAAAATCGACGTCGAAAATGCCACCCCGAAGTAGGACGGGAAACTCTCCCGCCGCGAAGCCGTTCCCCTCGCCACCATAATTTTCCCCCCGTTGGAAAAGCCAGGAAAAACCTACCGGGCAGTCGATCCATGGTGTGAGTCAGAGCGGCCGGCTCGCCGTTGTAATTCACATGGTTGTGTATCGCACTCACTCGCGCGGGGGCCGACCGGCGCCGACGATGTGCCGAGCTGAACTGAGGGGCCGAGCCGGCGGCGGCGAGAGCGGCTCGTCGGCGCTCGTAGCGGGGAGGCGATCGCGGGGACGTCTCGCCGGTGCCTTATTTTTCGAGGGAGAACCCGACGCCGCTTCTCGGCGACGACGATGGTCGCGGGGGCCGATCGCCGACGGTACGGCTTTGTGGATCGGGCGAGCGGAGGTTGGTGGGAGCGTTTTTTGAGGGGAGCTCGGAGCGCCTAATGGATAAAAGAAACGTTGGCGAACTGAATCTTTTAGTTTCACTTTTCACAAGTGACGGATGTAGGCTCTAATTTGAATGAAGAAATCGCATAAATATTTTATAAATGTACTAAGATGAACGTATCAGATTTGAATAGAAAGTTTTTACAAAAAGATTTTCTCGACAGATAATATTGCTTAAATTTTGTTCGTGCCAGATGGTCTAATATGAAGACCTAAATCCGAGTTGTCAGAGTCTTCGCGTCAACTAAAGGCTTTAAAAAGTCCGACCACATGCTGCTCATTATTTTCGAAAACATTTCGACGAAATAATGACGCATCTTTTAAAAAGCAATTAAATTAGATTGAATCGTCAACTTTGTTACGCCTCGAATTGGATGGGAGTTTTGTAAGCTTTTATTAAAATTTAAATTCATCCGACGTAAAATAAGTATCTATCATTTGCATGAATCTACTAAAAAAAATTCTATATACATGTAAACTAATACATTATTTATTAGCTAAATGTCGGGTACATTTTAGTCCAACAAAATAAAAAAAAAACTACAAAGCGAACGCAAAACACGAAGCATATTCTAAATAAAAACGAGCCCCAATCTAATTTGAAACGATCAATAACCGCCTCCGTCCAAAAAGAACCTCAATCCCAACGTCACGAAAGCGACAGTTCCACGCACATCATCCGACCCGATCCATCAGCCGCCGATCCCAATCTCCAATCGACGCCTCCCGTATTTTGAAAATTCGAAAATCACGCCGGCGTGCGTACACACACTTCGAGGCCCGTCCCGCCCGATGATATAAAAGGGCGGCCCGAGAAGTGGCTCATCGGACAAAGGCGGGCCGCGATCCTCGGGGTGAACGCACTTTAATCCCCCGTCGGCCCCCGGGGGTGGGTACGTCTAATTGTCGCGCGCGGGAGGTCGTTGGCCCCCCGCTCGCCCGACTCTCTCGGATGCTGCCGCTTTTTCGGCGCTGGCATTGTTCGGGCCGCTTCTCTCGCCGGGGTGGTGGGTGGCGAGTCGCGTGCGAGCGTGCCTGGAGATGGCCCGGGAGCGTGTCGGACTGTGCGATAAGTCGGGGGAGGGTGTCGCCGCGGTGCTTCGGGGATTTTCATTAGGCGGAATGGCGCTTTCTGGGATTTCGAAGTTGATTAGAAATGTTTTTTTTGGTAGTTTGTTAGCTTCCTCAAAGACGCGCGACTGAACGTATTGGCTGTAATAATAGTTCACAGAAATGACAGGTATTGTTACTGTCTAATATTTAATAACAGGGGAATGCAGAGAGAAATTCATTCCATTTTATTAAATTAACACGAAGTTTTATATTTTACTTTTAAAAAATTACTAAAATATACAATAAAATTTTTAAGAAACTGCTTTGAAAATGCATTTTACATCATTCAACAGTCAGCTTCCTTTGAATACATTTTAAAAATACAAATGAACCGAATTTCGAGTCAAAAAGCTCGAATCGAGGGATCTGCAAATCAATCCTCGCGCTATTATAAGAAGCGGCAGGCGGACGTGAATTTTTAGCAGTCGGATGCGGCGCAACACGGAAGGAGAAAATAATGAGGCGGAAGTTTTACGTGACGAAGCGCGAGCAAATAAGAATAAGCCTAAGGGGCTTCGCGCCGTCGAGAAGCAAGACGTCGTCTCGGTGGCCAATCTTGACGCAAGAGAATCTTGAGAATGCCTTGGGTGCTAATGAAGACGTGCTTTTGTAAGGAAGATTTCCTTTGTCGCAGACAATTTTCACGATCGACAGTCGAATGCAAAAGAAGTCTTGATGTTGTATTTTTAACGACACTTGTTTAAAAGCTGAAAATCATGTCATAGTCAATCATTTTTATCCGAATCAGTCAAGGAATAAAAGTAATGATTTATCTTAGTTTTCAAAGTAATTCAAATTAATAACTTCCTTTTTTAGTCTATCCATAGACATTGATCGGTACCGTAATTTTATACAAATGCATAGATTCCCAGCAGCTTTCAAAAGCGTTAAATTCTATTCAAACTGTTAACTGCCTGCTTTGTTGTATGAGCCCTGTGTAGCATTATTCATTGATGTAAATCAAGCCCGGCAGAGCTCCGACGTATTTCTGTCTAACAAACAAGCATGAACATTTTACGGAATTTGCATACTATAAAATACTTGACATCGAGAAGGAAAAAATACTGAAATCTTTCGCGGAAAAGAGAAAAGCCGGCTGATTTAGCTACATTTATTTACGGCACAATAACTTTATTCCGCGATGAAAAATTGAAATTCCAAGCAGTTTCTACATGTTTGTACTTTCGCGAGACTGCGTAGCCGTTTTGCGCGGCATCTACCGACGATAGTTTCAAGCTTCATTTTATACTCGGGAAGGCCAAGACCATAATAAGATATTCCGATTCGGAATCGCTTTCTTTTTACTCTCCTAGTCAAAGTTTAACGTTCATCCCAATTACATTAACCTCAACCCAGTACATTCCGCCCAATTTCACAGTCGTCAATTTCCAGCCCGAACGAAAAGCAAAGCAGCAGCTGGTCCAAAATCCGCGATTGCGCTACGAGCGAAGCCGCTATTAGCGCCGCTCACAACACTCGGATAAGGATGTTCAAATTGGGGTCACGTGACCGGGCGCTTCGAATCCGCTCTCGGCTCAGTGTGTCGCTTCAATTCCACGCCGCGCGAGCCCGTCGATCTCTCCACGCCTCCGAGGCTCAGCGTCATGTACGAGAACCTGTTCAAGAGCCCGCTGCAGCGCGTCTTCGTCTACGGCACGCTGAAGCGCGAGCAGCCGAATCACAGCCTCATTGCCGATTCGAAAAATGGCTACGCCAAGCTCATGGGCCTCGGGAAAACGCTGATCAAGTATCCGCTGGTTATCGCGACCAAATACAACATCCCGTTCATGCTGAGGAAGCCCGGAGCTGGACATGTAAGTCGAGATCGTTCTTCTGGCTTCGGGCGCGACGGGGTGATTTTTGATTGACGCAGGAAAATCGACAACGGTTTTCTGCCGAAGTAAAGATTGTTTAAAAGTTTAGCCGTACTCGTGAGATTAAATATTTTATGTAACTTCATTTCAAGTAATTGACTTACATTTATGTATATAGAGGTTTTAGTATTTTTTACTTTTAAGTAGAATATGCGTTTTATGCCGGGACGCGTTTTTTTTTATACTGTAATATCAGTAAATTTCATACTTTTGAAAATAGAGTACATGATAGTATTAAGATAAATAATTAAATTAAAGATAAGGTAAATAATTAAGTTTGTCAATCGCGCTGCTTATTATGCTTCTTATATTATCGAAAACAAAGATCAGTTTAATAAAAAGATTCATTTTCAATTTTCAGTGTCATTTATTTTAAAGACGTGTTAAAAAATGTAAATACATTTGGAAATGAAAATTAATACAGTATAACATGAAAACAAGATCATTTATATTAAAGTGGAAATTTTCCATGAGTTAACTTGCATCTACCCAATTATACTATCACCAATTAATCAGCAATTATTTTTAGATTTCCGAACCGATCTAGTCAATGAAATTATAATTTTATTTTCAGCAAGTAATTGGCGAAATATACGATGTGGACTCAAAGATGTTGAAGAAACTAGATGAATTGGAAGAGCATCCAGATTTTTATGTTCGAACGGAAGAGGACGTTCTAATGGCACCAGAGAACGACATAAAAAATGGTGCAGCCTTTGAAAGCGTACGAATATTTCGTAATAATTAAACTGATTTTAAATTATAATAAAAATCAAAGGAAATTTTATTTTGCTCAATTTAAGTTTACAACTCAGAAAACATACGTCGAATTAATTGTTTTATTTTACCTGAAAAACCACAGTATAACAACTTTTTTCGGCAAACAAATCAACGGAAAATAATAACAAAATGTCGTATTGCAAATCCTAAAAACGTAATCAAAATAAAACGTAACTATTTTATTCTTACAGGTCGGTATCTCTACAAAAGCGTGGATATACATACTTCCGAATTTTCGGGAATCGTTATTAGAACTCCCAATGTACGCATCTTACAGTAACGAAGGAAGCCACGGACTCAAGTATCGCGAAAGGTACTTACGAGATCCCTCTTTCAATCATCGAAACGAAGTGACTGCTTGAAGCGCATGAATCTGTCATGTACTAGTATTCACTATCATTTATAAAAATTATGAAGCTTTGCAAATGTGCTCGACGCTATTGATTTTAAACATAAGAAATTAATTATTTTTTTTTTTATATTTCAGTGAAGTGGATTGGGCAAAGCCTGAGGATGTGTTGTGATAAAGTAAACTAATGAAAAGACTAAATGTGTTACGTATTACCTACTCTTGGGTTGTAAATAGAAAACAAAAAGATTTTAACAATTTTCATATTTTGTGTTTTTTTTTTATTATTGTTAAGGTCTTGGACTGTTGCCGTAAATATCATTCATGATTAGTAAAACGCATACTCGTTTTCGATCTTTCATTTACACTTTAACAATATTTTTTAATTGATTTATCTTTCCCCTCTCCAGCTTCAATGGCGCTCAAATCATGAACATCGCTCGCTGTTCTGTAACAAAAGACGCACCTTTCCTACAGATAAGTCTTTATTTTTAGAGTTCCTTCTTTTCAAATAATTTTCTCTATTGTTGTTCGAAGAGTAACTCCATCGTCTAGCGATCACGGCACCGTGTACATACTTTACAGACTACGACAACGGCTGAGGAAGGACTCGATAAAAAAAATTTTTTCTAAAACACTTACTAAGGACTACATACGACGAATGCCTTGTCTACCCAATAAAAAGGAGAGTGCTGTGAGCTCTTGTTTCATCGGATGACGTATTTTTATTAATGTGAAGTTATACAAAAATTAGCGAAAAAAAAATTGGTAAATTTTATCCACGAGTAAGTGTGCAACGACGTATTGTTATCCAGAAATCAAAGACAAAATCCGCACGCTCGTCGTACACTTGCCGTGGTGGGTAATTTACCACTTTTTTTTCATCTTTTTCATTTATTTCTATACAGTCCTTCTGCTGAGACTCCCAACGAGGCACCGTATGCACAAAGTTTTACAACGTTGAAATGCTTTTCAGGCAGTTCATGTACAAGCTTCCTATAGGAATTCATATAAATAATCACAATTTTATTCATTGTACGCTGTACAAAATTTCTTCCAGTTTGTCAAATTAGTTTGTTAAGTTTGTCGCTCAACTTTCTTCTTCTAGCACCTCAATAATATCCAAAGAACAAAGGTAAACCTCATCTTTGATTAGTCTCTTCCCTTTCCATTATCCTTCCTCCTCACTTTCCTTTTTTACAGTATTTAAAAAAAGAACTCTAACCTAACAAACATAATTAAACAAGCGTCAACAAAAGCATACACACGTTTACCATCGTAATATCGTCCTTATGTTTTTTATCATTAGCTTTTCTATCTTCTTTTACAATGATATATTTTTGTTTGTTGTTTCATTTCTTTTGACTTGCACACAGTTTACGTTTGCGGCACCGTTCCGAAGCCCAGCCCCGGAATTTCACTTTTCCTTAAGTTTAAATTTAAGTGTATTTTTTAATTATCTATAAGTTTTCATTGACAAACGTAGCCACGTCGCTCTTGCGGTATTAATCTCTTCCATAATGAGTTACAAATGGTTACATTTATTTTTTGTTTTTGAAAGTCACTTGCTGCAGTTGTGGCTTTCTTCAACACTAGAATGCTTCATATAATTTTTTGCTGAATTCCAAAACTTTTAAAATTATTAGTAACATAGAATAAAGAAGTTTTAAAACGTAGAGTGGTAAATAAATATGTGTGCATCAACGGTATGCAGCACTAGCCTATAAAATTTGTTTGATGGCGCAACTGGGCCACGAAACGGAGCGAGGCGGTAACGTACATGTTGATTATCATTCGACAGGATAAGATTTGTCATTTTCAGCTTTGATCTTGTGGTAGCATACCAAATTTATTTCCTAATGAAAGCTTTGGAGCTTGAGACTGACTGTCCGGTGCAGTATAAGTTTTGGTTCCTCCCCGATTACGAACTTCTTCAAAATTTCCTTCATTTTCTCTTTTCCTAGACAAACACAAAAATTATTATGAATAAAGACTGTTAAAAAATAACAAAAATTCTTAAATCTTGTATTGTAATCAATAAATGCAAAGTTTAAAAGCTGCAATTAAATTTTAGCAATGGTTTACTAAACTCAACAAAAGTATTTATAGTGTAAGTAAAAAAGTATTAAATTCTAGAAATTATTGAAATAATTTTGACACTTACTTTCTTCCCCATACACCAGTATCATTTACAACGGGCTGTTTCGAATTCAAGGTTGGGAAGTACTCTTCGCTATGAATATCAGGGGCAACATTTTTTCGATGGCGATTAGGCGTAGGCTGAATGCTCTTCATGGGTACTTTATAAAGCTTGACAGCTGGTGGTGCTTGAGGTTGTTGAACTGGTGGTGGCTGTTCTGCGGCTGCGGCGGGTGTTTCTGTTTTTTTCCAGGGTCCACCCTTACTTCCACCTTCTCCAGATTCTCCATCCGAATCTGTATCTCTGTTATCTCTGTCATCATTGGTATCATCATCGACTCCTTCGGTAACAGTGAGGTTGCCAATTTTCAGACCCGTGTAGTCCTTCTTTTCCTCCTCGAACTCCTTCCATTCATCATCATCCTGCAAAAACAAAGCATTCTCTGTGAACTAAGATTAAGCTAAGATTTTGAATATGTTCCTCCCATAACAGCTGCCACCCTCGGGCACCACACGCCTTGGAGGCAGGCAGAAATAACCTGAGCGCGCCTGACCACGTTATATAAGTCCCGGCTTTCTCAGCCTGGCGCATTGTTTTCCTGCTGGCCGTGAGATCGGGCTGCCGAATTTTTAATCGTCGCTCGACGTATCGACTGGCACGGGCCAGTGAAAAGTGAGAGCGAGCACGCGATAAGCACGGAGAAAGGGGCAGGAGTCCGCAATGACGTTTGCACGCGTGCAAACATGGCAGGCATTTACTCACTGTTCACGTGGACTTTAGCTTCCCCGTTACTTTTCAAATCCAATATCCGCTTGGCGGAAGAGGAAAGGCGACGAAAGGGGGACTCACCTCGATCTGTTGGTTATCTTCGTTGCCTTCGGGATTTGGGGGCTTCTCCTTGGGCTTGGGCTTGTCCACCTTGCGGCCCGTCTCCTCGAGCTTCTTGGCGATCTCGCCTGTGGTGGTGAACTTTTTGCCCTTGGTCTTCTTCTTGTCCTTCTTGGCGAAGAAATCGTCGAGGTCTGCCATGACGAGTTTCGTATCAGTGGCTCGGGTCGCGCCGCGGAAAGAAAAGAGTTCGTGTCGTGGTTAGAGTAGCTCAGCTCCTCGGCAGCAGCAGCAGTAGCAGCAGCAGCAGACGCACGCACGCTTACGATACACACACACCGTCGCGCAAACTCGCCGCGAGAGAGCGAGAGAGAAAGAGTCGAGGGAGAGATCGATGGGTCCGCTTGTCGAGCAAAAAGCCTCACAGGGCCACGCGCGAACCTCCAGACTCGACGGCCAAGAACCACATGGGCTTGCCTTCGGGCTCGCACCGGAAATACCGCTTACACCACCAATAGCGCTCAGTACATTCTACCCGTGCTGCTCTTTCCCTCTCTCTCACTCGCTTTCAATGCTGTGCTCGAAAGGTAGGTATAAAATGTATAATGCGTGTACTCTCGATAAGTAGCGGCGTCCTGCTTCCACCCCCTTTTGTCCCCACTCTCTGTCTCTCTTCCGCTTGGGTTCGGTTGGAAAGCGCCTTGCCATTCGATTGTATTTGCGTGCGAAAAAGGAACAACTGACAGACGACTGCGAGAGTCAAATTCAGAGCGCGGGAAATTTCGTACTCGCGTAAATACTTTGGTGCTAGAAAATTTGGATATATTACGGAAATTGCAAAAATAATTACCGTATTTAGTTTTCATGTGTATAAATTTTTTGATAATATAAGTATTTTGAAATTTTAAACTTCTTTACAAATATTTATACAAGTATTTTTCTTGCAAACTGTGTACTGCAGAAAAAATCCCTTTCTAAGCATGACACAGTCTAACTGTCATATTACACTTGGAGGATTTCCAGTTTAGTAAAAACATCATTAAATATTGTAATTCCTGAATGACCTCCAGGCTCAAAAAATTATGCAAAATTGACGTAGAAGTGTATTTATTTATTTATTAAAACCAGAAAGAATTACAAAGTATAAGATACAGAGTATAATACCCAGCAAAACCTTGTAGAGGTAAACATCGTTACCTTTGCACAGGTTCTGGTGTATCTTAAAATTAAATTATTCTTCAACTATAACTGAAAATAACAAAATATAAACTTAATTTTACATCGCCGCATACTAACGTCGTAAAAGATATATGTTCTCTTTATTTTACAGACTAATAATTTAACAAAGTTGTATTATTCTATAGCTGTATTGTATTACAAAGAATTTTAAAAAATTAGATGTTAATATCTATCCAAAAATGAAAAATATCTATTTTATCGATTCTTAATTTTGGGAATTCTGAAAATTTAATGATAGTAATCAATTTTTTGCGGAAAAAAATGCTAATGAAATGTATAATACTATAATGCTATTAATGCTATTAATATTTATTATTACTTATAATGCTATTGCAAAAAATATGTTAATTTTGTGGTAAATTAAACAGCTTGTTATTTAATAGAAAATTTTCATTTTTAAATTCTTTATAATTATAGTTTTTGTTAAAAATCATAATTATTTATAATTTAATTAAACAATGTTTTTGGATATCCTATACAGTCTAGACCTATGTCTGGCGCATATTAGAGAATATTATGGCGTTAAAATTTGGAATAATACATCGGTTCAGTATAGTTTTTGAGTTCGGCAGTCAGCAACAAATGGGCTTTCTATAGATAAATTGCCAGATGATAATTTAAAAGTTTAGCAAGTGGCCAAATAGCGGTACGAAATCTCTGTGCAAATTGTACTAGATCGCCAGCCAAACTTTCTAAAGATTTTGTTCCGGATAATGAAGTATTCTGCACACAGCTTGTCATAAAAGTAAGATGTAGATTATTTAAGTATAAACAGAGCACCGGCGCACGTACAATTCCAGTCAGAACGTGCGAAAGATTCATCGAACTGTTTTTCAAATACTTAGTGCTTGGGGTTTCCCGGTAATGTAGAAGAAAGTACTTTTTATTAGTGAGGTTTACATAAGAAATTTTTCTCTTTTCCGTGAATATAAAAGACAAAAACTATATATAAAATTCAAATAATTTAATTTTTAATATTTAATTTTTAATATAATACTTTAGTCACTATAAACAATAATTAATGTTCTTTTAATAATAAATTTGCAATACAAGAAGAATAACACCAACGATCGATCAAATTCTAAAAAACACGTAACCATATGTAAAATTAAAAAAAGGTATAAAGAAGGTAAAAAAGGTATAAATCGCAAAAGTAGCAGATTAATTTGGGAAGGTCATTCTTTATTGCACCGAAAAACGCTTTCTGGCCTCAGCAATATTGGTCTGCTTTCCATTGCTGGGGCTTTTAACCCTCCGAGCTTATGTCTACCATATTTCTCGGAGCGGCTATTTTCAGGAACGAACAGGGAAGGTCGTTCCTCACATTGCTTAGTTATGTGCAAAATGTGTTATTAGTAATTAAGAAAGGTGTTTATCACAGTTTTAAGGTCGTTTAAACCTGAAGTTTATATTATAATTTGGCGAAAATTGTTACACCAAAAGAGAACTTCAATTGTAAATTAGTACCGTTATTCGGAGAAAATTTTTTTTATAAATATACTAACATGCCGGATAATTATAGAAATAAATTGATTCTACTTTCTACGATTTTTGCAAGATCTTTTTTGTATAAACATTTTTTCAGTGTAGTAATGAATCTGTTTTATAGCTGTATAGTCTTTCAATTTATAGTGCATTGACTTTTTAGTCAAGAGTCAAATGCTTCTTTTATGCTTAAAAACTGGGAAAATTAGAAAAGATCTTTTGAATTAATATTATCTTCTTTCTCTTTAGGTACTGCACTGTAGAAATTCGTTGTCATACCAACGAATATAGGCCCAGTATAGAAGTGCAGAGCTTGACTAAAAAATGACTCGCCTGGGGTGATCAGAAAAAAATTTACGTTTATATTTCTTGATAAAAGGAGCAAAGTAGTTAATAATGAAAGTTTAGGCATTGATAATATTTTAAGACTACAAGTTTTGAATAAAAATCACTTTAACATAAGAAAATTGCGTCGAGGCGGTACTCTCGGGGTAAGGTTTTTTCGGCGACATTCATCCATACAGCTCTGCACATCTACTTAGGTCTATAATCTCTGGCTATACCATTACTAGCAGACCCCTTTAGCCCTTCAGTAATAGTATAAAGTTGTTTCCCGTAGTTATGATGGTTTTCAGGCGACAAACTTCTGGTCACAGTTTGCTGCTGGGATTCTTCCTTCTAACATACGGTAGCAGATGAAACTAATAATGGTTACAAAGATAAGTGTGAAAATCCTAATTTACGATTTCAAAAAGACGATGGGCGAAAGTGGCAGAAAAAAGCATTTGAAAAAATTATTGCGTAATCTAGCTTATCAACATGATAATATAAATTTTTTGCATCGGCAATATTATATGTATATTATTGTATGCAGGCGATAGCGAAGGAGAAATCACTGCTAATTGTATATTAAAGTGAATTTTTTTAAAAAGAATGGATAAGACTTTTTACAATACTTTAAATTGTACCTAAAAAATATAGAAAACTACAATTTTAATATTTCATAAAAATCTTAAAATATACATTTTTCACAAATAATTTAAAGGAGACCTTTTAATAATTTTTTCTACTTTTCAATCAAATAACGAAACAAAAGTGAATGAAAATTGTAGAAATGAAATTTTGCTAGAATAAATACTTTATAATTATCATATTTAAGAATGGACACTTTTTTAAATTTTAAAATGTATTTGTTAGGATAGAGTGTAAAATTAAAAAGAATTATTTTTAAATGTTTATAAAATATATTTAATATTTTCAATAATTATTTTTTCTATTTAAAAAAAATATATAAAAATTGTACAACGATACGTAAGTATCGAAAAAAGTTATTTACAAAGTACATATCAAATTTAAGGCATTTTCATTGATTTTCGATTTTTTCATTATGTATATGATATGTACACATTTACAACATTTTAACCATTTTTATACTATGAACGATGTCAACAATTTTTTTGATTTTCACTTTTCATGCTATACTGATGAGTTTGATAATCCTTCGCTTAAAAGGAGTTTCCGTTTAAAACCCCTTTTCAAAACTCGATTTCTTTGTATCTATAAAAATGGTTTTTGGTTTTACAGTAATTTGTTCCTAGTTTTTGTGTACTTAATAGAAGTCAGTCTTGTGAAAATTACTTCTCACTTATTGTCGTTACAATATTCTATAATAAAAAATAGTAACTAATACATCCTTTGGTGAAAAAATTAATTGAGATAAGTTACTTTGCATTAGTTACTTTACATTACTTAAAGTCTTTTTTAACAGAATGAATCACTTTACGATTTAATCCATTTTTAAAAATTTTTAACAATTTTTTCGAAGCCACAATTGAATGTCTAGCTGCAAGTAACTTATCATTTAATTCTTTCTTGGTCGAAGACGCCCAAGATAAGCAGTCTTTCTCGTCAACGTACTATACAAAATTTAATTTTGTTTAGTACGAGTCGCAACGAGTATCGAACTTATTGCGCATGCAATGTAAAAAGCAACGAACCATCGCACGTACAAACAAGTCGATACAAAATTTACTTTCGACAATTACAAAATCCTAAAACAGCGCTCCTACAATACTGCATTACTTTACAAAAATTACCCTAATAAATTTACGAAACGGCACACGCACAAAAAAAAACAATCCCAACTCGATCCGCCTCCCCAGCTAGCAGACGCCCAACTTCGCGGGCTTGACGTCCTCTCTGATACTGTAGGTCCGGCACACATTCTCGGCCAGCGCGGCGTTCATGTCCTGCAGCATCTGCAGGGGCGTCGTGCCGTCGAGGGCGGCCGCGCGAAGGCTCCCGGGGCTGAGGTTCACGAGGAGGAGGACGATCGGCCAGCAGCGGTACTCCACCGCGAGGTGCAGCGCCGTCCTGCCGCCGAGGTTCTCCCTCGCGTCGACGTTCGCCCCGCGTCGCAGGAGCAGCTGCGTTATGTCCTGATTGCCGCTTGACGCCGCCACGTGCAGGCTGGTTTTACCTGGAATTAAAATGCCGCGTTAGACGGTCGGCTCCTCAGGGGGAGTAGTCTGGAAAGTTTGAGCGGGAGATAAGAGTGCAGTTGTCGGGAGCGATTAGATTAGCGTTAGATGCGTCGAAGCGCGCGGCAGAGATAATTTTCCATTTCGTCTGGTATCGCTCTTTAAACCGGCCTGAGCTACCAAAAAAAGCACGAGATCGGCACTTTCCTCCTCTCCGAATTTGCATCTCGAATCGTTCTCGTGACATCACCTCCCGGCGGCAGCTGTATAACTCTCTCGGAGAAAAAAAGTACGGGCGACGAGAAGGAGGAAGAGCGCGCGGCTCGCCGAGCGTTTCACAATCGATGCCGTTTCTGGAACGCGGAGCCGGCGATAGCAGGCCGGCGCGCGCGCCGAGAGCGACGCGTGTACCCTTGTCCTCTCCTACACGGCCCCGGGGTTTTCCCAGAGTGCAACGCGCCGGCTGAAATTTCGTCGCGCGGCCGATCTCTCTCTCTCTCTCTCTTGCGCGCGCGCGCGCTCTCTCGAATTTTCGGTTATCCGAGCCTGGGAGCGGTCCTATTTCGTCGGCTGGCGGCGAACGAGGCTTCTTGAGGAAATTCGAGATTTTCCGCGAGGAGCGGAGCTTGAGCGTTTCAATGTCGATCGATGGACGGTGGAAGATTATGGATCGTTCAGCTTGAACTTGGGAATTGTTTTCAGTGCCATAAGCATCGAGCGATAACCGAGGCTTATTAACGGCATTTAAAATTAGAATTTTCGTTGAAATCCGAGATTAATTTCAGTAAAAATGGCACTGTCGATGATATATTTGCCATTGCCGCATTAAGGAAATTCCCGGTTACGTTGCGTCGGGCTTAAAAAGCTGTTAAAGCCGCATATAGAACAGACCGAGCGCCGCTCCGCCGCCGCGTTGTAAAAAAAAAAAAGAATAATTCGTCAAAGCTATCTAATCTTAATTTTACAGCCAGCACTCGCGTCCTTTTAACTCGCGGCGTTAGAGGTTGTAAAAATAATGTTTTGTTTGCCGTGGGCGCTTATCGCCGAGCGCCTGTATTTATCCGCGGGCTTGCGTCACCGCCGCCGGTGCAGAGTAAAAATAATCAATTCAAGCGCATAAGAAACGTTGACCTCTGCCTGCATCCGATGCGCCTCTCCGCCGGCTCGGTCGGGAGCGAGAGCTCGGCCAATTTTTGCCCGATTCTCGTCGGGAGGGCAGTGGGTGCAGTCGAGGACGCGGAATATCGAGAGCAACGATTCCGGGAACGACACTCGAACCGATAATGGACGAATCAATAAATGTCTGTACGACGGTCGCCGTCACGAGACGGTTTCTAATGCGCGCCGAGCACTGGGAAAACCATTACATCACAGAACTTCCGTTTTCAACGGTACACACCGCGCCGCGAGCGACTTTATTGTTTCCTTCGAGAGTCACCCGATGCGTCCAGAGATAATTCCCTCGTAAAAAGGAACTGCCGCCTCCTGCCAAAAGTGCAACAAGCGTACACACTCACCGACAAAGTTCTTGATCTCCAAGTTGAGCGCGGCGGGCGCGCGGTGCTCGCCGACGTCGCCGACGAGCCAGGTCCGCTCGCTGGGGGTGAGCGGCTCGACGAGGGCCCGGGCGCAGGCGAGGTCGCCGTAGGCGCAGGCGAGGTGGAGCGGCGTGTTGCCGCTCGCGGTCCTGCAGCAGGGGTTCGCGCTCGCGAGGACGAGCCTGCGCACGATCGAGGGCTCCTTCGCCAGGACGGCGACGTGGAGGGCCGTCTGGAGGTCGTCGTTCGGTATGTCCAGGAAGCTCGAGTGGGGCGCCAGGTGGATGAGCGTCAGGGAGGCCTCTACCTGGTTCAGCGCTATCGCCATGTGCAGCTGCCTGGGGAGCGGAGGTCGACGGTTAGTTGACGGTTAGTTGACGGTTAGGGGATGGGGGGATAATTGCTGGTCGAGTGCTTGTTTTCCCGGCAAGATTGGACTGGATTACAGTGGAGGTAATCGGTGATTGAAAAAAAATTTGATAAAGTGATGTAAGCTCGAGAGATAGTGGGAATTGTCGAGTGCGTCCGAGGTTTTATTTTGTTGTCGATGTAGAAAGGTATTTGTAAACAATGCGGAAAAAAAAATATTGTTAACGCATTACGAGTTGCGCATTAGAAAATGTTTCCTTGAAGAGTCACTGTTTTCATTGAAGAGTAAAAAATACCGTTTTAATTTCCTAAGTAGAAAGCAATCCCGACTGCTTGTTATGCAAAAATTAATTATTGATACAATCTTTTTCATACTTTCGAAAATCGGCTCGAACCATTTAATATTTTAGTAAAATCAAAGAAAAATTTTGTGTTTATAAAAGAATAAATGTCGACCGAACTAAAGAAAACAAAAAACCTACAAAAATGAACTTACGTGTCACCGTGATTGTCTTGTCGGAAAAATTGATATCTGACGTCTTCCTTACTGTCGATCGTACTGCTCGTCGAGTGCGAGCAATTGATCGTCGACGAGGTATTCGATCCGAGCGACATCGTCTTGCTCTGCGTCCTGCTGGTCTCCAGATTATTGATGCTCTCGCGGAGATTCAAGCCGCGAATAAAGCTCTCGAGCTCCAAGTCGCTCTTCTCCATGTCGTAGCCTCTCATGGAACTTGCGTATCGAAATACCAGTCGCGGAAAATTGAAGCCAGAATCGCCTCCTCGCTGCCTCAGGCGCGAACCCGCACTGCACTGTTCCCCGAGCTCTCGCCTCCTGCGGTCATTCGTGCTGCGTGAATCCGTGGGAAGCGCTCGCCGAGCTCGCGACGTCGACCGTCTCTGAACGAACTGATGCCTTGCGCGTTCAGTCGGAGCTATTTGAACGGAGACTCGAACGCCACCGACGGCCGGTCGACGAAGTGTTCCGAGGGGGTAGAGCTTGCGGATTTGGCAGATCCGAGTGATCGGACGGACCCCTGGAAGGGCATCTGGTAGGGGAGAGGCTGGTGGCACGAAATTTTAAGGGCTACGGTCGTCTGGTCCCGAAAGAGGGTTTTCCCGAGGCCGTAAAAGCAATATTAGAACAAATTATGGATTTACGATTTTCCGATTGTGGGGAGATGCGCTCATCCTAGAGCGATTATAGCGTTTGGGGTACGGATTGAATTTTATGTAATCGTTTATTGTTGCCTGCAATTACTGCCGGCAACGTTATTTATGTAATAAAAAAAATAATCATTTTCAGTAGCTTTTATATTTCGAAATAATCAGAAAATTATATAGTATGAAAATCCGCCTAAATATGAATTCATTATAATTCGTAGGACATTAAAGTTTATATATATTTTGTTTAATTTTTAACTTACTTATCTAAATTAAAAAGTTTAAATACATTCTTGTTGATTCAACTTAAAATCGATCGTTACAAAGACTTAACAATATCGATCTGTGGCATTGACACGTGCTCCGTGAAAAAAAAAAATGTAATATCCACCCAAAAAATAGCGACCGATCTAAATGAAAGAACATGATAAACATTCGGCTCATTATCAGCCTCAATATCGCGCTTACCCCCTTGATGACCTTGGAAAAACCCATCCCCCGTTAATGGATAACATGTAGCACACTTTCTACGCACCCGACGCCCGAAAGCAGAAGCACATGCCGAGCGAAGGGCCCGGCCGCTTTAAAAATCGGCAGAGGACTCGACGAGGGTTTCCCCGACCGAGGGGCCACAGGTATAAAGAACTTTCGAGCCTCGATCGGGCCGCCGCCGTCGCAAGATCGTAAGCTCCGATCGAGCCGCCTCGAGCCTCCTTGACTTCTCGGCCGCGGCCTGCGCTTTTGGCGCTTGCGCACGCGCGCGCGTGTTCCGGCTCGAGGAGGCGCAGTATTTACGGAAACCGCACGAGCGATCAAGATATGGACACGCGCGCGCCGCGGCGAGGAGGATGATTCAACGGCGGGCGTTTTGGGAATTTTCAAGAATTGGACTAGGAAAAAAATTGGGGCTCCAGGGGTTTTTCGAGAGGACGGATAACGGCGCGGCGAAGCGGGGATTATTGGCGGCACGTGCGGATTCTCGATTGATAAAGAGAGTGAAGTGGCGATTGATTCACGTGAGCATTGAGGCGATAAACAGTTTGGTGATGGTTAATGCGTATTAAGTAAATATTGAGGATAAAATGTTAATTCGTTTCCTTACGTTTTGTGGGAAGGTGTTTTTATATGCTTTTGTAGAGTTTTCATGGCTATGTTATAAACAATTTTAAAAACTTTATTTAAACTTATACGTAGTGAACAAATAAATAAGCCGTGACAGAGTCACTGTAAATCCTTAACATATTTTTTTGATTTGTTTGCAAATAAATTATCATTGAATTTAAGCGATCAGTTTTAAAATGCATCAAGTCATTTTACGTACAGTACGTATTTTTTTAAATCGAAAAGAAAAACTAATTTATGCATCATTTGCGTGAATCAGAATTATTTTTTAAAAATTTGTTGCCTTATACACGTTACGTAGGTAGTTTACGCATAAGGTTTTCCGACGGACTTGTTATTTCGAAGCGACACTTTATAATCGTTAAATATTTATAAACATTAGGTTCTGTTATTTCGCGCCAGTAAATCAATTCTCGAAGAATAACTCGCTGCACACATGTAAAATAGTTTTTTAAACGCATAAATTAAAAAAAAAAAGAAAAACTCGAGTTCTCTCCCCAGCCTCCGGCAGGGAAACCCGGAAATAACTTTCGTACAAAAGAAGGAAAACAGAGGGTCATTAGTAATCTACCAGAAGGTAATTCGAGGGCTCCGATCGTAAAAGGGACCCAGTTTTTGGTGGCCGGACTGTCTCGAGTACCTGATGGTACTTGAGACTGCTGGCGTCTGTCAATAAGACCAGCACGGGGATTATTTTGATATTTTAGGCAAGGCGCACGTTCGAGTTCCCGTGAAACGTGAGGTAGCCGAGGAGCTGGAAACTCCCTTCGCATTGGGGATACCCCGGGGAAAATATGGCGGAAAGCTTCGATTTGTTCAGTTATTTCCAGTTGGGTTTCCACGATGGTTTTACGTAGATCCTTTGTGATTCTTTGGTGAAATTAAGTTTAGTTGGGCTGTAAAGTGAGGTAAAAATTGTTAATGTTGATGTATTGTTTGTAAGTAATTTTTTCACTTATTATTAACTTCTAAGGAAAATGGGTTGTGTAAGATTTGGGTTGTAAGTATATGCCTTGACATGTTTTAAACAAGGTTTAGTAAATATTTATTTGATCTACTTGTCGTAAAATCACTTTTCATATATCATACGTTTGATATTATCGTTTTATTATCTAATCATTATCTTCATTTTATTATCTAAATATATTGTCTTTGAGTAGATATCCAATAAATCTTCATAAATTAACAAATTTTGGAAGGTTTGGTTACTTTCAAATTGTAATTTTTAAAATTGAGTATTATTAAATAAAGTATAAATTATTAATTGCAAATAATCAAACTAATGACAGTTGAGTACAACGTAAAAAACAGAAGCTTTAAATTAGCTACCACTTTAAAAAAGTTAAAAGACATAAAGTTTAATTTAAAATAATTAAAAGTTATTTTCGAAAACTTTAAGTCATCTAATTGTAAGTTGCATCTCTTACTGCAAATAACAAAGTAAGCTGTCAACATTTTGAACTTCGAAACTACCTGAAGCTTTTTTAATTCTTTACAGTTAACCATTTCTGCACTTAAAATAAAATAAATAAAATGTACTCTACTTACTCTATTTTAAAACGCATTCTCAATCAATAATACATCCTCTCCGCCGAAGCATCTAAAAAGCGCTGCATCTTAATTTCCGCGTTTTATCGCTTATTAGCTTCCAGCGTTCGTTTTAAAAAGAGCAGCCTATTAAGAGCATTAGCAGCGATAAGCGGCGGCGATGGGCTCGTCGTTTTCATTGACAGCGCCGTCGGGCGTCATTGAACTGCGTGGCGTCACTCGAGGCTCGGCGAATAGCGAAGTGACTCCTTATAATCTGCCCACAGACTTGTGCTTGGCAGTGACATTGACCAGCGAAGTATAGGTGGTACGAAGTGAAATAAAAGCATTGTTATGCAGGCAATTTAGATACTGCGTTCAAAGTCCTGTGCCTTTGGTCGGCTGATCGGTTTAGTGCGAGACTAACATATGGACTTTGTATTGAAATTATTTCTGATCTGTGTGAATCACTGTGGTAGATGTTTTTTAAAATGGAGTCATTGATAGAATACGGGATTTACATAACACATTGAAAGGAAAGATATCTTTTGTGAGGGAAGAACAAAATTATGATAAAATAATTGATATTTGCCGTTTTCTGTATCTTCTTACTAATGCAGTGAATTTTGTATAATTTTGTACTTTGTAGTTCGAGAAACTATCGATGGCACGCAGCATAAAATTTAGAAAATTTTATTTTAAGTAGTAGAAATATGAAATTTGAAAAGAGACGAATTAACACTCGAATTTCCGCGTAAATTAAACAAACTTCATTGTTTTAGGAAGCTGATAAATTTCGATAAGTTAATGAACAAAACAGGTTTTCGCGCGAATATCGGCACACGCCACCATTATTTTTAGCCCACGCTTCACTAAATCGTATCCTCGAACGGAATTAAAAAAATTAGCAATAGCCGAAAACCGCTAGAATCTAAAACCTGCAGCGGCGTATATCAAATTTCAAGTATCACGTCCCATCGTCTCCCTGGAAAAAGCGAGAGTTGTTTACTACCTGCTATAATCTCCGCTGAAATTCCTCATCCGGAAGTCGATCCTCCGCGTCCGAATACCTTTTGCATGTCTCGGCATCGGGCGGGTCAGCGGCCTCGAGTCACCCGCGGTGCACAGCTTTCGGTCCACTTGCAGCTCCTCTTTCGGTTCCTCCCTCCCCCCCCCCCCCCCCCGAAAACCGCACGCGTCGAGAGGTAATACCGATTTGTCAACGTTTCCCGGCGCCGAGTTACATGTCGCTTCGAGGCAGACGCCCGAACAATGTATTCGATGTCGTGGCGCCTGGCGAAAACGGTTTTCTGAGTTAGTCACGCTTTCCTGGAGCTCTCCGTTCCTTGCTCTCTCTCTCTCTCTCTCTATCTCTCTGTCTTGGTTTTACTTTTTTAGCGAGCTCGAATTGGGGTCTCGGCTGCGCGTCTCTTTTCCTCCTCAGTGTGTGAAGGTCACGGCTGAGGCTGCGCGTCGACTGCAAATTGCCGGCAAGTGCAAGCTGGAAAAGCAGGGTGATGGCGAGAGTTCGGCTTAGATTTTGGGAGTGAGCTTTGGCTGACATTATTTTCGCTTATTGCGCGCTTTGTCTGCTACGAGGTCGAATTAAAATTTCTGAGGCGGATCTGAAAGAGTGGAGCTGTCGTAATCGAGAAAGTTATTTTATTGGAACATCATTGTAGGATAATGAGGTGGTCTTTTTAACTTACGATGCTATTGAAGAATTTCGTGATGTTTGTCGCGTGGCAAGATTAAAGTGCTTTTACCCTGGTGGAAATCGCCCATTTTTCTCCCATTTATGAAACGCTTTTTTTCACATGTTTTAACCATTTTATGAC
>JAWWEM010000044.1:2111745-2160391 GCA_035582935.1 Ormyrus thymus | reverse complement strand
CCCCCCCCCCCCCCCCCCCCCCCCCCCCCCCCCGGGCAGGTGCCTCTCGAGTTTACGGAGAGATTGCAGAGCGTGATGTCTTCATGTGACTTATTAATGCGCCGACACGGTTCAGTAACCCTAACGCGAGCGCTGCTCTCCACCCCCCTCCCCCCTCCCCCCCGCCTCCTCTTCGCCGAGCTGACGAGATCCAATGGGAAGATAGAGAGCCCGAGCGCAGTAATTAATTTGGCTCCTATTTTTCTGAAAACGACGCGGTTCTTGGGAGATTATTACATTACTGCGCGGAGCTCGGGAGAGCTCGGTAAATAATTTTCCGCGGACTGAGGTGCAGCAGACAATGGCAGTGCGGTACGCTGAATTTTCCTTTGAGAAATTGAATTATCATGCGAAAGGGAAAATGGCTTCGGAGGAGCCTCTTAGCTTCTTAACCTTGTCGCGGCGCTTTAGCTTCTCGGTTTTCGAAAAAAGAAAATGCAAATCACGCCGTTCGTTAGTTTTTCCCGTTCGCGGGAGAGGCGCTTTTTTCTGAAAATCTTCGGTCCTGCCGGGGGAAGATGCAAATTAATTATTGTAACGACGCGCGGCCTTATTCGGCTCGGCGGCGGCATTTTTCATGTAAATACGAAAAGTCTCACTATTCATCGTTATAAATTTACATGCGGAATAATAATGTTGCGTCACACTCGGCGACCTTTGGCGACGCGACAATAACCAGCCGCGCCGATGAAAGAAAAAAGGCTCTGCTAATTCCTCGCGCCAGGCTCATTCTTAACCCCCGCGATGAATTCTCGTCCGCGCTCGAGATCGGCGAGGACAATCGTCGCGTAAATCACGCGCCGCGAGACCCGAATGAGAGAGGACGTGCATTGTGCGCCCGCGGAAGCCGGCGCGCGGGAGAACTGGATCGGGCCGTGTGGAAAAGCGCGAAGTAGGCGCGTCCTCTCCTAGGCGCGGGTAACGGTGAATTATCGCGCGGCATCTGCCGCGAGAGACAATGGGAAAGCAGGCACGCGCGACTTTTCGCGCCGGAAACTTCAGCCCGACCCGCGGGCCTTTTTCCATTTCCCCTCGGGCGGAATATGGTAGAGAGAGAGAGAGAGACTTTCGCCCCGCGGAGGCCGATAATTCAATAAGCTCGGTATACTTAAATAAACGTCCGATAAAGGGGGTCAGACTAATTTAGCCTCGCCGCGGAGATTATCCAGCCGAGCGGGGAGTAATCGCGGCGCTTTCGTTTATGCATTAGAGACGAATGAGCCGTTTTTGTCGTGCTGTTACGCCGACGTCGCGAGTCGACCGATCGCCGAATCTGTTGCGGAACTCGATCTAAAGTTAAATGCCCGGGCGTTAGCGCGCCGGCGAAATTGCCTGTAAACCTGAATGATTTAGAAAGTAACCGAGGCAGTAAACGGCGCAAAGCCGTTCGGATGATCTCGGGTAAATTTATGCAGCTGGAAAATATATACAAGCGATATACATCTCGAGCTTTCTTAGTCTGCAGGCTGTAATACATATGATTAATGCTGCCTTTACGCTTTAAAAATCGATTGATGACTTCGAAAAAGCGACCGCAGAAGCCCACTGCACACCTCGAAGCTCTCCCGAAAGCTATAAAGCAAAGCTAACAAGCCGCCTCGCGGGAGCTCGGCGACGGGCCTCCCAACAAGTGGTCCGAATGAATGCTGGCAATCAGAGAGCCGGCGGCTCTGCTCTCGCGGGGCGAGTCTCCTCGCGATCGTCGCCTCCCTCGACCGCTCGTCTCTCTATTTTCGGCGACGGGACGGCCGGTATCGGGAGGGGGGGATCGGACGGTGGACGCCCCGAGTTTCTCAAGATCAGCTGTGCGCGGCGCGGCCTCGCCGGCGGGGCCTGGCCTTTTCCGGCTGCGCCGATGCCGATCCGCCCGATCAACTGCCTCGGCGTTATTGGAGCGCCACTTCCAGCGTCGCTGCGAGGAGAGAGCCGAGAGCTTATGTCGGTGTCGCTCTCGGGGTGTGGGACACGGTCTTCTTTTTTGAGCGGGTTCGGCTGATGGGAAGGCCGGACTGAAGGCTCCCCGGGAGAACGAATTTGTCTCGGTGTCGGAAAAGGCGTTTTCTCGTTTTACAAGTCTTCCGTTTGCCTTACGCAGAGGCGCTGATAAAGAGCGAGAATGGCCATTTAAATGAGCAGAAATAGTCGCGCGAGCCGTATCTCGCGCAATCGAAACGAGCATTGTAAACGAGGAATGAAATAAAAAGCGGAAGGTAATAAAGAACACAATTGAATTAACAGCGGCACCCTCGATTTCACCGGCGGCTTCGCGAAAAGCGGCGCTGCACCCTTATCCGTCTCTCGCTCGAAGCTCCAACTAAACTTGTCGATAATACCCTTCCCCGGGGCTTATCGCGGGGCTTTAGCTCCTCGCTCCGGGCACTGCATCACGCAGCTGCCACTATCATACGCGTCTCTTTTCCCTCTCTCTCTCTCTCTCTCTCCCTCGTCCTCCCGCTAATTGCCAACTATCCCTCGTATACGGCGGTCGATCCATAACGGGCCGCTCGTGCGTTTAGCCTTTACGTAACGAGGCGCGCGCGATGCTGCATAAAGTCGCGAGTTTTTTATGTAATGCGAGAGAGAGCGCGCGTTATGCGAGTCCCGTCATCGTTTCCGCCGTCGATGGGTGAAGTCTCCCCGCGCGTGCGCGCGCTCGTCGAAACCTCGCCCGCTAGTTTATCTCTCCCTCTCTCTCTCTCTCTCTCTCTCCCTCGGCGTTTCTTTCTTTTTTTGTTTCATGGCTTTGTGCGGCGTTTTTAATTTGGTACACGACGCTCGTCACGGGAGTGCCTGAAGAGACGGGGATAATATAAATTTAACGCTGCCTCTCGTTGTTGTCGTTTGCGTAACGAAGGCTGATAGCGCGCCGCGAATAGACTGAATGCAAAGCGTCGCGGGCTATTTCTGGGTATGGTTTAATGTTTTACGCTCGAAAGCGGCAGATATCGGAATCGGAGTAACCTCTTGGCTTGCTTTTGATGGATCGCGCCGCGTTTTCAAAATAATTGCATAGTCCCCTTTTGAGCGCGACGGCGACTCTCCGCCCCGCTGAAATATTTATTTATAGAAATCCGGCCGAGTTCGAAATTTGAATAAACTTTGATGCGCGCCAGCCGTGTCGTTTATTACCAAAACGCGTCCGCGGCGTGCCTCTTCGCTGAATTTTTTCCACCGCCAACGAACGCCCAAGCGGTAATGTAAAATTATACCCCCGAAAAAGCGGTCATTCGTCCAGCAGCCCCATTGCGGAGCGCGTGCACATAAACCGCACAGCTTTCGAAAGCAAACGTAATATCGTTAAATCGAGCCGGCCCGGACTTTAACAGATCGTTAATCTCTTGTTTCGGCCCGGGAAAATAATTAAAGCCCAAATTGCAATCCAGTTACTCCTCGCTGAATAACTTGGAAGCGCAAACACGGTATTGTGCGCGCGCCGGGCAAAACTCTCGAGCCTCGCGGTGCGTGAATGACGCGAGAGAGGGACGAGTGAAAAGCGAGAGAGGTTCTCTCTTTTTTTCATTTGTTGCACGCGCGTGCACCTCCCTTTCTCTCTCGCGGTGCTTTCGGAGGGAGAGAGAGAGAGAGAGAGAGAAACGGGAGATCGAGCGGCTCGGGATTTTTATCGATGGGTAATTAGCGGGGATGCGTGCGCAGGACGCGACGCCGGGATAAGCAGAGCGTGTAACTCGTTCTTTCTCGACGGGCAGATCTCCGCGCCCGATTCCGTATGCGCGGCTCGTTCCGGCCCGCTGTAATCCATCGAGAGTCGGATTAGGGATTCGACGCGAGGTAATAAAGGCGCGCGCGCGGCGGAAGAATGGCTTTCGCCGGAAAAGTTGTCGAGTGATTTATTAACGCTCGGCGAGTGTTTGCGAGAGGTTTCCTCGTCGGGGATACTTTGCCTACGGGATAATTTATCATTTTATTTACTCTTCGGTGCGTGTGGATAGGTGCCTTTTTTTCTTTTTTAACGGGGGGGGGGGATATTACACGTAACCGCTCGCGATTGTTTATGAACGTGCCGATGAGTATTTCATATTCATATCTGTTATTAACAGTTATGAAAGGAAGTCTGTTACAGGCGAGTACGAAATGGTAATTATTTTAATCTCTCGTTTGATTGGCGATCAAAAGTCGCTTTTGAGGCTCGGAGCTGCCTGCGCGCGAGTTGCGAATAACTGGGAATAGCATATGTACAGTAAAAGTGCGTGCGTTCGTTTTTGAAAAAAAAAAAAAACTCCTACGCCGACGGGACGCGCGGCGCGGTGCAAAATCGACGGGGCATTGCGTCATTTCTGAATTCTGATATTTAACTCCCTTCGCTGAAAAATTTCCCTTACTGCAGGTTACTCTTGCGTCGGGAAACTTTTATTCCCGTTTATTTTTGCGTATAAAAACTAAAATGACGCAACAAATTCGTAAGCGTAAATTGATATTTTCGTCGTTGCAACGACGTTGATTATACATTCTGTCAATCAAAGTTTCATAAAGGTCTAGTTACAACGACTATAATTTGGTTTTGTGCTATCAGATTGCACTTTGTATCATTGTAGAGCGGAGTATTGATCGGGCGAGTGCCTTGAGATATTATAATGACGTAAAGCGCTGTTGATTTTAACGAAATCGCCGAAACTATTAAGGAACTAATAATGAAAATACATGACGGGGAAATATATAAATTTGCATATTTAATTAGTCTCGCGTTTTTCTTTAAATCAGTTGCAACTTTTGTGCTGATTCATTTTTGGTGAATTTGTTGGAAAATTATTTGCTCCCAAGCATTTCCCTAATTAGTAAAGGCTACAAAAAGTAGAAGTTATCATAGAAAATCGATATTACCTCAATATTAAACGAAGAGCACTCTGCTAGTAAAATATTCACGATTCTCTACAACTTTATTCCAGCGGCGAGTAAAAAGCCAAGGTTTAACAAAGCGCTCCCGCTCGAGAAGATGAAAATCATTGCAATATTTCCCGAAAATATTTATCTCGAGCACATAGCGAGTGAATCCGCTCGTTCGGGCAAAGCAATATATTGTCGAGAGATTTGCTCGTCTCGAAGGGGGGGGGGGGGGAATAATAGCGAAGCGCAGCGGAGCAGAGGCAAAAGCAAAGGGTCACGGCGAGAGTGCAAGAGTCTGTAGAAAAACACGAGAGGACGGGAAAAAGGAGGCCTCGGAAGGACCAGAGCCGAGGCATCGTGTCAAGGCTGATGTCTATTGATTGGGTAGTACGCGCCCCGGCACCGACACAGTCTCGGCTCCCTCTCGGCACCGTGTGCGACGACACATGCGTGTGTTTATTGACTGAGCTCGTATTGGGTTCCCTGCTTCCTCTTTATCTCGCTCGTTTGCCTCCGAGTCCCGTCCGCGTCTTTCTCCTTTTATCTCTTCTTTTTCCCTCTTTCGGCTTTTTCCTTTAGCTTCTCTCTCTCTCTCTCTCTCTTGCGAGCGGCCGAAGCTCGGACGGAAAGACATAACCTATATCGAGAGCTTGAAACGCCGCGTCGAGGAGAGTCAAATCGGACGCGGATCCGATTCATTACATCCGAGCGGTGAGCGTGAAAGTTAAACGGACTGCTTCGTCGATTGAGCATTAAGTCGTAATGAACGATAAGTCGGAATTTGGAAGTTAATGCGACCTAAATCGGGTGAGGCCTCCGCTCGAAATAAAGTTCTCGGAAAAAAAAAAAACGCACTCGATATGTCAGCGCTTTTATGTAACCGAAAAGCTGCTGAGCCGCGTGTCTCGACGAGCGTATTCGCATTGAAATAAATGACCCGAGCTTATTGTGCAATAATAAATGGACTGCAAACAATGAATGTGTGGTATTCCGACCATAATTAATTCTCGATTCGCGTCAAATTTTTTACGGTCAAAATTCTACCGCTTCGGCATCTCATTGTATTCTGAATACAAAAGACGCAATCCTACACCTATAACTGATTTAATCTCAAGACAGACGTATAGAGCGCAAAAAATACGACCGAAAAACCGTTCGGCGCATAAATCGCCTTGGAAATGGTCCAAAGTGTTTTGGAGATCTCGCAGCTCGGCCCTCGCAAGCCGTTCCTCGAGCTTAATTGCCTCGGAAAGGTATACCCGAAGACCGAGATGCGCCGTCCTCAGTCTTCGGTAAAGAGCGAAGCTATTGCCGCAGCGAGCAAGTTAATTGAAGAAGAGCGACGCGCGTCGCGCATGCAGAAATAGAGGCGACCCTGAGGAGAGCGGATCAGCTGTAACGCAATCTCGGCGCAAGAGCCGCAAATCCGCGCGGCGCGTTCTAATTAGCCGATGCGTTTGCTTCGCGAAGAAACAAAGAAAAGAAACAGGCAAAGAACTTGAAAACGGCTCGAGGCGAATTTGGACTCGGTCGCGGGCGGCGAGACGAAAGTGTGCGCGCCGCGCTTTCGAAGCGAAGACGCGTAAGCAGGAAGCGCGCGGCGGAGGATGAAATTGAGGGAAAACGACGGGAAATTTATCCCTGCCAAAGTCAAACTGTGCAGCGAGCGGCTGCACTTGGATTCCTCGGCCTGCGTTGTCGCAACAACGCGGAAGCTCGGCTTACACGAAAACTAGGAAATTTCAAAGCACGCCGGAGGAAATAATAATCGCGCTCGTTCGTTATGTCATCCGCTGTAGTTTCTTGAACGCTGCGGGCTATATATTTCCGCTCGGTTGGAAAAAAAAAAAGAACAGCTGAGCTTCGCGAGAGCAATAAAGTTTAAAGGCTCTCTCGAAATATAAAAAAAGCAAACTACCTCCGTAATCGATTCATTTCGATCCTGACTTTTTCTTTTTTTATTCCGGCGGGTGTTACGAAGCTAACGGGTTTCCGCGTCACACGGCGACGACGAATTATCATACTTGCATGTAGCTTCCGCCTTCGGTCTCGAGCTTTGTTTTTATATGCGTCGACGTCGACGGCTAGGAGAGAGGACTTTGGAACGCGGCGATTGAATTTCTCGCGGAGGCTTGAAACGCGACGCTCGGGAGCTGAAGCTTTAGAAAACTTCCGAGCGCACGTCGTGCGCGTTTTATTTTTTTCCCTGCTCTTCTTTGACTTCGTCTTCGCTTTTTTCCTCGCTTAAAGCGCTCGGGTTTCTCGTCCGCCTCCTCCTCCTCCTCCTCCTCGCTTTTTTTTTCACCGGATTTCGCACGATTGATCCGCGGAGACTTTTTACAGCGCCTTCGATCGCTCTCGGCTCGCGAATCCGATCATTGGCCGCTTTGCAGAGAAGCGGCTTCTTCGCTGGCCAGTTTGAAATTCGAATTTAACCAGGCGAATCGGGGAAGAGCGCGAGGATTTGCGAATAAAGGAAGCTTAACGAAAGCTCGAAAGCTTCTTTTTTCCCTCGCGCGCGGAGAGGCGAGTGAAAGCGCCGCGCGCCAACAAAGCGAGGTTCTCCGCTATACGGTCGCATTCGTCGAATAAAGACTTAACCTCAAAGTCGCGCGTAAGTGCACTTGTAGCTTGCCGCGAGCGAGGAGTTACCTTATTAAAATTTTGTTTTGTTCGGTCGCCGTCGAGCGTTTTTGCTTGTTTAAGAGCGCTGAGCGACCGGGACGACGTTCGTCAAAAATTGCTAGCGCTCTTTGTTTCTTTGCTTCGCCTAAACGCGACATTGAAATGCATCAGCCGTGATCTTGCGTTCGAAATGATTTTAAATGCACGCGTATTAATATCCCTGTACAAAGTTGGTAAAATGCCCAGATCTATTTGGGAAGACAAAGTAACCGAAATGGAAAAAACTCCGTCGGGCGTTCAGTTACTTTTCAGTGTAATAGTGGAATAAATTACAAAAATTAATTTAACCAAACGATTTATTGTGCTTTAGAAAAATTATAATAACTCATCGAGTGACAATATAAACTTTTTATCGCCCTATCGACTTTAAAATAATTTCTTTTCGAAGAATGCGGCATTAGCCCATAATAATGTAATAAAGACCATCATTTGCATATGTGTTTGAAAAAAAAATTCATATTTCACAGTCTATACTCCGCAAGAAGTTATGAAACTCACCCACGTTATTTGTTTGTACGTATCACAGTCATGATTGTGAAAACTCACTCACCTGAAACACAAAAGAAAAGCGATCGTTTAATAGTTTATCACAGTTTCCATTTACATTTCTTGCACGTCAATTCTTTCCCGCAGAGTTAAAGTTTCGAGTCAAATATTACACGGACTTGTTCCGTGCGGCGGTTAAC
This sequence comes from Ormyrus thymus, assembly GCA_035582935.1. Classification (NCBI taxonomy): domain Eukaryota; kingdom Metazoa; phylum Arthropoda; class Insecta; order Hymenoptera; family Ormyridae; genus Ormyrus; species Ormyrus thymus. The sequence goes on along the minus strand of JAWWEM010000044.1, from coordinate 2,152,139 downwards.
CCAGATAATCTCCGCGAGCGCTGTTTTAAAATAAGTTTTTAACGCCATAAGCGAGTTTCGCAATTCCGATTTATCAAGTCCTTGATACGCTTAGACGTCTAAATATAAAAAGTATAATAAAACACTTCTGGTTTAAGTAGCTTAGAAAACTAACAAAAAAAAAACACTCCGCGCTAATCAGCTTTGCTATTTTAAATACTCCCTCGGTCCCGCCGCTGCGCTTTTAAACGCGAGGCAGCGCCTTTGTCCGCGGCAAAGTCGAAGAACGCAGCTCCTAATCGCGAGGCTCGATCGCGGCCCCCCCGACGATAATATTCCGTCGAATTGAAGAAACGGCGAGCGCCGACGAAAAAAAAAGAGAGAAAAAAAAGAGGTCTACCTGCCTGGAGCCTGCGTTGGGTAATCGCAGCCGCGGCCACGAGCAGGAGCGTGCACTTACACTCGGCCGCTCGACTGTCAGGCGGGCAGAGGCGCTTTCGAAAGCACAAGCACATGCAGCAGCAGCAGCAGCGGCGGCAGCAGCGAAAGAGAGGCACGGCGACGGCGGAGGGGTGGGGGGAGGCACTTGCGCGCAGGCTCTCTCTCTCTCCCCTCGGTGTCTCAGCTGAGCGGTCGAGCCCACACAGCTGAGGGGACGGGAGACAAGATGGCGCGGAACAGCTGATTGGCTCGGCGCCTGCGTAGTGCCGCCGCACCGAGCGGCCCGAGCCCGCCGCCAGCCGCGAGTCTCGCTGGAGACTCGGAGCCACGAGGAGCTCTCCCTCTCTCTCTCTCTCTCGCTTCCTTTCGCGCAGCCGCGAGCAGCCGAGGAGCGATTCCCCCCGCTGGTTATGTATCGGGTTTCACCCGGGGAAGAGAGCCCGTGGCCTCAGACTGTCCCTTTCGCTGCTGCCTCGACGAGCAGTGCTTTAAAAAGGATTCGCGTCCTAATTGGGGGATTTCGCTCGAGGAGGCGATGCTTTATTCGCGCGTACTCTCGCGCTTAGCGAGTCTCGTTTTAACGTGGATTTAATGCTCGGAGCTGCTCGTAAATAACGATCGTTTCAATAAATGTCGATCGACGAGGTAAATGTCATAATTAAGATATCCATCAGGCGCTGAAGGTTACTAATTAGAATCAATGCTAACGACTTTAATCAATAAAGATTAACATTCGCGTTCTTTGGCGTTTGAACAAAGCAATTTTTTAAATTGCTGTATATTCGTAATTGTTGCAAATATGAATTCCGTATATATTATACGATCGTCAAGAATAAATGTTTATGTTAAAACATTGTATTTAATCAATTTATTTACCGAACGATGATAATCTATAGATTATTTTTAATTTAATTTTCACCAAAAATAAATGCTTTATTGACGCATTTATTTGCCGATGTTATCCATTGAATAAACAGCAATTTTTCATGTAACTCGCGTTATCTTGAAAACATTTAAACCTTCGACAGTTAACTTCTTGCTGGAAATACATGTACCTACCCTTATTTTTCGAAAAATCCTATCGCCCTTATGCTTGCTCGCTTCGACAAATACCTCCCCAACCTGATAATAAAAACGAAAACTCAAGAGCTGTCCAACTGCCGCCGAGTCCGATTCCTCGCCTACCCACGAAACAAAATCCGTCCATTTAACCTCTCTCTCAAAATCCCCTTATCGCCCAGCTGCATACCTCGCTCGTCCTATCTACCAGTAACTTTCCGCTCTTGCCCCCGCCCAGAAATCGGGCGTGCAGCTTGTCGAGCGAGCCAAGAGATAGAGTGGAGCAGCGCGCAGGCAGGCCAGCTCTCTCTCTCTCTCTCTCTCTCTCGAAATCAGGCGAATCCGAGAGAGTCGGCGCGCGCGAGTATTCTATTTCCAGAGGCGCGAGGAGAGCCGCGCGCCGCGAGGGCCATATGGACTCTTGCCGCATGGCCAAAAAAGGACGAGGAGGCGACGTGCGAGGCGAGTGCGTGCAAGTAACGGGCTTGCATTCGCGAGTCATCGCCGCGCGCGGAGAGCCTTTATAACGTCCCGGGCGGGAGAAATGGCCCGGATCGCGGGAGCGGGTATATCGTATGTATGTGTACTGCGAGAAAGGAGAATGTTCTGCTGCCGTTGCCGCCGATGGTGATGAGGTCCTGCGCGTTTCTTTTCGGATTTACGGCGGATGGCGTGACTGCTTTGCCGATGAACTTGGGGGGAGAGCTGGAGATTCTAAGAGGTCAGAGGCTCGAGTGGGGGACGATTGTTGTGATTGATTTTATTTAATCTAGTCGGTATTAAGGCTGAGATTGCAGAGATTTACCTTGCGCCTTCGAGGGGCGAGGTCATATTTGAGTATAAAAATAATCCTTCAAAAGTTTGGAGAGTTTAACGTGTTCGTAAATGCAAGCTAATTGTTGTCAGCGTATTTAAATGCACGGATAATTGAGGAGGAAGCTCTAAATGGCAGAGAACGAAACTCAAGGCACGCGAGAAGATGACGTTATAACCCTGAGACGTTTAACTAAATGACGTAATCGCGTAACTTTAATGATCCTCGGGTAATTATCGCTTTTCAAAAATGTCTTTGTGCGCGACTGTTTCATCGAATCACAAACATCGTTGCGTAAACCGAGGCGAGCAATTTATTTTCCACAGATAACGCGAGAGAAAAAGGCGCTCCTCGCAAGGAAGTTTTATTAAAGTCCAATCTGCTCTGCTCACCTCGAGCTTAATGCAAATAGCTCGGAAGAAATTCGACGTACAAAAGGCGCCTCGGAATTAGATTCCATCGCGCGCAAGGGAAAGGTCAGGCGGAAAATCTACTTTCCCCCCGCACGTCGTCGTCGCGAGAGGAAGGCCCCCCCCCCACCACCCTCCTTCTGTTATTGGATTAAACGGATTGTGGAGAAAAAATTTTGGGCTCTCCCCCACTTCGGCACCGACTGGAAGAGGGGAAACTTTCACAAGGCCAGTGCATTAGACGATCGCGCTCGGGAGATAAAGTCTGATATATCGTATACACGTCGAGTCCGTCGTTATATATATATACACACACATTGAGCTTTTTCCAGCAGCGGGAAATCATTATACAAAAACTCGCTGCAACCTTCGCTTTTGGTTATAACAATACGCGGCGTCGATGTGTCGGTGGTTCGGTTCTTTTGTGCCGGGGAGAACAATGCTATCGGTGGAAAATGATCCGAATCTGTGTCAATCTTTTATCTCCCCCTGACGTTGCCTGGCGTCGGTGTAATTATTTGCCAATTGCGAAACGGGGACGCGTTTCTGCGGAGGACTCCGACGTTTTAGGATAACGAGGAAGAGGATCTTCGGCCGGGCTTTGGAGTCGGCGGATGGACGTGACGATGATTTTCTGGAACTAATTCCGTATCTAAGAAAGATTCTCATCGCCGTCGTCAAAATGAGGACAAACTTTGTAAATAAACAATTTCTTTTGTTGATAACGGGAAGCAAACAAATTACCGGGTGATCGAACGATAATAGGTACCCTTTATCAATGATGAATTCTTACGAATTGAAAGAAAAAGATTTCAGAACTTTTACGCATTTCACGGTATATTTGAAATTAGATCACTCCGAGGCCTTTTAAATCGAGCCTCTTATCTTTACGGTCCCGTTACAAGCTCTGACACATTTCAGAAGAGTTTCACCGTAAAAATTGACTTTCTACGTTAATAGAAGCAATTAATAAAACGGTTTCGCGCCGAGTGTCTGCTTGTCGGGGGAAATTTCAGTTTCATAAATCGACAGGTTATTGAAATGTAAACTGGTACTAATCTAATTCTCTGTTGCTCAATTTGTAGTTACGTATCTTGCTTCGCGCTGTTACGATGAAACCGAACACTTTAGGAGCTTTAAATTCACCGAGGAACTAGAAAGTATCGATATAGGACAAGCTACTGTCAAATTAACGTTTCTTACATTAGTTTCAGTCGACCCACATGGAAAATTAAATTGAGCAGTTACACGTAGGTGTACATTCGAGTATGAGAAATTTCAATAAGTCAAGGCTCTTTGTGCAAGTGCTTATTTCAAGGAATTGAATTAATATTAAAATACAATTTTCCAATATAAATACCGCAATAAAGTCTGAATGTTCAATTGAGCAACGCTGTCCAAAGAGAAAATAAGATCGATCAATATAATTTACAATAAAAAATCTAATGAGAAAAGAACGCAACGCGTTCTCGCCGTATTGATTCCACATTTTTTTGCGACGTCCTCTGCCATTTAAACGTTTAATCCAGAACAATGAAACAGCTGTAGCGCGGCCGACGCGATACAGCACACATTTCTCAGCCGGTCTCTAACAAAGCCTTCGCGCGGCAAAGCACCTCGCGGAAAGATTGCGGAGAGCAATTGCGCGGACTTTCCGAGCCGAGCTGCCCGTAATTTCCACGGCAATTATCAGAGTCGGTGCCTTTCGAGCAATTTCCAGGAACTCTTTAGCGGGGTTGCTCTCGGTCCGCGAGTCGATAACGAAATCGAGTCGAAGCATGCACTTTCGGCGCTGCCCCCCCCCTCTCTCTCTCTCTCTCTCTCGCGGCGTCGCGGCGCGACTCTGTCCTTTCACTCGAGCCAGGTGCGACGAATTACGAGAGCGCGGCGGCGTGCCGCCGCCACAAAAGCCAACAGGATCCGATAGCTCGCGCGGCGCTCGATAACCGAGAGAGCCCCCCTCCCCCTCCCGAGAGCTCGCCTCTCCGCGCGCAATGCGCACAATGGAGTGAAATCGGCCGCTTCCTATGCGCTAGTTTCCTTGCGGTAATTCGCGTCGGCGAGCGAGCGCGAGCGCCTCTTTTCTCTCTCTCTCTCTCTCTGCAGCCTCGATTACGGCGACGAGCCTTGGAATCGTCGCGCGGCTGACCTTTCGCGAAGGGAACGCGCGGCGCGGAGCGTCTTCCAGGTTGAGGGGAGAAGGTTTATTAGCGCGCGATTTTCCGTCCTCGAGCCCGGGGATTCATGCGATGCATAGGTTCTCTTGCCGTTGGTTTATCAAGATGTTTATTGTTTTATAAGGCTGTTTGCCGTCGGGGAATCAGTGACGCGCTGCAATTTTTACTTGCTGGACTTGCGTAAGAGGGCTTATTCTTGCTTTTCAAGCTAAAAGTTTTCAGCGATTGTAAATGTAACGTTCGGAGTTAAGGAGAAAGTTAAGTGTCGCGGATTTTCCACCTTATCTATTCTTTCTTTTATTGCAGCGGATACTTTGATATTTTATTATACTTGAAGAATAAGGCGACTAGAAAAAGTAATAGACAGTTAAGTGGCGGAAACACTCCGATTTCTCTTTTATTAAAGATCTTTAATCCTAACTACATTCTTAGCAAATAATTTAACAATGCAAAAAAAATAAATCAAATTATTTCCTTTATTTGCTGCGCGCGGGACATTCATAAATTCCATAGAAAGCTGGTTAAAAACAACAAGGAAAAAAGAATTATTTTAAAAGGCAAATCTTATTTCACGGTGAACTGACTTTGAAAGAATATACGACGGTGTATTACCGCGAACAAAGGCGATATGGGTTAAAAGATTTTCTATGTACTGCAAGAAAGTTGATTGTCGACCTTCGAGCTGTTATTCAAATCAACGGCATGGATCTCTCGGAGATCTGCAAGGCGTTGCGAGCAACTGCCGAACAATCCGAGACAATATTCCTTTCATCCGTTTGAAAAATCTTGCGTTTTTTTTTTATTTCCCTCGTTCGTTATTTCAGCAATTGATTTGGGCAAGTCCACAAACGCGGCAGCTCTCCCCCCTCTCGAACCTTCCAGCCAAAAAAGTCAACTGCACTCTTAAAGCAGGGCGTAATGAAACTCGGGCCCACTCGGGGCCCGATAATTGCCCTCTCAAAAATCAAAGCCGCTCCTGCACTCTTGTCCGTAATTACAAGGGCTGTAGGCGAAGGAGCCGAGAAAAATATAAAGCTGGCCGCGGCAGCGAGATGAAAGTTCGCGGCGCGGTTACGACATGTAATCCAAGGCAGAATGGAAAGCAGAGACGGAAGCGAGAGGCTCTGCGTCGACGGCGACGAGCCTGGACGGGAGCCGCTCGAGCAGGAAAGGGGGGGAAAAACGAGCTGTTCCAGCTCCGACGAGTCGAGCGACTAATTCTCCTTCTGCGCGGAGCGCTTGAAAAGAAAACAAAAAAAAAAAAAAAACTCGCCGTTCCCTTCGAGACCGAGCGGCCCGGCGAGCCCATTTCGGGCGCGGGGGACCCGCCGAGTTGGTCCTTCGCGCCGACTTACAGCCGAAGATTTACACACGACCCGGGAATTTCGCTTAAATCTGCGCGCGCGAATTGTGCTTTTTATTAGCGGATTAGCGACCTGTTATACTTTTGCTTGTTTTTACGCGAGCTGGAAAAAGAAGTCGTTGAAGTCTTTTTGCGCGAGAGCCAACACGGATTGTACTAATTGTGATAAACGAGAGTTCAAGACTACTCTTTATTATATCTAATTGACTTTTTATTGCGGTACAAATTCTCCTTTACTTACTAAACTTTTACGGCAGTGCCGCGCATTTTTATCTCGAGCGAAACGGGTTACACAATAACCTTTTAGAAAATTCTGACCGCCGCTTCAATACCGTACATAACCGCACCATAAAATGTCGATACCCGTACAGTAAATTAGCCGAAAAGCCAACGCGGCCTTTTACGGAGGACAAAAAACGAAATTTCGCGTTGCCAGGACAAAGCCTCCTGCAAAAAATCCAAAGCAGGAAGAAGCTCAGCCTCGAGAGGGGAAGAAGAGGATTTTCCTAGCCCGGCGCGAGACGGCGGCGGCTCGTTCTCCCCTCGACGAGTCCAACGCCGCCTGCGCACATCGCGCCGAGAGAAAGTCGGAAAAGTCTCACGGCTCGCTTTTCCCTTCTCCCACCCCGCGCGCGGCGTTCGCGTTTTCTATCGGCCTCTCGCGCGCGCACGTGCGCGCGTATTCGAAAGGCGGCGCGCGTGCCGTTGCGTCACCTTTAGAAATCAAGCGATGTCCCGCGTGCAGGGTATGTACGTGTGCAGAGGAGGGCCCGCAGGGCGAGCGCGCTAACGGCCGGTGCCCGATGACCTCGAATAATTTACGCCCGCGCGGGGGACAGAGGCAGGAGGCTTGTTTTTCTGGGATTTCGATAACGGGTGGATTTAAATGCCGGGTGGAGATCCGCGGGGACGGCGGTGCGCGAGGAAGTGCTCGATAGCGTTTTTATCGGCTGCTTCGAGCACGTTTTCTTTTAACCACAATACTTTTCCTTGAGCTGCGCGAGCATTCTTCGATAATGAAACTGTAAAAGTTAATTAGCTCCGGTGTAATCGATCAGCGGAAGCGGCGTGGTAATTAAGCTTTTGCATGCTCGTGCTCTCGCGAGTATTGAAAATTCTTGTAAAATTCAATACCCCGTCGATTTATAAAAATATGAAAGCTCGCACGAGAAAAAACAGCGTAAATTACACCGTTTGAAATTTAATATAACCAATTCATTATTTTTATAAACTTTAACCTTGGCTCGCTTTGGCTTCGTTTTAAAAAAGCACCCTGCAATATTATCAACCCCCGGGCAAGTAGCTTGCTTCAAGTGAGCGTTATTTATTCGCAGCCGACCAGATAATTAAAAGGCTCCTAATCAGTGCTCGAGCAACTTGACTCGACCCCCCAGTTAACGTCGCCGTAATTTTCTATCCGGATCGCCGTGCAGATTTTCCTTAATTTGCAATGCAAATATTAAACGCCGCGCGGTAAGCGCGTGATATATAAACTCGGGGCGCGCGATCCCCGCACTTTTATTTTTCGCTCGAAAAAGCGCAGAGAAGCATTCCGAAGCGCGGCTCGGCGCCGAGCGAAATGTATTTACGAAATCCGCAATACGCGAAAAAAATCAATCCTCCGAGCAAAGGTCGAAGTAAAGCCGGCGGCTCTCCGCGCGTGGCACCGTTTTTCCCATCGAGGTTACGCCCGATGCACGTGCAGAATTCGTGCTTCTCTCGGCTTTTTCCCGGTGTATATTATACGTACTCTAATTGTTTAAGCGGCCACGCAGGCCGCCTCGTAAACGCGACCGGGGGAGATAAGGGATTCAGTGCCTCGCGAAAGAAAGCTCCATGAATATTGAGAGGCGCTATTTCGCTTTAACGGTTTTAGAAATGACGCTTAGCCGCCAGGTTATTTGTACTTTCTTGCTCAACGGCGCACTAAAGATAGGAGGACACGAATTTCGCAAATGACAAAAGCGCCTGTATCGGCCGGCCACTTAAACTTTTAACCTTTACTCGGTCGAGTGAATCGTGCGTCAAGCGAATGCGCGCGGTACTCTTGTGCATATGCGCGCTTGGAGGAAAGTCAGTCGATAAGCTGCCGTAAGATTGAATCTCGTGCTGCCAAAACAAAAAGATCGTTGCTTCGCGGGCCTTGACTTGAAGCGTCTCGCGGAAGCTTTTGCGCCGCTTGCCATCGATCATAAACGTATCTAAAAATCGATGTCCGCCTTTAAAGACAACTGCCCAGCGACGACCGCGCGCGTCTTCCTCGAAAGCTCTGTTGCTTCTATTCTCTCTGTTCCGCGTCGCGGACGGGATATTTGGCATCTCCGTCGAAGCCGCCGTCGGGTCACGTCGGAGACGTCCCGTCTGGCGCGGCCGGTCGTCGCGTTCACGCGGACCGAGATGCGCTTCCGGGAGGGAAAAATTAACCCCGGCCGGCTGCGCGAGCACGCGGGCCGAGCTCCTTTTACTCGCGAGCTTGGCTCGGGTGCTTTAGCTTTCGACCGCGAATCGTCGGGCGGAGGCTCGGTTGAGCTCGAGCGCGAAGGACGAGCGGAGCGCTGCTGCCGATGCGTGCCCGAGAGCTCGTTGCGCAAGTATTATGTAAAGATTGGCGCTGATTAATTCTCCCCGGCGTTTTCTCGATACAGTTTTTTTGCCTCGACGCTCGCAGGTGTTTCGCGCTGGGAAAACTCGCTGAGTAAGCGGCCGAGATATGGATAATCTTTCAAAGTCATCAGTCGGCGGATTGGTTTTTTTTTTCAAGTTCGTTCCATAATTTATTTATTAAACATTTCATTTGTATATATTACACAGTAAAAAGCTATTGGTACTTCTTAATGTTTTTAATTCTTGAAGTGAGCTGTTTTTTTTCTGACGGTTCTAAATTTTTATATTCATGAATTTAAAGGTTAATTTTTTTAATATAAGTTTTGACTTGGATAATACAATCTGAGCTCTATTGAAAAAAGCTTTTAGAAAATAATAAGACTAATAGGATAAGGATTTTCCATCTGAATTTCAAATTTATCAAAGCCCATAATACTTTGTACACAGAGTTAAATTTCGCTTTATTTAGTTTTTTATTTCAAAATTTAAGAATTCTCTCAGCGCCCGAAATTTATTTTTACACTTTAACGAGCACTAAACCCATCACTTTAAACGAAACGTAATAATTTCAAAAACGCTTTTCGTAACATGCTAATGCGTTACTATTAACGATCGGGAAAATTTAATGCCAAGACGTTAATAACGCAGAGAAGCAATATCGATAAATATAAATAGCCGTTTATTTCGCAAGATCCCGAATCGCCGCTAACGGAATTAACAAGCCGATATTGAAAACCTCGCGCCGCGAGTTTATCGCCGCGAGCGATCGATGTGAGCCGTCGCGAGCGATTCCGAGACAGCGCCAAACGGAAGAAAACCGTCGCGCGCTCGACCATTTGATGCGCATGTGATCATCGACGCGCACTTGCGTGCCGCGCGCCTCGTTTGCCTTCCACTCGCGTCTGCAGCGACGTGAATTTCGGACGGAAACGCGAGCTGCGGATAATAAGTCGTCGGGCGCAACCGTTTAGGAGCTCAGCGTCGGAGAGCGTCGAATCCTCGACGGGAAGTGGAACGAGACCGCGTATCTTTTTTTCAAATTCTACACCCGTCGACTAACCTATCGCGAAAGCACAATGGCATTAACTAAATGAGGTTGAAATCATTATTCACTCCCGCGCGGAGCGCGGTGGTCATTTACTCTGCTTTATTAGTTCTGCATCGCGCGACTGCAGCTCGGCTTTTGCAACATCGCGCACTTTCACTGGCGTATTTGCTAAATCTTACGTCCGTTCAACTCGACTAATTATATCGCGCACCGTGTGTATCCAAAGCGGCGGCGCTGCTTTTCGCTCCGCGCGAGAGTCGAGAGCCTCGCGATTCGTCTTTAATCTCGGGACGAGACCTGGCGTCGAAAGCTCGCTTATCCGATAAAACTTACTCGGTCAAGAGAGAACGGTCAGGCCCCTCGTAACGATGCCTCGGCCGAGCGGCCTCTCACTTTCGGTCTTCCTTAAACAGCGCGGCTCCGGCCTTTCGTCCGGGAGAGAAAACTACGCGGGGCCGCTCGCTCGTTCGACTTTTTCGCGGGGGTCGCGACGGAGACAGCAAAGGGATGCAGGTTCCATATCGATTGGGTGGGAGGGAGAGAGAGAGAGAGGAACGGCGCGTGCCGCGCTCGGCTGACCCAGTTTTCGCCGCAACACGGCGGCTAGCCATCTCCCGAAACTGGGTCGACTGGCCGAAGCATCCAAGGGGTGCCCGCTTCCGGACGAAGCTATCCCGGTTCTTATTCAGGACACTTGTTTCCAAGCCGCGGTCCAGGTTGCCGTCTGCCTGCCCCCCTCCCCCCTTCCGCAGCGAGACGCTCGGGGAGGGGAAGCGCCGCAGCCTTGCTCTATCTTTCTCGTTCGTTAGCTCGGCTTCCCCCTGCAGTCCGTGCGCGCTGCCGCCGCCGCTGCCTGCTCTCTGGCTCTCTGCTCCAGAATGCATTGACGAAAATAGTAGCAGGCCGCACGGTTTCGTGACGAAATTCGCCCGAGATTGAATTCCGCCTCCTCGGCTGCGATGGGGGCCGCAGGCGCTTTTCCCCGCCGGGTCGGAGACTCGATTTTTTTCCCTCCTCGCCCGCAGGCGAATGTATGGCCTCCTTTGCTTTTAGCTCCGCCTGGCGCTTGCATGGAAAAGCAGGCTGTTTTAGGGGCTGTTGAAAAATTTATGCCGCTGTTACGCGCCCCGCGCCGTTTCCCGCGAGCGTTTACGCTTTCGCTCGGCGTTGAGAAACTTCGAAAGACTGTTTTTTTTTTTTTTTCATCGCAAGAAAACAGTTTGCCGTGCATTTATCGGCTCAAGTGCGAGGCGTAACATTTTATTCGTATAACAATGCGAAATACTGATACGAGCCACTAACACACAAAAAGCGAGATTGTTCAATTCTGTTATGTGCTCTTTTTATGCAACATAAGCACGTACATTTTTCTATTAACGTGATTATCTGAATTGCCCGCATTGAATAAGGCTACGAGTTCAACTGAGATAACGTAAGAATTCTCACAATATTACTATTGTAAACTTCTATTCGACTAAATAAACGGTACCGAAGCGGCTTTAAAAACGAGCACAGAGAGCAGCGCAACCACAATTTCCCACATCCCTAATTAGATAAAACAAAAACACGTGCACGTAATAACAAAGTTCATTCTTCCTTCTGCGCGCACTTACATTACCATTCTCCTTCCTCAGGGAATCTAACGTCCCTCCGTCAGTTCCAGCTCGAATAATCAAAGCGCACAAAAGGCCATTAAAAAAAAAGAAGAGCCTCACCTCCGCCGTGATATTCCGTTAAAGCGCATCGAGGCTCATTGCCGTAAAGCGGCCGGTCCGTTTATCGTCGAAGCTCCCTTTCGCCGGTCGCGGCGACGATTTAATCCGCGACTCCGTTCTTCCTGCGAAACGAGAGCTGTACGTGCATATAATACCATCGCGGGCCATAATACGAAAGGAGCTCGCGAAGCGCGGAGAGCGCAGGGAGTGAATAATTACTCGGGGCGCGTTTGCGACACTGTAACGGAAAAGCGCGCGCGGAGTCTCGGGGCTGTGTAATAACGTGGGAGCCTCGATCGAGAGAGAAAAAAATCTCCGAGCCCGCCTCATTAACGATTAATTAAACGCGCCGAGAGAGAGAGAGAGAGAGAGAGAGCCAAGTTCAGGCTGCCGCTGGCTTTTCAAGGCGAGAAGGCGAGAGAGCGCCGATGGCGGCCGGATTAATTGTTCCTGCGTGACTGAACGGTTCCTCGCGGAGGCGCAGCGCCGAACTACACAGCCCCTCGGCTGCAGCGCCCGTCGCGAGATTAATATGGAAGCGCTGAATTATTTTCTGCGCCGAGGAGTCGGAGGGAAGTCGGCGTGCGCGGTTTCGTTTTATAGGAAATGAACTCCCGTCGGCTCGATTCCTGTTACGCGCTGCATTACGCAAGCGAACGTATTAACGCGCACGGGGATTTATGCAAACGATAATCTAAACGGTTATTTATTGTCTACTTAATTTTGACAAACAAATATTCAAGCTCGTTACGCGTGCAGCGCATTTTTTTTTCTTTTTTTTTTCAGAACCCGGCAATAACTCTGGAGATAATAAAAATTCGAATGGAAATGTCCGCTTGGCAGAGGGAATAATTTGGCAGCTCTAAAATTAAGGAAAGCTTTCGCTTCGCTGCGTACTGCTCGCATCCTCCCGTCCAATTATTCATGTTTCATTATTTATTTTGAGCAGCACTGTGAGCCGTCCTGTATATAGTATAAGCGGATAAATCTTACTTTAACCGACGTGGCAAAGAGGATCGAGCAAATTGATATTCTCCATTACTCACCTGAAACAAAAAGAGAGAAATGGAAATCAAGCTAATGTTCAATTATGATGTAGTAATTACATTCTTTCGCTAATGATGCTTAAATATTTCAAAAGTATAGTCTTTCATAAAACCATTTGCGCGAGACTTTTGACATTGCAATTATGTTTTACGACTTTTTAAACATTCAAGTGAATTCCGTCTTACGCGTGCAGCTTTTTATATATTTTACAAGGTAAGAAAAAAATGTGAACGACCGAAAGTGGCGTTTTATTTTCGAACGAAAGGTCGCTTTCCTCATTTGAACGATTAATAAAATTAGAATTGGATTCCGTCGCTAATTCTAAAAGAGTTCGAAAAAGAAAAAAAAAAAAAATAGAGTCCCGCTCGGACTCCGCTCCATTACTTATTCGCATAATTGCGCGCGGCCCGCTCTACAATTTACTTTCCAACTCTCGCAACGATCCGAGAGCGGCAAATTGGCTAAAACTGCTCGCGCAAAACCAGGCGAGCAAAACCAAACAAGAGCCGATCCTGCCCCGCTTATTAAATCGAGCCTCTCGCGATCCTCGCCGAAAAAAAAGAGGACCAAAGGCCGATGAAAGAGGCGGATAACGGTCGCCTCTTGGCGATATCTGCCGGCGTCGCGGAAAAAGGTTTCGTGTGATATAACGGTCGGCTAATTACGAGAGAGAGAAAGAGAGAGAGAGAGAGGCGGTCACAACGCGCGTGCAAATGCAACAAAGCCGAGCGAGCGAAACGGACTTATGGCTCGGGCCGCGGAACAGCCGGGGCTCTTTTTACGAGCTCGCGATACAGAAGGCCACGGGCCAATCAGCTGTGCTGATTTTATATTTTTAATGCCGCCGATACGGCTTTGGTTCAGGGACGTTTTTGGATTTCGAGAGCTTTGCCAAGTACGAATTACTCGGATTTTGCAACGGCTTTTCATCGCGCGGCAATTGTGCGCTTCTAAAAGTCGACCGCGCAATTTTTAAAACCCCGCGGATCAATTGGCACGCGTTTGTCGCCGTGTCGTTGCCGGTGATGTGGCTTTTATCGGATTTGATATTTATATTATCCGCGGAATATATTAGCTGCTTTATTAAACGCTACCGCTGCATAGTTTCTCTTTATTAGCAATTTTACTATTCTGGTTTTATTGCACTTATCGAAACTTTCACTATAATTAAACAGTGTACGGTTTCTAAAAATTAAAGAGCTATCACATAATGAAAGTACTAATTACATAATTTTTACATAAGTTTAATATCGCGGTACGCATTGAAAACCAATGCTACGCAGCTATAAATAAATATGTCCACCTTTTGCGGAGGTTATTAAAGTTAAAAAATGAACGAGCGAAGACGAACAAGTGAAATTGAAAAGCAAATACGCGCAACGATTCTCCCCGGGAGAAAACAAACACTTATAAATCCGTAAACGCCGCAGTCCCGGCAATTGCCGTTGTAATTACAATTGCGTACGCTGGAAATTTCGTAACCGAAAGGAGGCGGACGCATCTATTGCGCTTAACACTTTAAACGAGCGAAAAAACGCGCGCCGCTTTCGAAACCGAGAAGAGAAAGATCCATCCTCGCCGCGCGCGCGCACCGCGAGAGCTTTTCCTCGCGTCAGCGTGTTATTAAGCAATAATTCGAGCAAACGGTGAAAGTCGCTTCGTATATCACTCGAGCCTGCTCTTCGGCAATCTCGCGTATAAAAGCCGCGTTTAAAAACCAAGGAAAGTGATGCGGATAAAGTAGGCGCACGCTAATTTGCGGCACGATCCATCATTTCGCCACGAGAAAATACTTAATTAGCGATCGGGAGCTTCAATTATTGCAAAAAGGGGATCGGCCAATAATAATTTTCGCGGTCGGCTCTGCCGTCAAGTGAGACGAAATCATTCCACTCGGCTAAAAGAGCTAAAATACGAGCAATATCCCCCTTGGCGTACCGTCATCAAAGCATCGCTAATCCCCGAGATTTCCCGTCCAGCACGGAGATCAATCGGCGGCTGAAAGGAAGTCGCCGCGAAAAGAAAGAGCTCGCGAGAGAGAGAGAGAGAGGGAGGAGTCGAGCGAACGCCTCGATAAGTGCAGAGCAGCAGCAGCAGCAGCAGCAGCAGCAGCAGCGGGGCCCCTCAAAGGGGTAATGAGGACGGCGGGTGGGAAGTGCCAGTCGCGGATCTGGGTTACCTGCATATTATGCAAGCAATAGCACAGCCGCAGCAGCAGTAGCACTTAATGCCCAGAGAGAGAGGCGGAGCTCGCGCGCGCTCTCGCACACGTGCCGCGCACCGACACTCTATCCCACGTGCATCTCCCCCTTCCACGTTTTCTCCGTGTCTGACTTTTCCCCTGGCGGCTGCTGCCGCTGCTGTTTTTTCCTTAGCCGCGCTTTGTTTCGGCTTACGCTTTTCGGGGGGAGAGTCGCACTTTGCGGCTCGCGAGGGCTTGGCGTTGCGGGCGAAAGTGTTTTTTTAGAGCGCTGGACTGTTGGTGCGGTGAATTTTGAGCGTGTTTTTTTCTTTTTTTTTTTTTGCGATCGAGGTCAGTAATACCAGTTCCGATAGAGTAATGCGCTTTTAAAGTATCGATATTTCATATTTTTTGGACGGCTTGAAATTGATGTCAAACAGGTGGCTGGTATTCTTGAATTTATTATAAAGTCGGATCCAGAATAATTGATTGTGATTTAAAGTACAAATTTATGAGCAGCCGCGCAGCGGATAGAGTCTATGAGTTATGGCGACTAAAATTTCAACATGCAATTCAATGAGGATTAAAAATTTATCTCGCTGTATTATTATCAGATCTAAAAATACGCCTGCAATCTTTCAGCGTTTGTATATCTGGCTAAAGTAACATAATGTCTGGCGGTGCAAACTCCGCGCGACGCGGAGAGAAAAAAAAGAAAATAATCCTTGAACAATTACACACTTTTAATTAGACGCATAAATTCTCGAAACATTAAGGCTAAATTTATACTCCAATAAAATTATTTCACGGCAGCTTTAATTGCTCAAATAAATTTCCGCTCCGCCGAGGGCATTTTGTAACGCCCCGACTTGTTTTTCAAAATCGCCAGATTTCTGATATATTCATAGAATTTTTACCCGCAAGCTGACACACTTTCCGGGCGAGCTTGAAGAAGCTCTCCCTCCGCGCGACCTAAAACTTTTGAAATACTGCATGTAGCGCGCTCGGGCAAAGAGGGAAAAGTTACAATACAGCGCTCTTTTTTTTACAATGGCGCGGGTTACTTTTAAAATCCGTGTCAAATTTTTTGCTTTTTAACGCGGCTCCTTTCTGTAAACTTTTCCGCCTGGGAGAAGACTCTAAACCGGTCTATATTTATTCGATAATTCTCTGTTTAGCGAAAGAGGGAGATGTTACCGACAAGTACACGCCAGAAATAAATAGCCTCAAGATTACCGCCGCTAATCGTTCGCCGATTCCGATAAGTTGTGGGAAAGCGTAAACTTTCAACGCCGCGCTCTCGCGATAAAGGCGACCTATGTTTTTCGACAAGCTCGTATAAAAAAACAAAGCCAAAAAAAAGAGCGGAACTGCCGTAAAAACGGCTCGCTTCGAGGTGCGATAAATTTGCAGTGGTTTACAGCGGATATATACGAATGGGTCGATGAACTCCTGTGGATTTAATCGCGAGCGCACGCAGACACACGCGCACGCGAGCGCTTTGCGCGCAAAAGAAAGAAAAACGGGAGAAAAACAAAAATAAAAACCTCCAAGGTGACGTCTCAAGTCAACACGCTAAAAGTATCGCCCTGCGAAGTCTATTTATAAGATTATCGATTTTAATACTAAAAATATTGCAGAAACTTTGAATGGCGCATTAAAAAAAAAAAAACTGCTTCCCCGTTAACGATAATTTACAGAAAACTAAAGAGCAATTAAAAATCCTGAAAATTTGACACCTTGTTTTTTAAAATACACACTTAGCTCTAGCAGCTGTTTACGCGGAGGCGTCTCTTAATTTTCAAAGCAAAGAGAGAAATTATTAAAACAAAGAAGTGGAGAGAAAACACGACTCGTACAAGGACTGGAATTCCAGCAGCCGAGCTTCAATTGACTCAAACAGAAATTCGCGCATACGAAATGAAAATGTTAATTTGATTACGGAACTCGGCTGCAATTTAAATGAAAATCAAGACGTATAGATATACAATGCCCCCGAGTCTATTGAATAAAAGACAATATTGATATTATTACAAATACTCCGATAAGGGGATTCTTGTGTCAGTGTCCTCTTAATACGCCGCCCGAGCGAAATTAAGAATGCGACACCGACTTTATCGAAGCATTAATAACGCCTCGTCATTAATTATCGTATTTCTTCTAACACGTCCGTTCAACAATAGTTTCGATTGTATTTTATTTATTTTTTTTTTTTTTTTCGAAAGCTAAACGCACGACGGAAACAAAGCGGCCTATCTTATCTTATCAATCGCTGCCATGTCTTGTATTAGCGACTACGAGGTATACCGAATTGTAATTCATTAAATCTCCCGCAGTACAAATGTGCGTAATTGGATAAACAGTCATGCAAATGCGAAATTCCAATCGAGCCTTTGGCATCGGAAGTCGAAAAGCCGATCGAAATACGAATGCTAAAAGTAATTTCGCACGCGATACAATAGATTATTATGCAAATCTATAACTGCCAATCAACAGCCCGTATTTATTCACGAGGCGAAAAGCGGCCCGGATAAAAATCAGTTTTCAGATAAGAGGGCACACTTTACGACAGTTCCACTGTAACACTTGTTATCATCGTCGTGAAAATAACTCCTTTCGCGGGAGGAGAGCGAGATAAGGCTGCCGGCTGGGCCGCTGCATTAATGAACCTTTCCCGCGCGCGAATGACCTTCCGTATAATACGCGCGCGCTTGGCGCGTCTGAAAATATACCTCCCGGCGTCGCGGCCATTCAAGCTCTGCCGCCCTATTATCGGATTTAGAAAGGGCGCAAAATCCGGAGCAGCGCCGCCGCCGCGCGTTGGAAAAAGGCGCCACCGCGGCCGAGTGAAAGCCGCGCGGCGCGCAGAATTCGTTTCAGCCCCGCGATACAGAAATAAACGCGAGCGCCGATGGCCCGAAGCTGAGAGGCGGCGACCAGATAGATCCGCAAGCTGCATCGATCGAGCAGCAGCAGCAGCAGCAGGGGGAGCTCACGTTTAGTGCGTCGACGACGAGGCTTTCCGAGAAAGGTCAGGAGTCGAGAGTGCGCGACCGAGGAGGGAATACGTATCGAAAAGTCGACGCTGAGTCACCGAATCAAAAGCAGGCTGCTAACGGGAAGCGAGTTCGGGGTATGCTATTGTCTCGAATGCGAGCATTGCGTAATGGCGTTACGGAAGCTAAATCTGAATCTTTGTCGGATTCTTCGAATGCATTATGCGTTTTCAGCGCGAGCAGCGCTTCAAGCCTTAGCAGTGTCGAGACCACTGATAAGGGAGCTCGGCAGTAATTACGTTCGACGCCTGCACGAATAAATGATCAACGAATCATCGCTCCCGTTTCCCGCAGCGCACGAAAAACACCATCGCCCCCCCCCCCCATTACTCTCCTCGAACTCGCATTCCATCGCGGCGAGCATCAATTTTCCAGCGCTCGAAGGCCTCGCCCGAGAAACGGGAGAATTAAAAGGCCGCGAGGTTATAGCGCTCGCTCGCTCGTCGCGCGCACGCACGAGACCGAGGCGTGCTCGCGCGACGCGAGCCGCGCGACCTTGTCGCCGAGCGCGAGCGCTGACGAAAATATATAAGGCTGCCGCTTGCCGAGCGAACGTTTATCGAGCCCGACTGCTGCCGCGGCGGCTCCGCCTGCGCACCGAGGAAAATGCCGGGAGGACTTTCTGGGGGGAGGGGCGGGGGCTCGGAGGGGACGACACTGCTGGGGATCGAGTTATGGTAGTTTGGAAATGCTTGGGTCCATTGGGAGATTGGTCTTTTAAGGGCCTGCCGCGAGGTGCCGAGGAAGAACGATGGTTTAGAAAGGACATGTTTTTTTTAAGTAGGAGACGTGAGACTAGAAGTGCACGTGGTGAAAGAATGCGGGAAGAATAGTTTTATTGAAAATGCTCGCACGCTTTTGTTTCCTAAAACGAGTGAGATTTTCGACATTTATTTAACAATACTGCTGTGATTGTGGGTAGGAAAAATTAGCTTATTTTATAGGGGGAATTTAGGTAAATATAAACACATGTATACGCAGTAATGAATCATGCAAACGTAATCTTGTAGTATCTTGATAATTAAATTTTAATATAAATGAAAAGTACAGAAAAGAACCTTACAATATCTAATGCGTAGAAATCTGGCTTATCGCGTTCAAGTTTATGAAATAACCACATATTTTTATTAATATGTTACTAATCTTAAATTCGAAAGTTTCCATCGGAAACAATAAAAATATTATTTATTTTCAATTAAAACAAGTTGGGCATTTAAATTTTAAAGAATCATTAAAAATTGATTACTACATTTTGAATGCTATTACTGTACATTAGCAATTCTATTGCGTAGCAATTAAGAGTAATAACAATAATAAAATTTTGCTTCAATGATTTGTCCATATTTGCAATTGTTTTTTTGATTATACACATTAAAAAACTGAACAATCATAATTAGCATATTACAGAAGCGATCTGTCATGCTTTAGTCAATGGCAAACTTAAAATTATTATAGCTTTTCAATGGCCAAAGACTTTTCGTAGCATCGTTTCGTCAACAGTTTTAATTCATACTTTGAATTATGAAAGCTAACACAATTGATTTGAACCATCAAGAGAATTACAAAAGAAGCTAATGTGAAAACTCGCGATTTCGCCAAAGGAACGAAGCCGCCCGCGCGACAAATAGCAGTGCATCAACGACGGAAGAGTCAAGCCATCGGTTTTCCAATCAGAGGTCAAGGACTCTTCCTTCCCATTAATCCAGCTCTTGTCAGGCGCCCAAGCACCGTCACGTCCGCAGCGCTGCACCTCGCGGCAAGGTCAATTTTTTGCCCGCGCGCTCGGCTATTCGTTTCAGCGACAAAGGAGCGCAAAAGCACCGAAAGCTTCGCCGGAGCGAGAGAGCCGGCCTGCTCGGACAGAGATAGCGATCGCGGGGGCCGCCGCGCGGAGAATGAAAAACCAAGAGAGGCCTAATCGCGTTACATCTCGCGCACGTGGCGCGCGAGGAAGGAAGTATGAGAAAAACTCGCGCTCGCCGCAGCGCCGAGAGAGAGAGAGAGGGGGAGATGTATAGACAAAGGCCGCGGGCCTTTTTGCGCCGCCTGTGGAAAACGTGGCGCGTCCGAAGCCTCGAGAGCCGCGCGTACGCTCTGACCCTGACGCGGCTGCATTATGCACGTAGCGAGCGCTCCGCGAGGAGGACTCCAAGTGTGTACGCGCGTGTAATCCGTACGTCTCGCGTTACGTAAGGCGCGGAGTGTCCACCTTCGTCGATACTCGCAGCGGAGCGTAAACTGATTAGACAAATAGGTTCGTAAGTGGCGGTGGGAAGATGCGGGGGGGAAGGAGCCTGGTTTTATTATTTTTTTTTTTTTTTTTCTTTCTTCGCGCTGCCGGAAGTGCGGGTGTATTTATTTCGTGGAAGAAAAATATGCGTTTAATAAAGATGATTTAGAACGAAGTATATTCTTGTTGAGAGTGACAATGAGTAAGATTTTAGATGGGGTAATTCGAATGTGTGTCATGGAAAAAAGATTTACATATCTGCAATTCGCTTAAGCTTGTGGAAGAAAATAATTTAATAAAAATTAATTGCATTAATCGCAAAATACAAATGTTTTGTTATACTCCATTATATTACTGCGCAGAAATTATATGCTCGATGACTGATATCTTCAATTAGAATTAATAGCCGCTATAATTCTCGAGAATGAGGACAAGTGTACGTGAACGGTTTTTTATTCGCTGAAGTAATAATTTGTTAATAAAAGAATTGCAAAATGAGAAGCAAATCCATGCATGGCTGATGATCAAGAATCAATTGATATTTTGGCACTTTAAATACAGAGAAGTTAAAAAGTCAATTAGTCGTTGGCTTTGCTGCAATGTCACATTCATGCAGAGTTGTACAGTCATTATTATGTAATGCTTAACAGCTGGGCTCTCGTTATACGTTAAAGAATTACAAGCTGCTAATGACTCAGGAAACGCAATCCTGAATATCCTGCATTATTTCGATCTTATAAATAACTGTGTTTGCCTGCAATCTAATAATTGTTTTTAATCTGATATTCTCATGCATCTAGAAAATCATTCGTAATTCCTTCAATGTCTGAAATTTAGTCCGCTGCTCTAATTTCGAACGAGCAGCTGCCAAAAATAAAAAAATGTAACAATAAAACGAAGAGCCGCCTTTATTCGACCCAACTTCGTGACTTCAAAGAATATTTGTCAATAACTCCGTCAAAGCCTATTTTTAGAATCCACAAAATCAATATAAAGAAACTTGGACAAAGAAACTCAAGGAGACGAGCGGCCCTTCATTCATATTTTTATCCCGCGCTCCAAATCCTCGAAACCGCTCTCTCTCTCTCTTTCCCGCGAGCCAAGCAGGCACCCCCAAGTCCGAGAGCGCGAAACGCAGCGGCGAGCTAATCGAGGAGGAGGAAAGCCTGCGATCGAACGTCGGCGTGCAATTGCACCGCGATACGAGCGAAAAGAAGGAAAAAAAAAAGAAGCAGCAGCGAGTCAACGTAGCTTTGCCTCGGCTCGGCCTGGAAACAACCGCGCGGGGCAGCACCGTCGACGTCCTCCAAGAGCGAGAGAGAGAGACGGAGGCGCCGCTGCACCAGATGCAGCCAGGAGACGGGCAGAGCGCACGCGCCTCTAATCAGCTGATCCGACACGTGCTCGACTCCTGTCAAATCGATTATTTCAAGGGGCTCTCCCTCCCTCTCTCTCTCTCTCTCTCGCCTAGCGCTCCGCGAACGCGTAACTAGACTCTCTCCGTCTCGCTTTTTTCGTCGCGCTCGCGCGGCTTGCGGAATTCTCGCGAACTTGACCCGGCCGCCGTTCTGTAATGCATGCATCGTAGTCCTGCATGCGGTAAGATCCGGCGCGTGCGTGAATCGAGCCCGCGCGCGCGGGAGGGGAGAAACGAAAGAAGGATAAGGAAAAAAACTGACGCGTCCGAGGCGGAAAATCACGGGCCCTAAAACGCGCGCGCTGACGTAAGGAGAGCGCGCGATCGGAAAATCATCGGGGTATCTCGGCGCACCGAGCGGCGCGACGGAAAAGGAGATAAAGCGCTTTTTAACGGCAGCGGAGTCGCGCGCGGCTTTTCATCTCGCGTTGCCGAGAGCGGGTCGGGACTGGACAAGTTCGTCTTTCGTAAGGAGGCACACATAAGAGAGGGAGGGGGAGGGGGGTTAGCCTCCCTGGTGGGATTTAAATGGACAAACTTTCCGAGGACTTTGCGCTGCTTGGGGAATGAAAACAGAGGAACGTTTATGTTTTTTTTTTTTTGGTTAACAGCGGCTTCTCAAACAATTTGAGTGCGTCACTCAAGGTAACAAAGTAATGAGTATTCTTCGCTCGCGAGTATTGAGTAACAATCCACTTGATTCACGCCGGTGACTGCTTGATTGGATCATTCGCTTAAATCAAGCATTTGCAACCCAAGAACTTATTGTTCAAATGGATAAAAAGCACTTTTTTCTACGCACAGATAAAGCGAGAGAAATAAACGGCGAACAAAAAATTTGTGAAATTTTTCTGCTTCCGTTGATTGGCTTCTTTAAAAATATCTTACCCGGACAATCGAGATCGAGGCGCGCTTTTGCAAGCTCAAACGTTAACCACACATTGCTCTATCGAACCCGGCGCTCCTAATGAACAGCTGATTAATGCAATTAACTTTAATTAACACACAAAGACGGCGGGCATCCCTCGTGAAGCAACTGTCGGCGGCGGCGCACGAAAGAGCGGAGAGAGAGAGAGAGAGAGCCCGCCGAATCGCAATATCTTGGAATAATTACGAAAGGCGAGGAGAGTTGCGGCATCGCGCAATTGTCGTGCGGAGATTCGAGAATGCCTGGCATCTCTCCTGTCCTCCTCCAACCTCCGCGGGTCTGCCGCGCACGTCGGCGTGTGTATGCACAATGCGCCGCTGCATTGCATAAATCTAGGCGCGCGGGAGCCTTTATTCCGACGAGGTCGAAACTGAATTATGAAAATTGCCGCGCGCGGATCTCTTTCCGCGAGGCGACGCGCCGATCTATCGCAATCGCGGGGAACGCTCGGGGGGAAGGGGGACGGGGGGCTTTTCACTGGGTCGCGTGACACTTTGCCACACCGACGAAAGTGTCCAACGTTACACAGCTGCGCAGGAATATTCGAAGCTCGAGACGCCATCGTCTGTTTTCGCGGAGTTACGGAATGTTTTCGAGCCTTGTGACGAGGCGACGAAAAGAGGCAGCGCCGGTCGGATGATGACGGCGTAATATTAACAGCAGTCTCACTGTGACGTCACGGCAAAACTTTGACTGACTAAGCCGCGTCGGTGTTGCTTCTGCCGGAGAAACAAGAAACCCATGAAAAAGGCCTTTTTTTTCGCGGTGGTTTTTTTGCTTGCGAGCGATCTACTCTGCCGACGCGAGTTTCCTCGTCCGCCGCGGAGAGACACTAAACCAGACTCGAATACAAAGTTTAACCGGCGACGAGGTTTACGTCCGCGCGCCGCGCTGGATTCTGCACAATGCCGCCGATTCTATTCGCGGTGCTAATGGTAAATGAAATCGAAATGAGGGATAAAGACGAGAGCCACCCGTCGGCTGCCGATCGCGAGCGCAGAGCAGAATCCATCCGCCTCGAGGGGGGGGTCCCTCCGAAATACCCGCCCTCCTCGCGCCCTCGGTGCAATTGAATTTCGGCCGCCTTGGACTCGCCGCTGCAGCTGAAAAATTTGCGTCGGCCGCTTTTGCTCCTCGGGCGAGGCGAAGGGAATTAGTCGTAGTCGAGTGTCGGCCAGCTGGATCGTCGCGAGTAAAGGGAGCTCTTTAAACGATGTAACTCGAATACGCGTTTCCGCGAGGCGCGCGCGTAAGCGCACGAAGAATATCGCAGGCAGAGCCGCGAGCGAGCGAGCGAGAGAGAGAGAGAAGCAGGCCAATGTAGGTCAGCTCGTTTACACGACTGTGTGCGCGCGGCCCCGCTCGCTGCTGCTGCTGCTGCTGCTGCTGCGGCTGTTGCTCAGGCCTGATTTGTCCGCGATGTGTACTTTAAGGTTAGGGGGAAGAGCAGCTCTTCGGTGTAATTTGTTTACGAGTAGCTTTGGGAATTTGGAGCACGGCTGGCTGAGGGATTCTTGGGAGGGAATTAGGAAGTGCGCTCTCAAGCTGGTATTTTTGGAGCTTGGCATTCGGGAGCTTTATTGGGTGGCTGATGCTTTTAAGTTTGCCGAGAGACGTGAAAGTACAGAAACGGGAAATTGATTATTTTTGTCAGATAATTTTCAGCTGGCAATATTTTGAGGGACGATAATTTATACAGGGAATTGGACGCTGGAGCAATGATGATTAAATGTTTTACTCGGCTTGCACTTGTTAGTTTTAACGAGATACATAACTGAAAGTAAGAAATTGTGAGAATATTAATCCCGACAAAGTTTCTTGCGATTTTTTTCACGTTCTTCGCAGCGAATAACAATCACTGCAAATAAGGTTCTCTCTTTCCACCTCTCCTGCCTTAATAAACGCGCGCGTAGATAAGATGAGCACTCGGATTAAACAGCTTAATTGCACCGCGAAAGCGCGATTCGCATACTGAAAAAATGACGAGGCTCGAATCTGTTTATTTATCGACCCGGCTGCACATATTCGAAGACAAGTCATGTTCCTTAATGGCTGGAACACTTATCTCCGAGCGTACGTGACAAAACTTCGGCTCGCTGCAAACTGCGAGCCGATGTGTTTCCTGCCGAGGCGCTTCCTTAATTAAACGCGCGGGGCACACATTGAAGCGCCTTCAATTACAGAGCGCAAGCCAGAATACGACGAGGAGCGTCGATAAAACGCGCGAGCCACTCAATGATCAGCTCGCGGCATCGGGGAAAAATATATTAGCCGCGAAAAAGCTCGAAAACTTATAAAGGCCGCGAGGGAGCATCTGAAAATACACCCGAGGGGTGTTGCGCGTCGCGAGGAAGGCCTCTCTCTCTCTCGCTCAGGAAGCTTGCGAAATTCCCGCCCGGATCGCAATACGTTACGAGAATAAGCGCCGTCAGTCGTTTCCTCGACGTGCTATTACCGACATAAGGAAACGGCGAGCCAGCGACGCAGCGCGCGCGCGCGCACGCACGGCCGCTGACGTCAATTTCCGAGTGTCCCTCTCGCGGGCACCTGGCGGCAGAGCCGAGGTGCTCTCGTTCCCTCGTCTCTGTTTTCCCTTCTTCCGCGCATCTGTTTGATCTGTCTGGGCCGCGGGCCAACCTTCGCGTGGGACACTCGGGGCCGAGAGAGCTGCCCAGCTGGGAGAGCCGGGGAACAAAGGGGGTAGACTCGGCGGACGAGGACGCCGAGGGTTTTATCTCGGGATGGGGGAGCCTTTCGCCTTGCCGGGGGAGGCGATAAACTCCTGCTTGCGCCAGTTGGAATTTTCACGAGATAAGAGCTGCGAGGGAAAAGCGGAGCTTAGGAGGAACTGGATTCGCGGTGCGTCCGAGCTGAGAGCGAGGAAAATTGAGGACGGCCAGGCATTGGTCGAAGACCGGGGGGCCGCTTTCCTTTTTTAAGCAGCATGGGTTCGGGGTCAGGAGTGTGCTCGCAGTTTTCCCTTCGATATTATGCAGATTATGCAGCGACCAGTTTTAGGCCTTTTGAGGTTTCGTTCGAGACTTCCACTGCCTTGGGTTCGGTGCTCGTTTCTTAGGATACTTTCTAAATTACACTGAGAGAAGAAATATAGTAAAAATTACAAATAATCTTGTAAAAATTGTCATACTGGCTAGTAAAGCCACCACAGACTATCAAAACCCAAAAAATTACTATACTTTATAAAAAATTTTACTATACTGCTTAGTAAATTTTCCTATATATGTAAGAAATTTTACTATTCTGTTTGGTAAATTTTCCTATAAAATATGGTAATTTTTTGGTTTTGTCAGTCTGTGGCGGCCTTACTAGGCAGTATGGTAATTTTTACAAAACTTTTTTCTCAGTGTAAATATTAGTTTGGTTAATTTTTACTTTTGCTATTAATTTAATTTTCACAATGACGACTGCTATGTATAACCTGTCATTTTTGTCGCAAGTCGTAAGAATTGATGTGACAAATACTTTTACTGACTCAGAGTTCGTGAAATTGTACTGACGTTTGTTACGATTTTCTGCTTTGTAATACGCTTTAACAAAAATTATCTCTGCTTGACCAAGGGCAAAGAAAAAGATAATTACGTGTATGTTAACAAAAAATTACAGTTCGCGTAAGTCAATAAGTGAACGCGATAAATGTGTAAAAAAAACTCTCCAGTACTGTCAGTCAGATGATTAAAGATTAATACTTTATGAATATTTTCATAATCACTTTTTTCTCTCTCTTTTAAATCCCAAATTAAAAACTTTAATCAAACTTAATTTATCGCTGAATTTATTCTCATAATTTGTAATATTCTTTTTTATGCTCAAGTTGCTCATTGATGATTAAGTTTTATTACCGATAATTGCAAAGAGTTTTTGTAATTCCCAACTTATACGTGCTTGTAATTTTACGTAGATTGCAAGTTTTGTCGTTAACGCTGCCATTATCTTTCTTTTTTATCTTCGCCTCGTACAAGCTTGAATATTGTTTCACGAGTTTTTTTTTTTTTTTTTGTCGAATCGTTACAAAATCGAGGGAAAAACTTGCGCGTACAAAATTAACGAAATTCGAAGTCAGTGAAGGTAAACGTCGGCTTAATTAAATCCGACAACTTGCGTAAAAGTTTTTTTTAGGTGGACGCCATTTCGAAGCGTCTTGATAAACTAATAGATAAGTTTTATAGGATGCGGATGTAGTGGATAAACTAGTTTTAATCAACTGACCTCTATACTACTTCTGTTTGCTAAATAGGTTTCTTTCTATTTTTAAGTGTTTTCTGGATTATACTTATCACGCGTAATTTATTAGCATACCTAATTTTACGCTTTTAAAAGGAAAAGCTTGGGTTTTCAAAAAAACTTATTATTTCTCGAATTGAACGTCAACGTGTATTAACGCAATATAACGCCAGAGGACGCTCTCGAGTTTAATTTTCTTCGACGACACTTTTTTACTGCTTTCAATTTTCACGAAACCTTAACCTACTTCTTGGCCCCGAGATAAGAGAAATGCAATAAAATATGAGGAAAAAAAGAGAGAGACGACCGAATTCAATTTCTTCTTTTGCAATACGGAAGGCATCAAAGTAGCCAACCGAAAGGCTTATAACATAACGGTAGAAGATCATGCAATTCGACTGGTCGAGCAGGAAACGAAAATTATAAAAAATTACTGTAATAAGAAGCTGCACGCGAACACCGCGCTTTCAAGGAAAATGAGAAAATTTTAAAATACTAACTAAAATAATATTGCTCTTGGTTCATTTAAAGAAATCCGAGAGTTCTACAAATTTTCCTCGATTTTGAATGAATCGTTTTAATTGTATCAGTAGAAATTAATGACTACTTTTGAATGGACATTTGTAAAATCAGATCTAACAGTACAAAAGTTTCCGTCCGCTCATTAATGACAAAGTTATAAAGCTCTTCACATTAATTAAAGTTCGAAAGTTATTTTCGCGTTCGCGTTGATAAAGGCTGAAAAGCTTAAACTCCTATTTTTAACCGTCATTCCAAACTCCGTCGAAAGTTCCAAGCGCTACTTGGAACGAGCTGTACGGAAGCAAATGCCAGCTTGGAAGTAGATTGAAAACGCTAACAGGATAGCCCGTCGTGATGCAACTTGCTGATTCGTTGAATGCAGAGAAAGAACCGGAGGAACATTGCATCACTTGAATCAAAATCAATGTCGTCGTGATTCTTTATCAGCTTCTTGACTTTTCTTATTTATGTCGCGTAACGGTAAGTAAACATTAATTCATTAGATCGAAGTGAAAAGATGTTACACCCCACCTCGACTTCGCTCGCTGCCAAGCATTTTTTCTCAACCAAAACGAAATTAATTCAATCCAAAACAATATTAATATTCCTCCGGCAAGTGGATTATTACGTTTTTATTTTCTGCTTCCGCCAGTACGTCTGGCAGACGTAACAGGCAGAATTTCGTGGGTGTCAATCGGTCACTCTAAAAAGGAAGAGGAGGGTTCAATCACAAGAATTAAGGCAGACACGTCCACATTATCGCAAAAGGCCAAAGCGGAGGCACGATCGAAAGCGCTAACGGGACGGAGCGTGTCGTGCAGTAACTCGTAGAAACGAAGACCCGAGAGCCGTGCATACGACCCAGAGGAGAGGGAGCAGAAAGAGAGAGAGAGAGAGAGATAGAGAGAGAGAGAGAGAAAATGCGGCCGTGCAGCAGGCGCACACAAGTGGAGAAACAGCACGGGCGGAGACGGGGGTAGGAGCGAGCGGAGAGCTGCGTCTCACGTACGCGAGTTTCCGTGCATGCACGCCTCTCGGCGTCAGGCAATCACCCCGATAATCGGCTGGCTTTATTGCGTTGGAAAAAGCGTGGCGACAAAGAGAGAGAGAGAGAGAGAGAGCCTCGCTTATATATATGTATATATATATATATACGCGCCTCCCCACGCGAGCCTCTCGTTTGGAGAATCTCCGCGATATTTTCGAGCCCCGCGTCCGTGTGCGCACGCACACGCGCCCATCCGGCGTTTTAAAAGGCCGCGCTCGCCTCCACACACGCGCACACGCACACGTGCTCTTTCGCTCTCCGCGGACGGCTGGCAAGCTGAGCGAGAGAGAGAGAGAGGGGGGAACGCATGCGACTCTGCTAAACGCAGAGTCCGTAGACGCTCGCTCGCTCTCTCTCTCTCTCTCTCTCTCTCTGTTTTTTGTTTGGGTTCTTTCCAAGGGCCTTTTCGGGCTCGACTTATGTAGGCAGGCCAGGCTCGAGTGTGTTCGCGCCTTTGTTTTGATGTCGCTCAGCGCGCGCGCGCGCGCGCTTCCATTTGAAATTCGTCTTTAAAATCCCCGAGCCTATCTGTTGCGCCTCGGCGGCGTAAACAATGAGCGCGAGCGAGAGCCGGCCGAGTGAAAGGGGAAAGGAGGCGAGAAGAGGAAAAAGAAGCGAGCCCCGCGGAAAAGTATCGACGACCGGCCCCCGGCAGACTCGCGGCAATATGGTCGGGGAACGAGGAGGCGCAGAGTGCGGATCGAAGCGCTCTCGTGCAATAATAATAAAGGCACACGGCTGCACGACCCGCGCGAGGCAACTCACCGATCGAAAGCAGTTGAAATGCAGCAGCGTCGACGGCCGGATGATCTTCCCGCACTGTTCGGCACACCACCCGAGCCTCTGGAGTCGCTAGCCGTGGGTCAAATGTTCGAATCGGGCCCCATGGCTGCTGACTACTTGCTCCTGCTTTCGGGCCTCGGCTCTCCCGACACTTCAGCTGCTCCCGTGCCTGTCCCTCTTCCGGGTCGAAACGAGGCTCTGCGCGGATCTCTTCTCCTCCGCTGCTCTCCCCGCCTTTCCGCAGCTTTTACGAAACCAAGTAACAGCACTACTGCTGCGGATATAAAGTCCTGCACTCCGGGGCACCTGATGCCGCCTCGTACGTCCCTGCTAAGCTCGCGGCTGACTCCGTATGCATTTGGGAAGATGGTTGTATGACAACAAAGTCTGCGCACACGCACGCACACACTTTACCGGGGGCCCGAAGAGAGCAGTGCTACCTGACAGGCAGCGCAGTTGGAGGAGATCCGTACGGGACGAAGGTCTGTTGCCAACTGGCCCAGGCACAGAGAGCTCCGCTTTTCTCTGTGACAGCAGCGCAGGCAGAGAGAGAGAGAGAGAGACGCACCGAGCCTCGGCCAGGCTTGCCAACTGCGCCTGAGTTTACCACGGCTCGGCTGCTAGTGAGCACGTCTCGCGGTGGTGTGCGCCGCGCACGCACACAATCCGAGCCGGACCAGCACAAAGACGGAATAATAATGCGTACGGACGGAAGAGGGACTCCCACTCTCTACTTTCGCTGCTGTTGCTGCTGCTGAAGCTGGCTTGATTGCGCGATGGATTCGGTTCGCTGCTGAGCGTGCAGCGGAAAGATTCCCGTGGAAACTGCCTGCAAATCACGGGAAATGTGGGTGTGACATAGGATGTCCGACACTGCTGTATGGTTTAATCCTTTCGCGTACATTTATTGAGATTGAATTACGCGCTGTGCATCCCGACATTTCGCGATGAATGTTAAATGATGAAATTTTCGTTTTTGGAATTTTAAATGATGAAATTTTCGTTTTTGGAATTTTCAGATGCTTTTTATATTTTCTGAATTTTAAATTCAACTTTTTCTATTTGTTCAAACAAGCAAAACCTTTTTTTTAAAGTGTAAATTGCTTCTACGGAGTTTTGATTTGTTCTTTAAAGGTTCAAAAAATGTGTTTGCGCTTTTTTGCACAAAGTATTCGAAGATGGTTATACAAGACTGAAAAATTGAGAAAATAGTGAGAAAATCTTCGAAATTTCAAACAACACGTTCCATATTTCATATTTAATTTGGATTATTCTTCATTTTATTTAGGATAAAAGATAATTTTAAAAATTGATTTGCATTCATCCATCATATTTTAAAAAATGGATTATTCTAAATTATCTTCAATATACTAAATACATTAAAAAAAATAATTTAGATTTACAATCCGATTGATATTAGTGTTTTGTATGATACTTAATTATAGATAAAAATAAAACACTTGTAAGTGTGCCAAAGTTACTAAATTATTACAACTCTCAGTTACTTTCAATTTCAACGCTTTAAAAGGATATAATATTTTAATCTTCCATGAGGTTTTTATTTTGTTTTGAAAATAAAGTATATATAGTTAGCAAAATGCAAAGTTCAACAATTTTTTCTCGTTAGATATATGCTCCGTTTATGAATCAAGATAAAAGATTTATTTAAGACTCTACTGTGATAATCTATCATCATAATAGTAGGAAATTTTGTTACAGTTTCATCTAAATGTTTTTTTTTTTTTACCAACATAAAGACTGAACAAGGGTGAAACATTGTATATAACCTTATCGATCTAACTTCTAAACAAATTTTACTTTTAAAACATACTTACTTGATTAGCAGGTATAGTTCAGCCAAGAGCATATGTGCCGTCAGCGTCAAGAAGTAGAATGAGACATTCCGCTTTCTTCCTTTATCTTCTTTTCGGCTCAAGCCTACGTTCGGAGTCAATTATAGCCAGTACGCGCAGCTCCTTTTAGCAATTTTCCATTTTGCTTTATTTCACCCGAGAGCCTCCTTCCCTTCCTGCAAACTCATCATCTTCCTTCTCCCCCTACGAGTGGATCCTTTTAACTTTTTTTTTATCGCTGCAGCCGCGGCTGATTCCGAAAGTCGTCAATCCGTGCACATCGTGAAACAATGCGTTTACGAGTCAAAGATAGACGTTGATCTCCCTCGACCTCTTATTAATAAGCAACACAACAATTATTCGGGCGATTAAAATGCAGTAGGCAACGAGCTTGATCTCGAGCCAGACAATCCAGAGGTGGGCAGGATTTTCCGTTTTTGAAACAGAAACTAAATAGTTCACGGTTACTTTAACCTGCCGAGAGTGCAAGCACAGCTCGTCAGGATCTTTTTCGTTAAAAACAACGCAAAAACTAAAGCGTATTAACAGCCAAAGAGCGTTTCCTTTGTGCGCTGCTCTGACATTATATCGATTGCGTCTGCTGCTGGCTGCTACACAAAGGAACGGAGCGAGAGTGCAGGCAGCAATGATGGTCGTCTCGGGCTCGCGCACCTCCTCGTTCAATCGCTCTAACCTCGATCCGGAAACGTTGGAAGACTCGGCCGCGAAAACGATCTACTTCCGAAAAGATCGAGGGATAAGCTTATCGAATTCACGAGAGCTGTCAATTAAATTTTCGCTGCGAAAAACTCGTTGACTTTAGCGCAAAAAACGGGCTGGTCTCTCACGAAGTCTGCTTGAGCAGTTGGCAGCCCTACCGATCATCTGACAATCAGCTGTAGCGCTTTAGTGCGTGTTTATCACGCGCAGAGGTCGACACCTACCACTTGCAAAACGCGCTGGCCGGTCAATTTTTTTACCGATTTGCGATAAGGGAAATTTCTACGAAATCATAGTGACAGTATAGCTGCGATGCGTCCTCAGAATGCGTGTACACGGCATGGTAAATGCGACTAGCACACTTTCTGTAAAGTTTTTGACACTTTCATAAAATTTTTTACCGAAAAGTAAGTAAGAGTATTTTTCAGTAATGCTTTAAATTAATTTAAGAATTATTTGAGAGAGAGAAAAAAATCTTTTTCAACGTAAACTTAAAGTTTTTAAAAATTTAAATAGTTTGAGGTTAAGTTTAGAAAAAATGAAAACTGAAAATTAGATTTTGAATTTTAATTGTTAAATTATTAAATTTTATTTTAATTTTATAATTTATAAATTCAGATGATCCAGATCTGTTTGCAATTTATTTATTTTCACATTTTTTATTAAAAATTGTATTTATTATATTTTGTTTTTATTTCAAATATTATACTTTTATATATAATAAATTAATATTTTTTTAGCATGTCTGGACGAGAAGGTGGCAAGAAAAAGCCTCTGAAGGCTCCAAAAAAGGATTCAAAAGATTTTGATGATGATGATCTTGCATTTAAGCAAAAGCAAAAGGAACAACAAAAGGCCCTTGCAGAGGCTGCAAAAAAAGCAGGTCAGAAAGGTCCTCTTGTCACTGGTGGCATAAAAAAATCTGGAAAGAAATGATCCACGTATTTTAATTTATTAAAATTTGCATTTAATATCTTACGCAAAACTGCCACTGGAATTCTGGTTGTACCAATTTTTCACTACTGATTGTATGTAATTAAAACAAACGACTGTTCTACAATGAGTGATTACATTTATAAGTAATAAAATGTTACAATTTTAATCATAAATATCTTATTATTTAAGAGTTCACCTTGATCTAAGTTTACCTTAATGTATAATTGTTGTTCCATGTTTATCGATAAAGAAATAGAATTATTGCAAGATTTTTATGCAAATGAAGAAAAAAGATATCTTGTGCAAATATAGCCATATATAACAGATCAAATACAATATATTCAATTATTATTACTATCACGCATTGATAAGTAAGAAAACTGTAAGTATGTGAGGAAACTTCAGAGTATGTCTTAGCTGTAAAAATTGTTAATTTGTAAACATAATAAAACCATTAAAGAAAAATGAATAGTATTTGGAAATGCATTACGTTATTTGTAAATAAATAAAAATGGCACAAAATATTGTGCTAAATTAATCTTTATAAAATCCTTGTTATTAGGTAACATTAAATATAATATTCTTTAGGTTAGACCTCTTGCAATTGGTAGAAGAATTTCTTTATCTTGCTCAATAAACAATAAAGAAACTTTTGATTTGCATCATCCTGAAGGTCACGAACCACAAATACCACTCTATGTTGAAAGGGAAGGTGAAAGCATACCAATTAAAAGGGCAAGGTAAAGTGATATTTGATTAAAATTATATTTTTTACTTTAAAAGAAATTTAATTAATTTTGTTTCAATTTTTCTTTTTAAAATAATGGTTTTATTGTACAAGTTAAAATTTTAATTTTAAAAACTTAAATATTTATTTAATCATATTGGTTTTATTCGTAAAATTTTTATGTTACTTCTTAGATTATTGTATCAATCTCGTAAACGTGGAATGTTAGAGAATGGCCTTCTTCTTAGTACATTTGCTAAAAAATACTTAGATAGTTTTAATGAAGAACAACTTAAACAATATGATTGCTTAATTAATTTACCATCAAATGATTGGGATATATTTTATTGGGCTACAGAAGTGAAACCAATACCACCAGAATTTCAAAATGAAATCATGGATTTACTGAAAAAACATATAAAAAATGAAAAAAAAGAAGCACGGATTGCACAACCAGATTTATATTAAGTAATTTATTAGTAATATTTATAAATTTAGTTTAAGGTACTGCATGTTTTGGAAGGTTGAAAAGAAATGTTATTGTTAAATACAAGTAGTATTTATTTTTATTAAAAGACTTAACAAAATTTATTTAAAAATATAAATTATTTACATTTATTACCTATTTACATCTGAACTTTTTAATAATATAAATATTTATAACATACATTCAAAAAAATATTATCCCATAAATAAATAGCAAGACAAACATTATAGAAAATTTATATATCGTTGTGGATGATCTTTATATTGTTTTTGTTGAGAAAACTCTACAAGACCGGGTCCCGGTGCTTTTTTTGCTGCAGATGCTCCTCGGCGTTTACCTTTTACTGAACTACTCCCACCTCGACCTCGACTAAAAATAAAATAATTAATTAATAAAAAGAAATCTCCTACAATTAATTAATTAAAATAATCTCAACATTTATTGCTACTTCAAAAATTTATAATTACAAAGTAATTATAAGAATTATAAAAACGTAAAATCATAAAAATTTCTTATTATTTCTTACTTTAAACTTAAAGTTATTTTAAAAAATTAACAAAATCGCATTTAAGTCGATTCAATAGAAGGAAAACAGTACCTAGATCCACTGTTACTATTATTTTTATTATTCTTGAACTTTTTATAAACTCCTCCGTTGAAATTTCTTTTTCTTTTTTGACCTCCTCCTCCAGAATAGTTACTTCCAGTTTCCATCCATCCATCGCTACTATAATTTGCGGATGCTTCTGCTGCAGCAGCAGCAGCAGCTTTGTTTGCTTCTTCTTGTTCAGCCATCAATGCTAATAAATAAATAATTTATAAGTATTGATTATGTCGAACACCTTTGTTGAATAGAATATTTTTTTCTGTAAATAATTTTTACCAATCTTTTGAGCTGCATATTTTTGTGTTATATCAAGCAAAGCTCTTCCATATTTATCAAAGTTGGCTTTAGTTACGTGAGGTATTTTTAACATATCTTCTTCACAATCAGGTAACTGTTGACTCATAGCTCGAAGTGCAACCATATTCATAATAGAATTAGCTGAAACATCTAAAGCACCAGCAATCCCATTAACTACTTCAGCTAACTCTTGATAACATTTTTGTTTTAGCTCATTTAATTCTTTATTTAGATCTTGATTATCGACTGCGCTCGTCACTTTAGAAACAGTAGCCACTCCCGACGATGAAGCTGAAGTTTCTTCTTTTCTCACTTGCAAAAATATCTAAAAAAATTGGAATTGGGTTAGTTCAAAATAAAAAAATAAAATAAATAATCAAAAGTCTTATATACCCTTGCATTTGAAGTCATAAGATTTTGGGCATTAGGTCCGATTCCAACATAAGCACACGTGATTTCGTTGTTTACATACAAATTTTCTTTTAAATAACCATCAATTACTAATTTGTGCATTATTCGTTCAATTTCATTTTTTGGCCAAGATTTACCATTTCCGTATAAAGGATGTTTGTCGTGTCCTTCATAAACATTAATTATGTATTTTTCGGTAATTGTTCAGTATAATTATAAATATTGTGAAAAATATTAAAAATACCTGAATCTCTAATTTTTTTTAAATTACTTCCTCTATAAACATCTGTAATATACAAAACGGTAACGCTATTAACTCGTTGTTTGTTCAAATCTCGAACGAGCGTAACGAGTTCCTTAGCTTTCTCTGTAATATCTTCGTTAACAAAGTATCCCTGTAAAAATAATTAGGAAATTAATTAATTTTATCATGTTAATAATTAAAAAAATTTAAATTTACCTGATTTTTACAATTATCACAAGTAGTCAGTTTCCTAGCCATACAAACAGACCGATCAAACAGTTCTCCAAAATAATTTAATTGTAATGCCCTGCGGCAGTCAGTCTTATTTTCACAAAATGCTACCATTTTAAAAAGATTGTCCATATGCGTTTTTTGTGCTGCCGCATTAGATGATTGATCCATTTCTATCATTTTTCTGTGCCTCATTACATCACCATAATGATAATACATGATACACTCAGCATTTTCGCCATCGCGTCCAGCACGGCCACTTTCCTGATAATAGCCTTCAATTGATTTTGGCAAAGTAGCGTGAATGACAAATCTCACATTAGGTTTATCAATCCCCATACCAAAAGCAATTGTGGCACAAACAACTTTTATCTGAAAAAATAATTTTTTAAAATTAATTTTTACATTCTAACTTCAGTTATAGAAATATTATTTTTAATTGATTGAAAATAAATTTTCGAAATATAATTATATTAATACCTGTTCAGAGATCCATTTTCCTTGTATTTCCAATCTCTGATGATCCGAAAGACCGGCATGGTAGCTAAGAGCTTTTATTCGATTGGATTTCATTATATCAGCAAAAGAATCACAATCTTTTCTAGAGAGACAGTACACAATACCACAGTCGTTTTGAAAATTGTTCTTTATCATTTCAATGATTTCATCTGTTGAATTTTTTCCCTTTTTACTTAATACTACGTAATGCAAATTGGGCCTATTAAAGCTTGACATAAACCTACGAAGAATTACAATAAAACTCAATATACTCAGATTAAAAAATACCAAGTAATACAAATTGCGAACCATTTCGGTGCTGACATTCCTAACTGATGAAGAATATCTGTTCTCACCCTGGGCGTTGCAGTAGCAGTTAATGCCATAGTAGGAACTCTGGGATATTTTTCTCGAAGAACTTTTAATTTTTTATAATCTGGCCTGAAATCGTGCCCCCATTGACTAACACAATGAGCTTCATCAATCACAAACCTAGCCAACATCCCTCTTTCATACAAAGCTGTTAGCGCGCTACATATTTTTTGTGAAGCTGAAAGCTTTTCAGGTGTTACATAAAGTAATTGTAGCGCTGGTTCTTTTTTTGCCAATTCTCTATAAATCATTTGCGCTTGTTCATCAGTTAAACTTCCTATCATGTGAGCAGCATTAATCTATAATTAAAAATGATTAAATATTGAAAAATATCTTAATGATTACATTTTTATAAAAATATATAAAAAATAAAAAATGAGATAAAAATTTACAAATAAAACATTAGAAAAAACATTAAGAACTTTTAATACTTACATCTAATGAAGATAATTTTTGTACTTGATCAATAATCAGACTTTTCAAAGGTGAGACTACAATAGTTACACCAGGAGTAAGAAGAGCAGGTAACTGATAACATAAAGATTTACCTCCTCCAGTAGGCATTAAAATAAAACAATCAAAACCTAAAATAGCAGCATTAATAGCTTGTAACTGATTTGGCCTAAACTGATACAGACCGAATTTTTGTCTGAAGACCTATATAAATTAAAATATATTATAAAAATATCTAAGTTTGATAACTTTTTATCAAATATTCGAAGTGAAAACATTTTACTAACATTCATCATTTCTCTTGAGTGAGGATAGTTAAGACTATCGAAATCTCCAGTGACTCCGTCATTTTTGAAATCTCCAATAAACTGTGCTGCTCCATTACTTGATTTGCCACTACTGTTTGAAGTACAAATACTTTCTGAAGTTTTTGGTAATGTATTTTTTTTATTTGTTTTAAAATATGAATTAATAGGAGAAGTATTTATATTAACTTCAGTTTTATCTAAAACTGGCAATTCACATAACTGTTGAGTTAGAGACTTCTCCAAACTTTGACCACTCTCGTTGTACGTAAAGTCTTCATCTGTAATATAAACAATTTTTTAGATATTAATAAATATTCGTAACAGTCTAAATTATTGTAATAAATACTAGATCTTACCAAAACCACTTAAGGAAGAAATTTGCGGTACCGCATCAAGCTTACGTAAGTTTAATTTTTCTTTACTTGTAGGTTGATTAAATGTCGAATAAGAATTATCAGTTTTTAAGTTGACATTATTATCACTTGATTTTTTCCAATCGTTAACAGTGGATTCATAATGTTGAGGTTCAAAAGAAATTTTAGAATCTGAATCATTGCTAATACTTTTTGCTGTAACTACTGATGAAGTACTTGATCGAGCAGGTGATGTATTTAAAATAGGTGATGTGATATTACTTTTGTCCTGCTGATTCTTTTCTTTCATAGCTTCTATCTGTTTTATTACTATTGGATCAATTGTTGCTTTCACAGGAACTTTTAACTGAAATCGACTTTTTTTTTTATTTTGAGCTGGAGAACTTTGAGAGCTTTCATCACTTATTTTTTGTTCTAAAGAATATGGTTGAGATCTGTTGTTTGATGGCGAGTCTTCAATTTTTGAAAATGAACTGATATTAGGACTGCTATTAACAAAACTGTCACTGGGAAAATTATTTGATTTGTCATCTATGTTTTGTTTTTTAATTCTAACAGGTGAATTTACACAAGCTGGTAAAGGTGAATAATTAAAATCTTCTTCATAATTAGTAAGCGAATTATTGAAAAAATCTTGTAATGCTCTTTTGTCCTCTAAATATCGAGAATCTTCTTGTTCTTGTGAGCTTTTATTTTCCAATTTCCTTTCTGTTAAACGTATTTTTGCTTTTACCCGTTGGTACAAAATTCGTAAACGTTGAAATGTTTCTTCATCAAATTGAGGAAATTTCAACAAAAGTGGGATAGGAATTTTATCAAATGCTAAAAAAAATTTTTCTAATATTTGAATTTGAATGTCTTTGAGATCATTTTTTCCTGCCTCTAATTCTTCTTTAGAATCCTAGAATTAAGAATACTAATTACAAATACAAATAAAGGATGTTTTATTGAGTAATGAAACTGTATATTTTACTTACAGTTAAGGATTTGGAAGAAATCAACGGATCAGTGTTAGCGGTATCTATCCAACTGTTTAAACTTTTATTTAGACCTAATGGTTTTAAATTTGAATTGAAATCAAAGTCTAATATATTTCCATTAGCAGATTTTATACCATTTAAGTTAGTTAATTCTATTTTTCTATTATTTGTTAAATTTTTTGTTTTCAAAGGTGATGAGCAAGATGATGTATCGCTATCTATGACTTTTGTTGCTTTTTTAAAACTTTTTGCCTTCTTTAGTGTTTTTCTGGAATTAGAATTTTGAAAATTTCTTTCATCATCTGTAGACGAATTTTCATCTATTAATTGACCAAAATCATCATTT
Organism: Ormyrus thymus; assembly: GCA_035582935.1. NCBI lineage: Eukaryota > Metazoa > Arthropoda > Insecta > Hymenoptera > Ormyridae > Ormyrus > Ormyrus thymus. The sequence goes on along the minus strand of JAWWEM010000044.1, from coordinate 2,113,230 downwards.
ACATTCTCACTGTTATTACACTTCACTTTTTCAAGTCCAAAATTAAAATTATTTGGAGCATTTAGTCTCTTTGAAACAATCTCTTTTTCATTATCTGAATCATCAATTATGTATTGATTCGATAGTTTATTGTCACTTGATGTAGATTGTATAGTTAATTTATTTTGTTGTGGTTTGAAATTTTCATCATCTTCAATGGAACTATTCTAAAATGTACCAAAATTTTATTGAAAATTTATTATTATTTATTGTTTTTAAAATTTTTTAACTTACAATTGATATAATAGAATCCATTTGTTGAACAGTCCGAACATTTTTTGGTATAATTGGAAAATCACATGTTAAATCAATGTGACTGGATGAACTAGTTGTAGACTTTGTCTGATCAGAATTGTGTCCATCATTTTCAGGTTCACTTTCATCACTTACGATTGGACTGAGAATTTCATGAAAAATATTAATTATATTATTAATAATATTATTATTGTTATTATTATTATTATCATGTTTATTAGTAAAACTGCTGTAGAAATTTAATTCTTACTTGAATTTCAAAACTTCTTTCTTTTGTACAGTTTTCTTTAAGAAACCAGAAAGGGTGGGTTGGAGTTGGTATCCTTTCGAATTAGACGTTTTCTTACTCGAAGCTTTTGACATGCTGTCATTCCTAATAAAATAATCAAATAAAATTGAAATTTATACAACTTTAAGAATGTAGGTTACCAAAAATACCGGTACTATACCATCACTATACCTTTATTTTCTTGTTTTAACGAAAAATAATTAAACTAAAAATAAATTCAGTCTTGGTATATATCATTCCTTCAATTTGTTAAACACCATACACAATAGCAGAACAAATGAATGAAGTCTCAAGCCAACTGAAAGTACCATTATCGAAATTTTTGAAATGGCCGGCAACCACATCATTTTTCTTTTGTTTGTGACTTTGGCGCGCGTTTTTCGCTCAGTAGACTACTAGGTTAGGTTATACTAGGTTACCATCAGAAATTCAGAATTCAGAAATTACTGCAGCGTCAAAAATACCGCGTGAATTTGAATGAGTTACCGATCTCTAATTGAAGCTGTCTAAAAGTAATCATGTTCCAAACATAATTAATATATTATTATAGACTGATAACGTTTGATAAGGGACTGTTCATTCTCGTAGATCAAGAATATTTCGGAAACTCTGATTTCGTTCGTAAATCCACCACTGCACCACTGTTACAATAAGAAAAATTGAGTGTAATATATAATCAGCTGTAAAGAAAGAAATAAATACTTTAGGTATACACATTTTTACTTTTAGCGTTATTATTTAACTATTATTCGAAACCTGTTTGAAACAAAATATAACTGTGGTGTAACCGTGTAACTGCATTCTCTCCCTTAAGGTCAGGGATGGGCAGGGATGGGTAAGTATTTTACACGATGTCATTAATATATTTTTTACATGTCTTTAATGTACGTAAAATATGTCAT
>JAWWEM010000044.1:2078284-2092748 GCA_035582935.1 Ormyrus thymus | reverse complement strand
CGCGCGTGTGGGTCTTTTAATCGCTCAATCGGATCCGAGGCTCCGTACTCTTCGTTCGAGGCGCGTAATCGACGTACGGTAAAGTTTGTAGCGGGCCTTTTTTTTTCGTTAGAACCTGGCGGGAGTCGACGGCGTTTGTAGATTCGGGTAATGGCGCGGTAATTGATAAAGGCAAAATGGAGCTTCGCTGCGGGAGATTGAGATTTTTATCGACTCGGCGGTGATGAGGCGTATTTTCAATTTGATTGGTAATTAATAAACGATCCTCGAGGGACTTGTAGCTTGAGTGTACTTTAGTCATTTTTTTACAACGGCTATCAGCTTTGTTTCGCGCAGTTTTCAACAAAAACATTGAAAGTTTAATTACGATGGTCGGTAATTTTGATGGCATTCCGAGTTTACTCTTTGAAGCATTATAGTTTTTTTGTTTTATTAGAAAATAAAGATTAATAATCGCGAAAGAATCCTAATAAGCGATCGCTCGAGAAAAATGTCCGGGACTAAGACCTTAATAGGCATCTTCAAACACTGTTGCTTTCTTCAGTTCATAGCATTCGAACTGTTTCTTGTCTCGTAAAAGATCGATCGAGCCTTTTACTACCCATTCTTCCATCTCTTCCTCTCTTAGGGGAAGAGGCTGAACAACAAAGATTTTATCGACAGGCTTTATTGGCCACTTGCGCCGCGTTTCAAGGCACAATATTTTCCTACATTGTTTCGATTTTCTTTACAGACTGTGGCGAATTGAATGATAATCTGAGCGCATAAACTTGTAAGCATTTCTGCAAACGTAAAAAGGTCGCGGTAAAAACGAGGTATTTCTTTTTTCTTAGATTTTTCCACTTTAATTTCCCATAAACGTTGAGCTTGGAAGGTTACTGCAGCGCTACTTTTTGTAGATTTTTTATATAATCTTAAAAGCTGCTCGAACGCCTTGTCAAAGAATTCAGTTTTCGAAACCCAAACAATATCGTCGTCGTTCATCAGTCTCCCCAGCTCGAAGCTAATGCAAAAGCAGAAAATCGCCAAGTCTTCCTACCCACTCGAACGAAAATCTAAATCCACAAACCAAACGGCCTCCGCACCACTAACCGAAAATCCCTCCCTCGATCGTCGCAGAAACATCGTGCCGACCCGAAGCGAAATCCTGTCGGGGGAAGTGCAGGGGGCTCCGCAGGGCCGGCGTCAGGCCGTTCCCTCGTCGGAGCCCCGGGAGCAACCAGTACGCGCTTCCCAGATCCCGTCGCTGATGGAGGCCCATCGGCAGCAGCCGCCCCGGCAGGGCCGCCGCGAGCCCACGAGGATCTTTAGCGAGCACGCGCCGCCCCCGGCGCTGCACAGCCAGCAGCCCGGCGTCGGGCAGAGGCAGGCCAATCCCGACATCCAGGACATCATCACCGGCATCGTCAAGCTGCTCAACGGCAAGGTCAACGTCGCCATCAACTCCGCGAAGCCGGTCAGGCCCGTGCAGAGCACCAGGTGGGATTTCAAGCTTTTCGGCTACTAATGGTTCTTTTTCGTAAAAAGACAGCTTGATGCGAGTAATAAACAATTCTTGGATTATTAATTAGAAGGCACTGTAACTTAGAGCGGCTTTCAAACTGTACATCGTATATCTTCGTGTTATTAATTAAATTTTACGGTACGAAAAGCGGGAAGCATGTTACATTGTATCGCAAGCTTAATGATTACCGTTTTAACACCCGGTTTAATTTTATATGCACCTACTTTTTAAACAAGTGAATAATTAAGAACTCTAGGAGGTGAAACTTAATCGAAATCGCTTTCAAATCCACAAACATTATCCATTAATCGCTTAAAAAAAAAAGAAAAAAAAGAAATTACTCAACGAACAATCCGCCGACGAACGAATTGCAGAATCAACAACAGGGGCCCGCCCCGGATCTCGGACGCCGCCCCGCTGCCGCCGGACTTCGACACCCCGGGCATGAACCCGCCGCCGCCGCCGCCGCCGGAGGAGCCGTCGACCTACGAGACGCCGCCGGCGCCGAGCGTACCGTCGCTCAATCAGCTGCCGCCGGAACTGCCGCTGTCGCCGTTCCTCAACGGGATACCGCTTCCGGAGGCCATTGTTCCCCAGATCAGTCGACCCTGGAGTCGGCCCTCGAGACCCGGTAATTCGCTTTGTACACCGATTGTGGCACCCGTTCGGTGACGTTGCTTACCTTTTTTTCTTTTGCACGAGGCCGAAGTAATTTCGTAGGAGCGAGGCTGCGTTGGCTATTTTAATTGAAAAATTTTACATGCAGCAGGGCTTGAAGGATTGCTTCCGAACTTTAGGTTTCTTTTTATAACCTTTTCCAGACTGAATTATAAAATAGCTCAAAGTTAATGTACCGTAGAAGGATCGTAAAAACAGTCCGAGCCTCGAAGGGTTAATGCTCTTAGCTCGCCGTGAGAATCGTTAAAAACAATATCAAAGCAGCCGCGTTCACCAGTCATTTTAATTTTTTATTTTCGCGCAAATCCCAGTTTACAACAATCGCTAAAAATAACTACGAAACTCGCGAATGAACGAAAACAGCGCTGAACCCGACTTAACCATTTTGCCGAAAAGCAGGAATGAACAAGCGACCGGTTCCGCCGTACAAGCCCCTGCCCAGCTTCAACACCACCACGATTCCGGAGCGGGACCACTCCGAATCCGACAAGTCCAACTCCGTGATCGAGTTCCAAAACCCGCCAGGCAGCAGAGTCGAGCCGGAGGACAACCGCACTCGTCCGGACAACGCGAAGGATCACGCGAATCACTCCGACGTCCATCATCCCCAGCGTCCGTCGGCGGTCGCCCCGAGCCGGAAGTATCAGTCGACCCTTCGAACGGACGGTCCCCCGGCGGAGAACACTCTGGTCCTCGGCGGCGTCGCGCCTCAGCCGCTGCCGATTCCCAGCGCCAGCGAGACCGACGAGCCCAGGCCGGTCGTGCCGCTCAAGAGCGAAGCCGCCGCCGCGGCTTCGGAAGCCAACGGTAAATTTATTGCCTTGTTTGGTCGCGAGCAAGAGTGTTGGGAGTTTTTGCGCCCCGAGGCGCGCTGGGATCGACGGCCACTTGAGTTACGATCGCCTCTTCCTCTCCCGGCCCATTGGAGCGTCGGCCTTTCCTTGCGAGGCGCTTTAATTGACGGAAGCAGGCGAGGGGCGATTGGTAATTTGGCTCTTTCGCTCGCTTGCCGATCATTGAGTCTCTTTGCTTTTCGCGAGCGTCCGAATTGAATTTCAATCTCGTCGTCCTGCTCTTTCCAGATAAAAATCGTAGCCCCGTCAATCCGTCGTCGGCCAAGCCGATCGTTCAGACGACTCTGAACGTGGAGACGAGCTCCACGGTCCAGGTGATCGAGGCGACCTCGACGACGACCTTGACGGAGCCCAGCATGGCTCCAGCGGTGCACGGCGACTTCGCGCAGTCCTCTCCCTCCCCGATGCCTGCGTCGACGACGACGAGTCCCGGCGTCGTGTCGCTCGAGCCTAGCATCGCGTCGACCGTGGGCGTCGATCTGTCGTCGAGCTTGTCGACTCCGACGGAAGGACTGGCGACCAGTCACCAGAAGACGACCGCTCCGCTGCACAGGCCGGCCGGCCAGCCCGTCACCAATTCCATTACGTTTTCGAAGGGTCAAAGTACGTATTTTTTTTTTTATCAAGTATTTTACGCGATTTGGCATGGGAATTCAGTAAAATGATTGATCGCCGGTGCAATTAGGCTCGATATATTCATACCGACCGCGACCCGGAATAGTCCTGGACGACACGCTGGACTACACGGGAGCTCACAATGTACACACCCAGCGACCCTACGGACCGCCGCGCCACACCTCGAATCCCGACACCTTCGACGTCGTGGTGTCCGCCATTCAAGGACCCGATGGCTCCGGTACCGGTACGTACATCTCTCTCGACGAGCAGCGTCCGCGATCGACGGAATCCTAACGGGGCTAATTTCAACAGGCGAGGTCAGAGTGCCGGTGAGCGGCGGCCACGGCGGCGCCGCCGACGACATCCTGACGTCGCCGGTGGAGGGTCAGGGTTTCGTCAGCATCGACGGCAAGCGCACCTACGTGAATCTCTTCGAGAGCACGGAGGCGTCCACCGGCCCCGGCAAGGTTCAACTGCAGCCCACGAAGACGCAAGCTGGACCTGTCGTCGGTACTGGGTGAGTTTCGATTTTGTATATTTCTTACTGAACGACTGACGGGTAAAAAGTCTGCTACAAAATAGTTTTAAAACTTTAAAAACCTCGTAATTAAACCACAAGTAAAAAAGCTTCATCTCCCTCGAACGAAGCATTGTTATAAAAACCCGAACAACAAATAGTTCCGAGGAACAACGTTAAAACAAAGCTCGCAGCCTCGAGCCAGCCGCTCTCCTCATTGAATTCCCGTCAAATGAGCCCCTCCCCTCCTTTTCGTTAAAAGCTCAAAGCTCGGAGCGCAGGCAGCCGCGACAGGATATACAAAAGCCCGCCGGCTGCGGCATCCATCGCGCCGCGCTCTGAATCCTTGACCTACATAGCGCGCATAACGTCCGCAGATTCGCGGTGGCGCAAACGGAGCCCGCGGCGGGCTCGGCCTCGCCCCGGCCGGTGCAGCCGCAGCGAAGGCCGACCTTCCATCGCAGGCCGACCCAGCCGCCCGTGAGGATCGACACGTGCATCGTCGGCGACTCCAGCACCTGCGACGCTAGTCAGCACGAGTCCTGCGCCACCGTGCAGGGCGTTTCCGCCTGCCACTGCAAGCCCGGCTTCGCCAGGATCTCCCACACGCTTCCCTGCAAGAGTAAGGCTCCTACTCGTCGCCCGGGTCGTTTTCTTCTTTCGTTTTCTTCGCGGCTTTGATATTCAGATCTGTTTGTTTTCAGAAATCGTTAGTATAGTCGTTTCGATTAGAGTGGATAGGATTTACGATAAGAAAATCGTCTGGACTAAGGATCTCGGGGACAAGGACTCGGAGTTCTATCAAACCTTGGCCTACGAGGCGAACAGAGCTGTGAGTTTCGAGTCCGTTCGTCGTTAGAAACGTTGCGTGAGGGTGGCGAGCGCTTTAACACGCCGTATTTCACCGCAGATCGAGTCGGCGATGTCGATGACCCCCTTCTCCGACGAGTACGTCGGCTCGCTGATCAACAACGTCTATCAGGGAGACGTGAGTCAGGGCCAAGGCGGTGTCTTCGTCAACGCGACCCTCAAGTTGGCCTACGAGCCGAGAACGGCGCGGCAGAGCCTCGCCGCCGAGCTGCAGAAGCATCTGTACGGCGTGATTCAGAGGAGGTACAACAACATCGGGAACAGTGCGCTTCACGTCGAGAGCCCGGCCGGTTCGATATCGAATTTGCAAGGTGAGCGCGCTCGATTCTTTGAACAAAAAAAGAAAAAGAATCCGCAGACATATCTGTTGAATTACACGCGGAAAAATTGAATCCCCCCCCAGACCTGGACGAGTGCGCGTCTTCCGAACTGAACGATTGCCACTCGTCGGCTCTGTGCGCGAACACCTGGGGCGGCTTCACCTGCACCTGCCATCCGGGATTCAGGGATCCCCACAAGGGAGATCCCAGCACGGCCGGCAGAAGCTGCCTGTCATGCCCCTCGTCGCACTGCAATAATCGCGGGACGTGCTCCTACCAGGGGGACCAGATGCAGTGCTCGTAAGTCTCAGACGTACAAAAGCTTTCTCTCGACGACGACGATCGACGCGGTGACTGCGCGCCGCGCGTGATTGATCGCACGATGTATTTTTAACGCGTCTCCTAGGTGCACCGGAAACTATTACGGGGCGCAGTGCGAGGTGGACGGCGAGGTCCTCGGCGTCGCCATCGGAGCCTCGGTCGCGGCCTTCATCATCATAGTCTTGACGATTGTCTGCCTCGTCATGTGGAGGTACGTTAGCGTTGACTTGTTTTTTTTTTCCGAAGCTTTCCGACGGATTTGAAAAGTATTTGTTTTACGTTCCAGTCGAAGGTGGTCAAGGGAGCAGAGCGCAATGTCCCCGGTCTACGGATACGTCCAGGGCGGGCTACCCGGTACCTTGCCAGGTAATATTCCGCAAATAAGATTAGTCTTAACCCGTTGAATCAATATTATTAAGATGAAAAACATTAGCTATAAATTTAGCTCGTGTAGGTTCCGTGGGAACGCTCGCTTCGGTGAAGCAAGGACCCCCGACGAATCTTCCCCCGTACATGTGGGCCCAGATGGCTGATCACTTGGCGACGGCGAACGTTTACGCGGTAAAACCACAATTTCAATAAACAACCTCCGTTCCTCCGCTCGAGAGGCGTAATCGATAAAACTTTTCCTCGCGACCCTTCAGACCGAGCCGATGGGTCCGACCCGGCCGAGCTCGGCGATGTTCGGCTACCCGACGCTGAGCCTCCACGGGACCCTGCCGCCGGTGCCGCTTCCGCGACTGCAGGCGCCGCCGCGAGCCAGGCAGAGGCACCACCAGCCTGAACCCGACAGCTCGGACTCCGAGCCCCAGGACAAGGACAGGGCCGACCTCATCCCGCAGAGCAGCTTCCAGGGGCCCAGGCCGAAGTCGCGATCGTCCCTTGCCGTGAGTCGTAGAGATTGAGGGATTCCTTGTTTTTATTGTAGCTTTGCTTGCCGGAAAATTTTGAGCGCTGAAAAACTGTACGCTTAGTGTTGATTTTTTTTTTTACGGTGGTCTTTCAAATTGGTGTTTTGTAAGTAAATTTATTTATTCTATTTTTAAAGGATAAAAATAAAATTTTTCTATAAACAAAATTAAGCTTTTTCTCGAAATATTTCGTTGAGAAACTGCCGACTATCGCGGTGATGAAATCATCGCCGCAAGGCACACCGGAATTAAATTATAACTCGAGTTGCGGCTGCACAAACTAAATTAAACGAAAAGTGTTTTGATCAATCGATTCACGTTTATTCTGCAGGACAACTTTGTATATTGCTGAATATATTTTGAATGAATTTTGCGTATGTTTCCCAGGGGAAGAAAAATATAAAAAAAAATTTTACATAATAAAGTAGTGACTAAGAATGGAAAATAAATTATTATTATCATAAAGATTTTTGTGCTTTGAAAGATGTCAATAAAAGCGGGAGAAAGCAATGCTTTAGCTTTATCAAAGATTTTATTAAAAAGAGACGCCAACTCTATTTCATTTTGAATCGCGGAAGTTAATTAAATATACAAAACTGCGAGATTCTATTACGAGTTGCGGGAATAAATTGTGCCATTTTTTTGTATACAGGAACTATTAATATTCATTAATTAATGGAGCTTTATTACACTTAAACATGAAATCTTTCTACTGATTAGATTCATTATACAAATAGGTCGTCACATTTCTAACGCAAATAAGCGGCTTTACAGTCGAAAATCATGCAGCCTCTAACGAAACCCTTGCATTTGCAGAATCAAAGCGGAATATACTACGACGTCGAGTACGATCAAGGCGACGCTCGGCACTTGTCAAAGAACAGCATCCCCATGTCCACTTACAGCATGGCGCCCTACTATCGAACGTGATCGAAAAGTCTCCGGAACGAAGAAACAGAAAAGCTGCAAGGCTCGATTGGAAACCGTCCGTCAATGGAGACGCGTTGATCGTGCAATAGACTAATCGTCGATTATGAGATTAAACTTTAATCCGAAAACTCGCGAGCGTTTGGAGGATACTAAACGGAGAGGAAGCACCGACAGCTCGCGAAGAAAATAATTAAATAAATCGGGTGGTAGCGTAGTATGGATACGAGAGTGCAAGGATAATGGAGGAGGACATTTTTTGGGAAACGTATTTTATATTGGTGACGGTTCGATGGTCTTCTGTTAAATCATGCTTCCCAAAAAATGGACTTTAACTAAACGAGAAAAAAAAAGAAATGTCGAGCAGTGCGAATTAATTAAGCTAAATGAGATAAATTATTAGAATGACCTTTCGATGAGGAAGGCACACACAGCCAGAGGCTTTATTATCGAAGTGTTGTTGCGTGCGAAGCAAGTGACCTCGCAACTCTGTAATTAATTATGATATAATATATTTTTTAATGTTTAAATACAATATACATTTAAGACTTGAAATTAACGGCATTCCTTTATTAATGTTTATTTATTTTCTTTTACGACGCATATCACGTTAAAAGTTTAACAATCACTTGGAAATATGTTGTTTTTATATATATATATATATGAAATTTGATGTTTGAGAATAATAATAATATATACTTCTGTTTATTTTATTCGCAATTATTATTATTGATATTGTTAATATTACATAAGCGCATTTGCAAGTCGTGAAAATCGGGAAGAACGTACAGAATAAGAGATAAAAGTATATGCGTTATCGCGTTCACCGTTTTTTTTTTTTTTTTTTTTTTTTTTTTTTTTCATAACTTGTTCTCAGAATAAAGAAAGTCACATAGCTATAGCATAATAAAGAGATCGCGTGTAAAAAACAGTTTAATAATTCACCTTGAGGACTCAGTCATGAAATCACAACGACGATTAAATTGTATAGGTGAAACATATAAAAACATTTTGAAATGTTTAACATTTTCCAGTAAACGTATTTTTTTAATTAATGCAAATGTACATTCGCATGTATAATGTACAATATGTGTATGTAATTTGATAACATTATATATAGATAGATTTGTTGATATATGCAACAGTCTTCATAGAAGTACGTAAAGTTTCACAAAAACCTTTTTTTATCACTTTTAATATTTTCGGATTTAAATATAATGAATTAATATTTATTTAGCGAATAAAAGTCTTATTATATTATTTAAAAGGTTTGCAGAGAAAGTATAACTTTGAAATTCGCACTTTTTAAAAGCGCCCCTTTTATATCTGCCATCGCAATTGAACTTTTAGAAATAACTTGAATGTTTCTTGATTAGATATTCGTTATTTTTATTGTATATAGGTATAGTAATATAATTTAACAAGACACGTGTAAGTGAAATCAAACACGTATACATGGATAAACAGGTATGTATATAATAAGTGAAAAGTGTGAAGATTTTTGGAAGGCAAAGAGTGGACGAACTTTTAAAACTGTCGACTCGACTAAAATAGCAGTCATTTCGACAGTTTGAAATCATTCGCTTGTTGGCGATAAGAGTAAAAAGCATAGATGCAAACATTTGTAAAATCTAGTTGTCCATTACTTGAAGAAAAAACAATAGTCGACGATTCTTAAACTAAGATAATTTGGTTTGTAATAACTTCTAATATAACAATTACATTAAAGTAACAAAATTATTAAAACATTTTTAATAGAATAGAATAGAATATAAGAAAATAGACACTTTCGTTGTAAGGACAAGTTAATTAAACATTACACAGTTTACCTTTTCGTTGATTTGGTAGTAATCTTCGATGTGACTTAAAAACTAATTCAATAAAAATCGATCAAAAGCTCCCATTTGGTCAATCAATTCATTTGTCTCGCCAATAAACGAATGCGTTTACCGTTTTTAATTGGTATACAGTACAAACGGTATTTATAAATATTTACATAGAACAGGTATTAAAAAGTAGAAAGTGTAAAGTATCACAAGGACTAGTATGATTTTCTTCAGTAAGGCCCAAATTCATAGACGTAAGTTCATTTTGACATGTGTATAGTATAATGTAAAAAGCCACATTAAAGGAGATGCCAGTTTAAGGAATAAACCTACGAAGCCAAATAGATATTCGAAAAATAGATCGGATAATTGAATTAAAGAAAGAACTTAGTCGACTATGAATACGGGACAATGCAATTTTATATATTATTTTTTTTTTATTTGGCGATTAATCGTAATTCGTCATTAACTTCAAAAGTAACTTGTTAAACATCTAGATCTAGCGTTTGAAAAAATGTAATATGCCTGAAACTCGAGCATATCACTTTCTTTATTTTTCTAATTGTAGTGAATTCTTTGAGTTACTAATGGAATTGCGACATATCGCCATACTTATTATCTATATCGATCGCAGAATTATTACAAGCGCATTAATCGCATTTGAGTTGACAAAACGAATTATAGAAAAATCGCTTGAGCTGACAACTTCCGTTATAGAAATATCCGATTATATGCGTACATCAGTCTTTGGTGCGATAATATGAAATATCACTAATACATACGCACCTAAACATAGTTAGCTATCAAGAAGCAAAATGTTTTTAATAAATTTTCGTAAATGTTCATACTTTATTCATACCTATGATTAAAGTTTGAATTGTTATTATTTTCGTAAAAATAAGTGAATAAATAAATAATTATGACACTGTAATAATACTATTATATTATAAATTTTCATCACAAGTTTGAAAAAAGGTTATTATTAGTCATGGCTGGTTATTAATTTTTCACTGCCAAAAATCTTAGAATTGAATAATATATCTAGAATTTTGTGCTATTATTTAAAAAAAAATCCTTTTGTGTAAATTAAAAAAAATATTTATATTTTACAAGATAAAAATTTTTCATAATTGATGAAATAGAGAGCTTTTTATGTTAGCGTTTGCTTTGCACAACAGAAAAGTTTAAAAGGACCATATAATTGTGGCAGTGAAAGAAGATTATTATGTACGTATACGTATATATATATAATATATATACATATATAATTTCATATATATTTATACATATTAGAAATATTTAAAAGCTTTGCGGAACGAAAATTGTACGTTAACCCCATGCCTGAAGCTGGTATATTTGTTTCATTCCCATTCCGGCGTACGTTTACGGCGTTACCGTAGTCCCTACTTATCCTACTCACACAATCGCGCTGGGCATTTCAGTATGCTTTCGAAGACCACCGCTGCAATAATTAATATTTTTTTTTAGAAATATAAATTTTATTTCAAGCACTATCTATTTTATGGCTATTCAAATGTCAAATATTACTGATGCCTCGAACTTTTTGGTTTAATAAAATTTAATGTGAATTTGATAGTTGAATGTATAACTCTCTTAAAGTTGCTTATTATTGAAATTCTTATTTAAAAAAAAATAATAAAATGTTTATTTTACGATTAATTTGTTGCAGAATTTCATCTGCAAAATGCCTTTCAATTTTACATCATAGCCAAACAAACACGTCATTTTTGCTATATATTTAAAAATTGTATAATATAGCATTTCCTCACAAGGATTCTTTTCTTAGGATCTTATCCAAGATTTATTTCGCGCCAAAGTTTATCATGCTTAAGTTCTCAGACTTACGTCGGAGGAGCTTGTGCTTGTGCTTGCTGTTGCTGTGCAGCTGAATTTGATTTATAAAACCGCTCGAATAATGCTTTCAAACCCATCACTGTTCCTAAACCTGAACTAGGATCCATGTCAATAAAAGTGTCCAAATTGTTTGTGCATGCTGAAAAAATAATAAGAACTCTTTACTTAAAATTAAATGAACTATTTTAATTTCATAGCAAAAGAATAAAAGTATATTATTATATGCTAGAAAAATATTTTTACAAAGAATAGTGCACTAAAAATTTTTAGGTCACCTTTTAAATACTTCAAAAATTTATTAGCAACTTAAACGAAATATGACACATATTCTTTTTGAAATGACATAACTAAAGTATTTGGACAATATCCAAGTTTAAAAACAACAGAACAAATGATTTCATCTGTTTAAAATACTACTTTACCGAATGTAATTCTTAAATAAACTTACTGGGTATAGAAATTGGTGGGTAATCTGGAGGAGTTTTGATCCACGTGTCATCTTTTCTTTTCATGTGACTTCTGTTTGATGCAAAATGTTTAAGGAAATCACTTGCTGAAACAACTCTGAATACTCTATGCCATTCAGGAGGTAAAGCTTCATCATTTCTAAAAGTTTCTGTTGCATATTTCCAAAAAAATGTAGGAAAAGGCAATTCACTGTCAAGATCATATACAACAGCTCTTTCATCTGGAGCATAAATCAATATCACATGATAATCCTGTGTAAGAAAGGAAAATATTTATTTGAGATTGTACTTTTCTGGTAGATTATAGGAAAAAAAGTTATGATGTTCCACGCACCCACACCACTATTTGATTTTCAGCTTTACCAGAGCGTTGTCTCCACAGAGGTACACTGCGGTTAGAATTGCTTATAAATGCTACATAACAATGCTGAAGCTCTGATTCATGCTTTGAGGCAACTTCAAAGCATAGTTTCCAAACATTTTCCTCGCTGAAAAAAAGAAAATTTTTACTTTTATTTCAGGACTGATTATCTTGAAGTATTTAAATATTTTAAATAATTTAAAAAATATCAATTTTTCAAAATAAAAGTTTTAAACAATTTTTAACAGTACTCTGCAATTCTAGTTAACTATAAGAAACACTTTAATCATGGCTAACTCTACTGCTCAGAGTAAGTGCTTTCAACCATTAAGTTTTTTTAATGTAAAAACAGTTCTTAAACTCTCAAGTTTGCTCCCAAGCTTTAATTAATTACATTAACAGTATTTTTATACTTTCTTTAATTATCTGCTTTAAACTGCAGTTGATAAAAGGTAATAAATTCTTACTATAAGATAAATTTAACAAGCAGCTACTTTTCCCTTTTTCAAGAATAAATATATAAAAGTCAATATCTCTTGTCCTAAAAAAGTACTCTTTATTTAAATTCTGTTTAACAAATCAATTGTAGCATTTGCATAGAAAGACAACCATCATAATCAGTCCTACTTCTAACACATTAACTGAAAAGCATGAAAATTTCAGAGCGACATTTGCATCCCCATTTCCATAAAGATAAACGCTTTCGAACGTTCTCGTCAGCCCTATCGTACCTCGACGAATTGTACAAACGAAGCGAAAAGCTCTCTCTCTCTCTTTCCCGACCTCGCAAGCTCGCCTATACTCGCGAGAAAAAAGGAAGCTCGTAAATAATAAAGCGACTCGGCGTGTGTCTGCGTGTGTGTATACTTGATCGCGTTGCGCGCGTAAAAAATTCACATAAAAACAATCGATAAAAGCGATAAATTACAAAGAGAAAAACAGCGTGCCGCCGCCTCTCCCCCGACCGCAGCAAATAAACGACAACAACAAAACGGCCTTTCCTTTCATCATCCTCCCTTTAAAACATCCGCTTTTCCCGTGAGCGGCGCGACGCGGCAGACGACGCCTCTCTCGAATTATCGATGCGAAATTACGCGGCGACTGTCGCGCGGAGAAGCTTTCAGCGGAGGTGTCGTCCTGTTGACGTCCCGTCGTCGTGCGTTTATGCCTCTGCAACACATGTATCGATCCGCCGCGGAATCTGCCGCAGTACGTGCGCCTCCTTCCTACACGCCAGTGGCAGCCTCGGACATGTGTATGAACGCGCGCGCACTTACACTCTCGGCAAAAAGAACTTACCAGTAGCAGCTCGTGTAGACGCAGTCGGACCTCTTGGGGAAGAGCTGCACCAGGGGTTTCTTGTTCCCGCTCTCGGTGTTTTCAGCGGCCATCTTTGTTTACAAAGTTCCTCCCCGAGCGGTAATCAATCCTAAGGACCTTCTGTCAGTCTTCCCTTGGAAACTGCTGCTCTTTTGATTGCTGATTTTTTCCCGTCGCGTGCTGTATGTCACCGGTGTTGACTGCTCAGCGCTGGCTGCTCATATCACGCACTCGGCTCAGCGGGCAGCGTTATTGAATTCTCCAAGTTCCTTCACACCTGCACACACACTTATCGACTGTATGTACGGCGACGTGCCGCGTGCGCGCGGTCAGCGAGTTTTCTCCCCACTGTACTGTGAAGTGCTCCGAGCAGAGAAAGGGGAAAAGAGCGCGAGGCGAGCTGAACTGTCGCACGGCGCTACGATATCAGCGGAACTGTTGCCAGCGCTGCACTGAGCGACTGCTGCTCCGTTAAAGAGAGACCGCCTGCTGACTATATATAGGCGCACGCGGCGGCGCGCTAACGGTCAGTCGATTCGCGGCAATGGCGAATGGATCTCTCAATGAGCTTTTTGCGGGGCACTTTCTTTCCGTAAAACAAGTGAAAATAACTTTGAATTAAAGCTTAGAAAGATTTTATTCGGTTTAACGTGACAAAAGTAATGGTCACTTTAGAATTACTTATTTATTATTGCGGCATAATAAAAATTCGAGCTTTTCTTCATAACACATTTAACTCTGTGTCTTTAAGCAGTGCCTTGAGGGAACCACCTTGCCTGAACAATTAATCGCCTTCATAGACTGTAGCGTCAAACTTGTGTTTAAGTTTTTATAATTGATTTCTGCTAAAAAGATCTTCTAAAGACATATAAAATTAGGCTTGTGTATAATGAAATTAATGTATAAAAGTTATGATATAAAAATTATCTAAATTTTTCTTAAAAACATTAAATTCTAAAATACGTATTATAAAATTAGACATTATTCGTTACTAAATCGAAGGTTTTTTATTCATCAGAAATTTTTTTTTTAAGAGGAAGTCCCCAATGCGATAAGACACGCGCTACTAGCATTTTCTACTGAATCAGTAATCTT
>JAWWEM010000044.1:2033109-2078184 GCA_035582935.1 Ormyrus thymus | reverse complement strand
TTAAGCAACACAAAATTCACGTGAAAGTTAATTATTTATATATTTCGGTATCGGACTAGTAGTCAATAGAAAATATTGTTATTTATTATTTCGACTTATTTGATTTTGCAAGTAATAATAAATATATTTTTGTAGAACAAGAGTATCGATAAATATATTTAGGATAAAACAAATTTTTTTTAACCAAAATTTTCTAATAATTAAAGTAATTGAGCTATATTGATCAAATTCTGAAAATAAATATTATTTTATTGTTGTGCAATAAAAATATTTATTAATATTATAGGGGTTTAAACCTTTGTATTTTTTTCCAGACAAATTTTGTCTGTCTTGTAATAATTGAGTATTTTACCCGTTTAATCAATAAAATAAATAAAATAATATTTTGAAATTCATTATTGCTGAAATTAAAATATGTTATTTTGATTAATTTATTTAAAGGAAAAATAAAGATAAATTGTCTGCCCAAAAAATAGCAAAGAAGGCCAACATCTTTTACTTTTCGAAAAAGAATTCGTATCAAATTTGGAATGATCTAATTAATTTGAGTGAAAATATATGTAAAAAGAAGAATACTCCGTGTAATTATAACAAAGAAATGAAATCTGCGAAATTTTTCATTCGATTCCAATGCTCACTTTTTTCCTTGAACGTTATTAATACGCAGGTTACCAATGGACAATAATTTATTTAAGATTATACATAGAATATGGGTGAAATGTAAAATGTAATTAAGTGAAAATCTCATGAAACATCACCTATAGGATTATGAATGTAAATAATACATTTCCCGCTCTATTCACCAAACTCAAAATTTTGCATTGGTACCTATTATTCACGAAATAAAGTGGGTCCTTTTGAATTAGAATCAAAATTTAAATTAACAACATCTGCATTTTCCGTCTTACAATTTGTATACAAAATATTTTTTCATGAAGTATTTTATATTTGTGTTTTATATTTTCACTCAAGTTCTCAGATCATTGCAAAAAATGGTATAGGAATTCTTTTCTGAAAGGTCAGATTTTGTCGGATGAATTTATTATTGATATTAAAATGTACCGTGACCATGTTGGGCCGGTTTCCCTTATTGGTACTTTTAATTTTATTTTTTAATTTTATCTAATCTATTTTTAATTATATAGGATCAAATGGAATATTAAATATTTATTATTATTTTTTGTTTAAAAGTTTCTTGCGCAACAGTTTACTGCTCTTTACAGTTTGAAAAACTCTACAGATCTGTTTTAATTGTAGATGCTTTCTTCAATTATTGTATTATATACGTAACTACGAATCAAAATTAAATTTAGAATTGTTTTTCTTGCGGATGAGTGCATATCATTGCGGGAGTGCGTATTACCATTATAATACGTGTACATGTCATGTATTCATGTACTTGCACTACATAATGTATCGACACTGTAGTCTTCCAGTTTCCTTACCAGAAATACGAAGAATATTACAAAAGACCATCATAAAATCAAAGATAAAAAGCTTGAAAACGTCAGATTTCGATCTGTTTCCCAAGAAAAACCTTTCGCCCCATCCTCGGACGCAGACAGCGACCGAGCGTCCTTCTACCCTTCCCCTCTCCATTCCACCGCCGCTCTAAGACGCCACGATCCGTGAACCGTCACTCGAAGCGGCACCTCGTAAACGAGCGAGACTGGCCGTCCTAAAGCCCGAGCGCAGATCTTCCACCATAAATCCGCAAGAGGACCCGGACCTCGCTTCCGAGCGCCTTGGATCTCCCAGTCGTAATCCCGGAGGTTGGCCTTGTGAGAACGTTCCAGCTGCAAATCCACGGCAGCGGCTCGGCGCGAAATTCATCCCTCGGACGAGAGCGTCGGATATAAAAAGAAAAAGTGGGCCCGCGGGTCAGCAGGGCTCCCTTCGACCCTCGCTGAACCCTCCGTCCGTTTGTATAGTGCCGCAGGAATTATTGTCCTGCTTGGTTAGGCATTCGCAAGGGTGTGCAGGTTCCTTGCATTATACACTTTTGTGCATTCTTTTATTTGCAGTTTCTTAAGGAGGGATGAGCGGAGAACGGTGTGTGCGGCTCTCCAAGAGGAAGCCGGGAATTTAGATACGGCTGATTTGTTAACAAGTATTTGGGATGTTAAGTTTTAAAATCGCGATTTGCATATTTCGTTTGAAATTTAAGACTTCCGTCTGTTAGGCTTAAAAATGAAAAATTTTAATTGAAAAGAATTGATGATTTAAACGATGAATGGCTGGAAATAATAAATATAATTACGTAGTACTGTAGTAAATAAAGAATATAATTTAAAATATTCTTTGCTAGAATAGTGAATAAATAAGAAAATGAAGACAATATCTGTATTATGGTTTCGAAATGGTTATACAATCTTATCATATACATTATTCCGCGCGGAATAGATAGACCTACACCATTGCTATAATTCAAATCCTGGCTCAACAGTAAGATTAGAAATTTACATTTGAAAAACGTGAAAACTTTTTAAATGATAATTCTTTGTTTCCTGCCATAAATGCAGAAATTCAAATTGAAGATAAAAATGTGTGACACGCGTATTAGAAATTTGAAGTTTGTGTACGTAAATAAAGTAGATTGAATAAAACTAAAATAATGCAATGCATTTAAATTATTAATGTATTATAAATTTCGATTATATTGTTTGAATTTACGTAATGATGTACAAAATTTCTTATCTGCTTTTCGACTGGAACGTATGTAAAGAAGAAGGATTATAAACTCTTTTTACATTCAATGACGTTACTACAAACTAAAGAAAAAACTGGCAACGTCACTGTTACGGAGACAAATATCTTCAAATAAGTATATATATACATTTTGCAAAAAGTATTAGGCTCGATTTTTCTTTTTTTAAAATAGTTTGTATTCCTTAGAAATAGCCTTTATACAAACGTGGCTTTTAAAATTCTATATGAACTATAATTTTCATCTTTCTAAATTTTCATCTTTATAATTTTATCTTACTAAAAGAGTCCATTGAAATTATTAGTAATTATTACTTAATCAACATAAGTAAATTTTAATACTTGTACAACATTTGTTTAAATTATCATAAACTGCTACATAATTTTAATATTTGGAAAATATTATAGAATATTATGATATGGCGACTTGCATTTATAAATTCATAAATAATTATAAGTTACGTTTGATAAATTTGAAAAAATGATTGATTAGTTCCATTAAAAATTTGAAAATTAATAACATTTTTATATCTGTATAAAAAAGCTGCGTGTATTATAGCGCTTCGTGCATGATATAAGATATTGTGACAAAAAACTAAGCAATAAAATAGACTACGGATAACTACGAAATACACATTTACTTTAAAGTATCCGCGTAAATAATATGCGCATAACGTATGCGCTCTTGCGTTTTATCAGCATCGACGACCCATCTTTCCTGCTGAACCAAGCAAGAACCAACTAAACTTTCCGCAAAAATATCAGTAAATCCAATCAGTACCCAAAAAAATTCTTTTCAACCTAAAAGAGTACCAATTGTACTCGTTGTCAAACCACCGCTCAAAGAAAAATATATTCTCACAAAGCTTACTCCTGCGAACCGCTCCGAGCTGGATGAGCATCGGCACGGAGAGCGAGAGTGAAAAAAAGAGCGTGAATTTTTTAAAAATCCCCCACATGAGAACGCAGCATAACCGACTCTTATCAAAACGGTGACTTGACAATCATTTTCTCGCCGTTTCTCTCTATCTTTCTCTCGTTTCTTGCACGTGTGCGCGCGGTAATATATAGACTGTGAAATCTAATGTAACACGTACAGGCAGCAATACAAAGCGAGTGCGCAACACGCGCAGAGCAGCCGCGTCCCGCGAGGAACCTCTCTCGCTCGCCTCCAAGCCGCGCGGGGCAAAAGGAAAAAGCTCGGCGAATTGCGCCTGAAAATTCTGCAAAAAAGCGCTGAATATGTAAAAGAGCTCGCTGCATATATATAATAAAGAAAGAAAGAAAATGAAAGAGAAAGAGAGCCGTCCGCTAGGCGTCGCTGTCTTTAACAAAACGGATCGCAGACACTTCAAAATCCCGGAGAGCTGCGGCCAGGCCAGCAGCAGCGCAGCAGCACAGTTCGTTGAAGAAGTAGTAGTAACAGCCTTGTCTCTCTCTCTCTCTCTTTCTCTCTCTCCCTCCCGTTCGCTAACTCGAAGCAATACAATCTCCCTTTTCTCGGCGATCGCTTTCGCAGTAAGCACAGCTCGGGCAAGTAACGAGAGGGAGGTTGCCAGTGTCTCAACCGAAGAGTGTAGGTTGTTCAGCTAGCTTGCTTTATAGCTGCCAATTCCCGGAGGAGTCGTATCCTCTCCAGCAAGGGGCGAAACAGCAGTGCGATCGCTGGACGTCGACAAGCAGCACCGAGGAGGTGCACACAGACACGCGCGCGTGCGCTCGCACCAACGGGTGTATACACACAGAGACCTGGTGAGCCGAGAGAGAAGGAGAGAGAACCTCGGCTGGCGCGAGGACGCGCCTAAAATCAAGCCGGCACTTTGCTCGCGCAGCGCGCACCTGATACGTCTCTGCTGTTGCGAAGGAGCAAGAGAGCCACGCTGCTGCTGCTGGACTTTTTCCTCTCCCACACGCTTCTTGTTCTCACGACGTCGATTTACCTTTTACAATATTCGCTATCAATAATTGACTCGGCTCGAAGCCATTTTTTCACCTCTGACACTCGATAGAATTCCGAAGCTTCTGCGGCCAACGCGAAATCTAAGAGACCGAACGGCTCGTTCTTCATTTCTGAAGGTCTGCTTTTTCGTTCCAGCGATTAGCTCGTTACGATAAGACGTTGGCGAAGAATTGAAAAACTATTAGAGAGCTGGTTTAGGAAGTTTGGTGGTTAGTTAGATGGATTTTTATAACTGGAGAGGTTCTGAAAAGCTCTGAAAAGGAAGGGATCAGTGGTGTTAATTTGTAGCTGTTCTTTGTCAGAGGATTGTAGATGAATCTTTGGCTTATGTTCTATACAGAGAGCAACTCTTTGTCAATCTGGCAAAATGTTTGTGAAGAATATGCAAGGCACCGGAGAGTCTGCCATGAATGTTGACTGTACATTGGTGAGGGCTAGTCTCAAAAGATCCAGCAGTGCTCCAATGATTAACGAAATCGCAGCAACAATGTCCATTACTTCACCTTCTACCTCTGCTCCTCCCAGGTATTTAGTTAAACTTTTTGTCACGTTAGTAGTTTTTCATTTTTTAATCAGCATTCTGTTTACTTTGCATGACTTGCACCTTGATACAAATTTTACAGTGCTTTATGTTTTCCAGGGATGCTCCAACACCTTTCAATGTTTTTTCAAACGTGCTACGTGCAAGAAGGTTTAGCACCAGTGTAAGTACTATTAATTTAATTTTATTTTTAATTAATATAATAGGTGCTTATGAGAGATGTAAAATGTTAGTAATAAGAACATCTTAGCACACCCACATTTATCCATAGTAAGCAGGCTAAAGAACTTATTTGAAATTCTTTATTGAACTAACTAAATTTGATTGTCTAACTTATATTTATATTCTTAATAAATATAATTAACTACTTCAATATGCTATATTTAAAAAATGTTTAGTGCCATAAAATTTATGTATTATCTATTTTAATTAGGTCAAATTTTTTTAAATTACTCAATATTTATATAAAATATCATTTCAGAGCCCAGGTGGTGCTGTTGGATTAGGTCCTAAATTAGCACCACGAGTAAATCAATTAAGGAGAGAAGAATGTATTGATGCAGTAGCAGGACAAGAAGTAGCACATGAAAAAGAAATTCACAGTGCAATGCAAATTTCTCAGTCATGGGAAGATTTGACATTTGAAACAGAAGGATTAACATTCAAAGATTCTACTACAGAGTCACCACCTTTAGTAAATACCGCTTCCAACTTTTTACCACATATAAAAGCAGATAAACCATCACTTCCTAAGAAGATTTTTGATCCACTGAGCTTAAGTTTGTCACCTGGTGGACCTCCATCGTGTTCTTCCCCTTCACCCACCAGAACAGGTTTAGGTCAACGTCAATGTTATTCACCCAGTCTAATGGCTTGGAAAAATGGTTCATTGTCTCCTAGTCCTACAAGAAAGGCATTTGCTACAAGGTAAACTTTATTGTTTAATGCTTATTTTTTAGTTTATTGCAATTGCTTAAAAAGTAATAAACACAGAAATACTGTTTTATAAATAGAGGACTATAATTTTGACTTTCTTTTAGAAGAAGTTTAAGCCCTATATCGATTCGTCCAAGTTGTTTGAGTGGCACTACAGGGGCAATGAAACGGAAATTTGAACTCGATGAAAATAATAGTATGGATCGCCTTACACAGCCACCTATCAAACGAGCTTTTAATATAATAATGTCTAACCCATCCAGGTAAATTTTAATGATTTATTTGTACTAATTTATATCAATTATCATTTAATAGAAGTCTTTTATAAAAAAAAAGTCTTTTATAAAAATGCTTTCTATCTTTTGATGTGTACTGATAAGATTCAAGATTATTTTCTCCAGTATATGTATGAATACTAGTAACTCTTACAATAAGATGGTGGCTATCAAAAATAAGCTAAATATTCCTTTAATAACAAAATTCATAAATATGCTAAGAAAAGACAAATGTTCTCTTTGATAAAGAAATATATTAGAAATTTAACAGATATTTATTTTCATTAAACATATTAAAAAATGCAGAAACAAAATACTTTATAATTTTAAACATTAAAGTTTTTTATTTACAAGTATGAAATTATAAAAAAATGTTCGTTAATCGTTAATTTGCTTTACTTTTTCAAAACACAAGTGCCCTTTCAATACACGAATGCTTTATAATCATAATCGGAAGAATCTATCTAATCAATATTATTAATTAATTTTCAGGGCTGAACCAATGTTAAGTTCCTTCTCATCGATAAACACAAATAGTACCGGGTCTGTTGGTACTCCCGAATCCCTTTCAAGCGCAGATTCCCCAAACTTCTCAAACCAATTAGTAGATGAAAATAGTCCTTCGTCAAGTCGCACGCTACTTCAAAGCGACGACACTAGCATGTCTGATAGCAGTAATGATCCTCAACAGGTTAAATCGATGGAGGCCGATGTGCCAAGCAGCCAAGAGAATCCTTGCGGTGGTGACAGTAGGTGAATAATCGCCACAACGCTAGATGCATACACCTATTTTATCCAAAAGCTTCTTTCCTTTGTTAGACAAACCCACCCAACGAAATGCGAAAATATACATGTGGTGTAAACTAGTGATCCTCAAAGGAAAGTCGCGCGCACGTGTTCATAAGAACTTTGCATACAACTAGTCGATTTAAGCAAATGCAAGGCGACATGTGCGAAAAAGGCGATTGAAGTGATTATGCATTCGAGTTCTACTGATTTTATCTGTTGATCTCGAATGAAAGCTCGGCTAATCTCTCGTACTATCTTTATGAAGACATGTAGACGGCCTTTAAGAATCTGTACGAAATTCCAGTTGCTGAGAAAATGATAAAATAATAATCTAATTTCTGACGTTTCAATTTGTACATTTTTTGTATAGTTTCTAGGTTTATTCGTTTTTGGGAGTAGCATCGTTTTCTTTACTGTATTGCCAAAAATAATAAATATAAAACATTTTAGACACTGTAAAATTTTCTTATAGTATTAACACTCAAAATCAGTAATCTCAAAAATAAAAATAGAGAAGCAAATGTAAACGTAAAAATTTACTGGTCGTAATTTACAGTAAAAATTTAACCCATTAAAATGTTGTTAGGGCAAATTTTTATTTGTTCTTTCAATCTGAAAAGCTATGCAAACCAAATTAAAAGTTTCTATAACTACTAAATTATTAAGGAAACTGTAATAGAATAGTTAAATTAATATTTAGTCTGCTTGCAGATTATTTTATCGAATACAGTAGCTACTCGACTAATACATTTCATATTTTATTGTGCACTAATTGATTTCAATTTTTCCATGAATTTAAATTGTACATTTTCTCATAAAAATTAATTAGAATAAGGTTAAAATTGTTTTAATTGCAAAATTTGAAAATTGCATGACTTAAATACAGCAATGGCTCTATTTTTATGAAGACATTATTTGATAATTCTTATATTTGTGATAAAATTGGTGATGAAAAATGACATATGCTTGCATACATTTACATATGTTACAAAAAGTTATTCTTAAAGTGTCATAAAATTGTTTTTGCTCTTGAAATTAATACTACTACAACATACTATTTTAAGATTCTTTAAAAGTTTAAAATTTCATTAAATCTAAATATTTAATTTGTACTTATAAAAATTTTAGTTGTAGTTTTCTTGCTGTGTTAATTGAAAAATTTTGTTTAATATCTAATATATATTTTTCTAAACTATATTAAATGAATAATTTTAAATATCTGCATTTAAGATTTGCTAAAATTTAATTTTAAAAAGTTTAGGTTATTTTAAAACTATTCTGTAATACATTAATTATATTATAAAGTTACCGTTAACATGAGTTTGATATTTTTCTATAAATATCGTTAATTCTGTAAAGATAAAGTTGTTTTTTCCTAATTGTAAAAACTTTTTCTACTATATTTTCATTCTTAGAAAAGACTTATTTCAAGTCATCCTGTACTATATGTAAGATAATAACGAACTAAATTTGATATACAGGATCTGTAATTAACTTACAAATTAATTAAAAGTAAAAACTTACAGATAAATGAATTTAATAATAGTATAATCAAATTTACAATTACAATTTATAAATAATAATTAATAATTTATAATTTACAATTACAATTTACTACAAATTTCCTTGTTTTATTAAAAGAAGTAATAAAGTTTAACGTCATCTATGATAATTTTCGGAATTTCAAAGAGATTTTTAATGGAAGTCTGTATTTTTTTTATAAATATCTGTTACTATATGCATGCACTTGCCAAATATGTAATTTCAGTTTTCAACGAAAATCTTCGCAAAAAATTGAAGTTACTATAATTACTGATAAAAGAAATCGCTCATGGTCCTTTGAACACAGTTTAGGACAAAACACCAAAGTATACGAGTGTAAGTCGATGCCATAATTTACCATTTCTTCTTTAATTTTTTAGTCTTAATTAATTTTCTGAAAAACTAGTTGTAGCATTCGCATATTTTTGAATTTATTGATTCTTTTTGTCACTAACTTCATTACCCAATAAATATTTTAACGAACTATAATGATTTTTATTAAGAAATTACAAACTTATGTTTAAAGAGTTAAACATTTTTTAATGGAGAATAGATGGTAATAGTAGAATTATGCAATCTTATTAAGAAATACTGCTTTTAAAAATCTCCAAAAGACTGTCATTAGGTAGGATGATTTTTAGTATATTATTTCAAAAATCATGAATATACATACACTATTTCTGATTTTAACCTCGCTACGTATGTTGTTTAATAACGCGCATAACGAAATAAAACAAATAAATCAATTTAAGTAAAAGAATGAAAAATACGCTTAGAAAAACTTATTCTAATAATGAAGTTCTCTGTACACTAATAGGAAATATAGTGTTCATTGTAAGTTGTACACTGTATAACAAGTATACTTATTGATCAATTTTCAATACTTTATCTCGGCTTTTACAACCAATATTGTATCAAAACTGATTTCTATATAATTTTATGTATGTTAATGAATAATACAGAATGTCCTTTTGAAAAGATAATAAGTCTTTTTAGGTTTAGAATGCTTCATTATTGTTGAAAATATTAATAAAAAACTATAAAATTTATAAATTGTATTCACTTTATTCAAAATAATATCCTCTCGTTCCTTAAATAAGGAATATAAAAATAGATTGATTAATTGGTTTCATCATAAGAAATTATATAAACTATTTATTTTCTGATTTTAATATTTTCTTGATTTTTTTTTTCTTTGTACATTCAAAGTATTTTAATTTTATAACGATCGCTAATATTATTCCGTCTATTTTTCAAAAAAAAGTTTTGTTTTACGTACAATAATAATCAATAATCAAAATACTAAACAACTGTTTTATGTATGATTTATTTACGATTTAACTTCGATGAAAAACGTGCCTTAGTGTATTTCCTATATTCATAAGAAATTTACCCATATTTTTAAAAGATAACTTCCGTTGATTACTTTCGTTTTCATTCGGTTTTTGTAAGATTTTATTTTCGTTTCCATCCATGCTATTTACACTCTCATCCTTCGGATGTAATACAGAATCGGGACATTGATTTTCATTAGATGCCTATTAAAAAACAAATGATTATTATTCAATACAATATTTGCAGATATTTTATCTCCCTAATTTGACGTCAACTCACTATCTTTGAATTCGTCGGAGTACTTTTTGTTTGATGAAAAAATTTATTTTCGTCTGAGCATTCTTCAGCGCTTCTTTTTTTTACTCCGTCAATCCAAGTTTTTATCCTGACATGTACAGACGGGTCAATCTCTACAGATGTTCGTTTAAATCGTTTTAATGCAAGATAAAAAACAGAACTTTCAGTGGGAGGATCGGTTTCAGTGTCTCGATTCACGTAAATTATATTCGAATTATTGGCCTAAAAAAATTAATGTTAATTAATATAAATAAATGTTTTTAATTATGTTATTAAATAAAATTAATTTTTAAATTAATTAATTATTTATATTAATATTATTCCTAAAATCTAATATTTTTTTATAATTATAGAAGCAAATAATTAGAAAAAACAAAATATTAATAAATAAAATTAAAATTTTTCAGCGGCACATTAATAAACATATAAACTGTAAATATTAAAAGAAAAATACCTCATCTGGCGTAACTGATAAAGGTCGTTTTCTTTTTCTGCGCTTTTCTCTAATATCGTCATTCTGGAATTGATGCACACTTCGCATTGGCACTCGTGAACTACTGTCCTTCCGCAATGTTTGTCTGCATTCGATGTACTGCAAGTAATAAAAGAATTTATAATTAAAATTTTTATTTTAATATTGCTTTCCATGATAAGGCAGACACGCGCATTTTTAAGAATTTCGAGATCTTTTCAAGGTCGAAAAATACTTTTTAGCGATTTGGTTCATTAAGTCGGACAGTATACCTGCCGTGATCCTTAAATGTCTTTTGAATTTTATCAATTCAATTGTTTTTTGTAAAATACGAGTCTACAGAATACACGAATCTTTAAATGTGAAGTAAGTTAAATTTTTTTTAATTTAATATTAAATTATCTCAAGAAAATATTTAAAAGTCGCGAAAAGTATCACCAAAATATGATGTTTTTAATCTTGGAAATAAAAATATCTTAAAATTCTGAGAGATCAAGATGCCTCAGAGTCCTGACGTAATTGGCCAAAACGAAGGTCATATTAGTGTTTAGCAGATCAAACTACAAGCGGATGTAGTAGTTTAGTTTATCGCACGTTATAACAACTTTTTATTTTTTGTGCGCGTATCTAATTCTTATTGTAATACACATTTTAAATTAATGAAATGCAAGTAACGTCAGAAAAGTAGTACTACTGCTATTTCCGATATTAGCGTCAATTTAATTCTTGATAATAATAGGCATACCTTCTTAACAGCCTTTTGCAATGCTTCGATCCAAGCCTCGCTATCTCCATTTTCCGAGTACAATAGCAACGACTCGTGCATGCAATCGACTTTGAAAAGACCGTTGCTCAGCACGCGCTCGATTTTGCACTTGTTCAAAGGCAAGAGGCAGCAGACCGTCAGGGAATCGTCGGGATTCCCTTTGCAGTAGAGCAGAGTGTCGCTGAGAAGCACGAAGTGCCGCCTGAAGGACGAATTGCCGCGGCGGGAGACCCGCATCAAGGGTCCCTGCCGAATTAATTTCCGTCCAGGTTTCACTAAATTTATCGAGCCGATTATGTGCTTTTGCAATTCCAGAAGCTGCTGCGTGTCTTCGTACTCTGCTACGAGGGAATTGATGTGCACTGCCACTTTTTCTATTTCTACTAGAGAAGCTGAAAAATATTAAAGTCATTACTGATAATTTTAAAAAATATACTGATTATAGATTACATATCGACGAGAAAGTTAAAAGAAATTTTAAGTAAAGGATTAGTATTAAATCAAGTCGTTTTATAGAAATTTAACGGCAACTAAATACCACAAATAATTGTCTAATTAACCTTGTAATGTATTATAATCTCGTTGTCTAGGAGCTGTATGGCGCAATACTTCCTTCAAAAGTAATTTATATCTTGGTACTCTTTGAATTGGTGCTATTAACAACGCAGCCAATTTATTGCTGACTTCTGGTCTTGATTCTTGATTTGATATAAATGTTGCAGCAGCTGGGTTATTTTGTTGTATTTCCTGTATTCAAAATATTCATTAATTCTTTATTCTCACATCATTTTTATTTTAATTTTCTATTTACCTGAAGGACCACTAAAGCGCGCTTATAATTGTAAGCATATACAGAATACAATTTAAAAAAAGGAGCCAGCCTGCAAAACGCCTGAGCAACATTTTCTGGATTTTGTTTCAATTCTTTTAATAATTCGCCATTAACGTTGTACAAGGTTTCTATATTTTCAAATAATGTCGTGTATGCTGCTTGATTTATTAATTCCCTTTCAAAAAGAGGTGCCATAAAAAACTGTAAAATATTGCAACTCGTTAGAATTTATTCCTGTCTTTAAACTTATAATAAAATTCATTCAAATTTCAAACCTCCTTTATAATTTCTAATTGTCGCAAATAACTAACTTCGGAACTTAAAATTTCTTGAATGGTTTGCGCCCTTAAACTTTCCTCCTTTTTTGTAATATCTGATTGGTGAATTTCATCTAAAGCACTAAGAACTAAATAAAAGGGGTAAAACAAGAGATTTAGTAATTGTATAAAAGAAATTTGCTATTTTTTTTTAGAAAACATCCAGTGTACCTTTCATTCTCGTGCGAGTAGTTAACATGTTTCTTTGATTGATAAGTTCTTTGAGTTCTGCACTCAAACTTGTCGGCCTCGGTGTTCTTGGAGACTCCATAGTTACTGCTATCTACGAAAGTAATAAATTTATTGTATTTTTTTAAGGAGTACATTATATTGTATTACTTGCAAAGTTTATTTTATTTAAGAACATGGCTCTTTTCGAAATATTTTTATGCGTAAATTATTGTTTCCTTTCAAATTACACGTTCGCAAATGTAATTAATAATTTTTCGGAATCATGAGTGCTTAATGTTTTAATTTTAATTTCACTCAATCTCCTCCTGAGATCACATCTAATTTGCGTACTGTTATAAGATGGATATTGCATTTTCGGAAGTTTTAACTTTTTGTTTAAATTTGTGAAAATTCCGTTTTCACAATTGCCCTTATACCGATAAAATATACTAAGATTTTATAAAATAATAGTATATAATTAAAGACAACAATATTATATTTCAATATTTTACAAGAAATATAAGTAATTATTTCTAATATGAATCGATATATAAAATATTTCTTAATACGGAAAAATCATAAAGTAAATTTTTTAAGGCATTAATTCTTAAAACAAACGTATTATATTGTACTGTATTGGTTTTATTCAAATCTGAGAGTACAAATGAAAAATTGATTTGCAACAAGTAGATCGCAAAACGGAATTTACAGTGTATTTTTAAACCTTTAATTTCATTTAACTTTAGGAATCGCATTATTATTATGATTTTATTAGTATTATATTCATTTTTATTACATTGGAATAATAATAAATATATTTGACCCATAACTTTATTAATTGAAAATTCTAATAAAAATGACTATTCACCTGTGAAATTACGTCTTACAATTTCTCAAAAGCAAGTAATATATAATAAAACAGTATATTACTTCAGTGCATCGTTTTTATATATTGTAATTTATCAATATTAAAATTATCACACAATGAAGTTTTAATTCTAATAAAATTAAAATTATCACAGAACACTCAAAGTTTATAATTATTTATTTAAGTTTTTAAAAAATTCCATTTATTGTAGTTACCCCCGTAAATCTATTCTGTGTCGTAGTCAACGTTTTCTATAACCAGTCTTGTCAGTGTCCGTTCTTTTCTCTTTTTAGCATCTGCCTAAATCCTTGAGCCTCCGCAACGCTCTCTTCTGCCACTTCTCAACAGCCCTCAGCTTCGGATAGTCTAATCGCCGTTAGGAAACGCGCACTCCGACAACTGGCCAGCGACGAAAGATCTCTCGCCGCCCACGTCATCTGAGGCGTCTCTCGCGCGGCGCGCTGTCAGTCGATCTGAATGGACTTCTGAAAATTTAAAGGATATCGCACGCGCGGACGATGGACGCACGACGGTTACGAGAGAACTACGCCACCGTGGGTCCGCGTGCGCTTCGCGTTTCGGCTCTTTCGAAATCACCTGCCGAGGGCTGGACGCGCGCCGCGATTGGCCGAGAGCCACGCAGCTTCATCCCCGTGTCTCCGTCCCCCTGGCGGGAGGGCCGAGCGCACCGCGAGGAGGAGAAGAGCCGACGGTTTTCAATTTTCGGCCTTGATTTCTTCGTTGTAGACGAGCGCTCGTTGCCGCGTGCCAACTGCGACCGAGGGGGAACTGACTCGTGCGCCGTAGCGCGCGCTATACCGGAGGGGGAACCGGGAGAATGAAGACGGGAGGAGTCAGGTATAGAGTTCCCCCGCGTGCTCCCCTTCCAGTCAAGGGGCGGTGAAATTTAAAATGCAAAAGGTACTGCGAGTTGGCCGATAATGTTTTTAAAAATATTACGAGCATTTGCAAAACTTCAATCTGACAAATCAGAATAGTGTATTACACTAATAGGGAGAGAAAGAATTGGTAAGCTCACAGCTCGTGTAAATTGACACCCTAGCCGATGGCGAGGGGGTCTAACGCGAGCTATGGGCTTGCCATTTTATCTCCCGAGGAGTGTGTACTATTTTTTTGCCTAGCGAGGCCGAAAATACAACGTTCTTGATCTGGCACCGGGCGAGAAAGTAGTACTTTTGGCCCGCTGTATAGGCAAAAAACATATTTAAAGCTTTTCGGCAATTGCAATAATACACTGAAAAAGTTAAAGAGATAGTTTGAAGAGGCTGTCTAGTTGAGGCAGCTTGAGTAGATTGTTGATTAACGGAAGATTTGCCCGGTTGCGAACGTCCTATAAAATCCCATAAAAAGGGTGCAAAAACCGCATAAAAGTTCATTTCCTATTAGGTTTTTGCATCCGGTTTTATTGTTTTTTATAAGTCCTTTGCAACCGGGTGACCTTCTAAGCTTAACTCCGATCTGCAGCAGCTGTAGATGAGGTGACTGCAGTTGTATAGGTTGAAACTGAAAAACGCTCAACAGTTCTGCTGCGAGTAGACGAGCTGCTTCCGGACGCTCGAAGTCTACAGTTTTGACAATATTTTATTGACGTCACGAAGCTGCAATCGAATCATCTAATACTTCAATGTGAGAAAGATCACGAACAAGGCTGATTGGAATTCCAAGGATTTTTTAAAAATATTTTTGGAATACCAAACTTTGGAATATCCAATTCGCGTAGGAGTTGACCACTGCTTCAGCTGTCACGTTGGTGATCGGGATGAAGCAATTAGGATGTCGTCTATATACATCTAGGATGTAGACAAAATTTAAACCTGAGAGTGCTTGATTGACTTGTTGAAAAAAAAGTCAGTCTAATTTTGTAATACGAATCTTTGCATAGATTTCAAAAAATCAATTTGCACACCAAGTCCATATTATGAAATCGGGCTAATTTTTTTCTTTTTTTTCAACTTCAACTTATTTTTTTTTTTTTTTTCTACCGCTAGAAATTCTGCTATGAGTTACGCAGACCAAAAGTCATGAATGGAAATTCGAACAAGTCAAAAGGCTTGATGATTGCGGTTTTTTTTTTTGAGAATGTCATCAGCAACAGGTATCTGGTTCAATGCTCGCACCAAATCCAGTGTGCTGAAAATCTGTATGACTTGCAGATGCACTTGCAGCAACCACTTAATATCTGTCTGGGAATGTTTGCTTATTATAAGTGCGCGGTAATCTCCGCAAGGACTCCGTTGTCGTATGAAGGTAGCCCAAGGGACACTAGATCTGTAAATTTCTGCCAACAGAAGGTCAAGTTATGGTGATGAGGTAATGATAAGTGAGGACTTTCCCGTAGGTTGATAGGATGCGTCCAGTGATTTGCGGAAAGTACCAGCATTGTTGCTATTTTGAGTACCCGGTTGCAAAGGACTTATAAAAAACAATAAAACCGGGTGCAAAAACCTAATAGGATATAAAGTTTTATGCGGTTTCTGCACCCTTTTTATGGGATTTTATAGGACGTTTACAACCGCCGGGTAGTTGTCCGAGTAGTACCTCGAATCGCATATCTGTCAGGTAGGGCTCAAAAATCTTGAGCCAGATTTAAGGTTTCCTCGTCTAAAAAGGTGGAAGTTTGAATCTAGGTGCAAAGTAATTCCCGCAGGAGTCCATATATGTTTAACGCCCGAGCACTGCGGCGAGAATCATCTACTTTACGCCCTTGTAGCGTAACGTAATACTATATTTAAGCAGATTAGTCCATACAATTATGCAGCCTAAATATGACAACCCATAGGCTATC
The DNA here is from genome assembly GCA_035582935.1 of Ormyrus thymus. Lineage (NCBI taxonomy): Eukaryota > Metazoa > Arthropoda > Insecta > Hymenoptera > Ormyridae > Ormyrus > Ormyrus thymus. Next base: position 2,061,571 of record JAWWEM010000044.1, on the reverse strand, counting down.
TGGTTTGGAAATAAATTTTTTTAACATTTTCACACGATCAATTTTTAGCTTAAAAAATGGAATATTATTTATACATACAGATTTTCCGATTGAAAAATTACTTTATCATAAAAACGCTGTAATATTTCTTATTGATTTTTTTGCAAACCAAATAAATAAAATTAATTTTCAATATGTCGTTTAACTTTTAAAAAATCAGTTTCGAATTTTCAGCTTTGATCTCTTTATTGTAAACGAGCACTTGTTGCCACATGCCAACAGCCAACCTCTCGTTACCCCGAGCGACCGAAGAGAACTGACTTGCGCGACGCCTATCCTCCGGCTTTTTACCCTCTGCTCTTTCTCGTGCTCCGCGCAGTTCAAAGATAGGCTTAGGGTATGAGCTATAACCATTACTTATAAGAGTAGTTTACGCGCGCAGTGGGAATGCGAGCAAGCGAGATAGACGGTGTGATAGGGAGAAAAGAGAAAAAAAATCCAATATGGCTGATGTTTTGTTTGCGGACTAAGATGGTTATGGTCGCGCAGTTTCCCTCGGCGAGAATGTTTACGAGCTAGTGCATCCGTTGCGCGCGTCAGTCGGAGTCTCGGGGCAGCCAGGGCAACAGCGTGCCAGTGTCGAGGCGCGCGCGCGCCACTGTCGGAGGAGGTGCGGAGACCCCGACCGGCCGGTCTTAATCCCTGCGTTACAGTCCGCAGCTAAGATGATGAACGCAACCAGCCTGTACGTGTCAACCTGTCGGTTGATTCTCCAAGCGGACACCGAGGATCCCAACTCCTGGACCGACCTCTACAGGCTTGTGCCGTATCTGCGGCAGAGCCTTAGCTGTACCGTCTGCTCGAATCTCCTGATTGAACCACATACGCCCACGGAGACCAACTGTCAGCACCATGTGTGTCGGAGCTGCCGGGGTGGACGCAAAAAACTTAAGCCTTCTTGTGGTTGGTGCAAGGACTACGATAAGTACGTTGAAAATGTCCAGCTGAGGATATTGCTGCAGTGCTACAAGAAACTCTGCGAGTACCTGACCAGCACTAGCATCTACAGGTGCCTCGTACTGGCTGTCAGCAGTAACACTAGCAACGGCATGCCCTGTCTCGGTGCCAGCTGCCTCACTGAACTCATCAAGGAGGGTGCCGGCTTTAAGGACGAGTTCAAGAGCAATGCTGGCCTCTCCAAGTCTGCCTATAGCATTTTGCCCTGTGTTTATACCACGAGTACTACTTCTACGCAAACTGGAACCAGCAATCCTGTCCCTCAGACTGACCCCTTGGCTCCCCAAGAGACACCTGCTATTAAGACTGTATCCAATGGGTCTTCTATTTACTCTGTGATGTATGCTGGATCTGGTAATAAAATTACAATTAAGAGAAAGGCTGCAGCTACTACTGACGATGTAGACAATGTGCTACAACCTCAACAAGATGTACATCAGCAGCAAATGCCACAGTTACCACAACAGGCACCGGTAGGTGTTGTTAAGTGTATTCCTGCTGCTCAATTGTATACTCAGTGTCAACCTAAGAAAACTTCAAAAACTAGTAAGGTATGTTATTTAATATTGACAAATTTTACTTTGCCAAGGTACAATAAAACCATATAGTTTGTAAATAATCATTTATATTGATATCTAAAATCAATTTTTTCATAATAATAAAACTATTTATAAGAATGTTTATTTTATTATAATTAATATAAATGTGTGATATTCATATAATTAATTTTTATTTGTTATGAATTTTTCTATATAATATTCTTTACATCCTATCATTAGTCTATTATTTTAGTAAAATGATCAAAGTAGAAAAATATTTAAAAACATTAATTTCACTCTCAGTTATAACATTTTTAATGCTCTGTAAGAATAACCTAAAATTTTGATTTTAATCTTTAAAGAAATGTTATACTTTTTTTCATATTCCGTGACACAATCAGGCACTATCAGGCACAAATCATTTTTTTTAATAATCTGATCATTTTCAGAAGCCAAGATCCAGTTCCACTAGAAGTAAAAGAAAAGGATGTCGATGTGGAAACGCTACTGCCATACCTGGAAAATTGACATGTTGTGGACAAAGATGCCCTTGTTATGTTGAGAGTAAACCTTGCCTTGAATGCCGGTGTAGAGGATGTCGGAACCCTCATACAAGAGATGGTTACAAGGTACTTTTATTTTAATATCAAATATCAATATAATAAATAATATATTTATTCACAAACCAATTGATTTGCATTTTAGATTCGTCCTCACATACCAGAACTTCACAATTTGCAATTACAATTGTCCAGTCCACTTGACTGTGATAGTTTAACTACCGATCCTCTTGGTTCTGTACAACAATGTTTATCTGTCTCACCACCAACAATTCAAGTTCTGAATGTGTACTCAACTCCAAGGTTGGAAATTGACAATGTTTCACAGAGCCTGCCGGCAGCACTTCTTGTTGGTGAAGATGCAATGGCAAGTACTGAAAGTGAAGCTGACGATAGTGATATACAGATTGATGTGTGACGACATGTGTAAATGTAAATGTAGAATTTAAAAAAGTTATTTGTAAATGAAAAAGGAATTCGCCAAAAACAATGAATGCATTGCTTTAAAAACATGAAGGAAAGCCCGACCGCTTTTCACATAGAATCGGTACCTTTTAGCAGAATTGTAAAAAAATAGTTATCTAAACATGAATTTCTTTTACAATTCAATATTGTACAATTTTTTATTTTAAAATTAAAATGCCTGCCACTGTTTTTCGATGTAGTTGGCTTTGTATTGCGCTGTATGTTTTTAAACGTAAAAGACAATTGTGAATATTTCCAAAGTGGTTTATGCGAAGTGATGACTTCTAAAAATCGATTAAGTACTTTGAGAGTTCAAACGATTATTACATAATCGTGTTGAAAAAGTAGTATTTTTGCGTGCTGTAAATGAGCTTGTTTATAACTATTATAAAGTATTAAGTAAGCAAATACGGGAAAGATATGTAATTTTTAATTTTTTTTTATTATTACATACAACAAAAATTAAACCAGTAAAGTTTTGAGCTCTTTTTAATGCATTGATGATCGCAACATCAAAATTTATTCATTTTATCTGAAACTGTATTAGATAATGATGTAAATATGGTTACAGCAACAAAATGTAATTTTATTAAAATGTATAAATGCTATCTTATCAAAGACTTTTAGAATATATTTTAAGGGTAAGACCGCGAAGATACTTTGTCAGAGTTGGAGTTAAAAAGTAAGTTATTATTACTTGATCTTGACAGGTTGAGGAAATTTAAATAAAGCACATTAACTATTCTCGAAAAATCTAGTACAAAATTAAGTTCATCAATGTGTAGAGCATTTGAATGAAAAAACACGACTTTGTTGATATAATTTGTTACTTCGTGTAATCTATGTTTAAAAAATCTTTGGATAAAAATTAAACAAAATAAAGCTATTTTAAATATCAATTGTTTTTACAGATTACATGCATAAATCGATTTATTGCAAAAATTTGGGAGATTGTTGGATGAATAAGAGAATGAAAACAATACAGGTTAATTTTTACAGATATTTTTATTACAATTAAAACGTGATCAGTCATTTTATAAACGATACAACCGCCTAAATCCAACAACTCAAATATTGCATTATGCAGACTGAAAAAAGTTAGCTGCATATATAAGTTATTTTATAGAATTCAATAGGTTGAGTCATAATTTTAATGATTGTTCGCGAATACGCGTGTATAAAATTATTTTTCTCTGAATATTGTTCAAACTAGACAGTCTTTCCATTCCACTACTGAAGTTTAATATTAATCTCGAAATTTTCTTCTATATGTACGGACATTTTGCGACTAATGAATATGTATACTCACTGACTGATACTTATATTGCTTTTATGAATTAAGCTAAATAATTTTTACTAAACGTAAAAGTATTTTCATAGTGTCCAATCATATTGGAAAATACGGATTATCTTCTGTCAGCACATTGAAATAATCTCTCAATGAGAGATGCTTCATTCATTTCAAGAAATGGCCGTGCGTCAATCCAAATCTTATAAAGTCTAGAAAAAAAATAAATAATCTTAATGAGTTTTTTAAATAAAGAAAATTTAATGTTAAAAAGTATTTTAATTTAATCCCTACGTTTTCCATTATAATATAAGTAAATTAGTAGATTATTATTTAAAATAATTTAAAATAAATATTTCACAAATTTCGTACGACAACTTACCACTTATGATCAAAACAAAATGTGTGCTTGAGGATACTTTAATGGTATACTTGTTGTAACGTGCTGAGCTACAAATTCCCAACCCAAGGTTCTTGCAAGATCAATCAGCTTTTCATCGATTTCTCTGATTGGTTTATCTTCGTAATATTTCGTTAATAACTTTATGTACCTTCCATAGTGTTTATTGATGTGTGCATGCCATAATGAAAGAGAGATTACCTGAAAATTATTTAAATTCAATTTTTATATGAATAAGAATTTTTAGAAATAGTCTATGGAAACAAAATATAAGACATATTTTTATGAACATTTAATATTTATATTAATACAATATTATGACTTACTTTATTGTCAGTAGGTTCAGCGAATTTCAAAACATCTCTCCATATATTAGTAACATTATCAAGAAGAGCCTTAGTGTCTTCTTCATCGTCATTTTTCCGTTTGCTATGTACGTAAAGTCGAGCAGTGGCACAGCCTTTTTTGACTAGGGCCTCGATAAGGCAGTTTCTTTGTTTATCCATAGAGGCTTTAATCTTGACAGCATCTGGTCTTTGGTCATTTTTCAGACCGTAATAAGCTAATAATTTGTCTTGATCTACTGACTTAATTATTTCTTCGGTGACATGAATAATCTTTTCTGAAAAACTGATTGTGGCTTCGGATACATCGTCATAAGGCACGTGCCGCGGAGCGTCTGACGAATCCAGCGAGGTAAGCATGGCAGTATGAATTGGAAGATGATCAGGGAAACTTATTTTCAAATCGCTGTAAAGCTCATGAGCATGTTCACCAGGTTCTGAATAAACAAGCAAAATAACGTTATTATTATATTTTAGTGATAATTAGATTATTTTTCATTATTTATTAATTTTTCATTGAGGAAGTATGATCATATATTATAAGTTATATATTATCTTTTGAAAAACTTGTTAATTTTTTAACTATCAATTATTTATTTACGAAACATTATTTGTGTAGATAATAATGTAATAGTTTTTTATAATAATTCAAAGTGATAGAATATTTTTCGTGCAGATATAAATTTAATTTTTCTTTGCAGACTATATTGTTTTTGAGTGTGATAAAGTATTAGTAATATTTTAGTTTATAATATTCATAAAATTCAATAGTTTAAGAATAATTAAATTATTTATTTGAATCCAATGCAATCAAGAAATTCTACTATTATAGATTAATGTAATAATAATGAAAGTTGAAGTACATGAGTCACAGGCATCTAAAGGTATCATTCATTTAAATAATATTGTTAAATGGGAGTCAAATTATGGATATATAGAAACTTATAAATCAAACACTACAAAAGTAATCGGGATTCAATAAACTTACTAATAGATGGAGCTATAAGTTGTTTCGAGATCCAAAAAATAAAATAAAATTTGTAAGTTAGCAGATTCCATTTTAAAATAATATCAATTACATCGGTAATAAAATAAAATAAAAAATAAATTATAATATTATGATTATACTGACCAAGTTTAGCTAGCCAGTTACACTGAAGATCGCGCATAGCTTCATTGTATTCGTCCCATTTTGTCGTCTTTTCTTTATCATTTTTATTAACTTGGCTACTCGGCTTTTTAGCTGGTTCTGATAATACAAATTTGAATGGATGGATATCAACTTTCTTGCCAATTTCATCTTTGCAGAAAGTTATCGTACCCTGAAGGTATGAACCTAACGTAGCGCCTTTGGAAATTCTTTAAAAGTAAAAATAAATGAAAATGTAAATAGGAAGTAAAAATATAATTTAAAACAATCAAACCGTAAATCAGTATGAATATAAAATTTGTTGAATGCATTACCACTTTATAATAAAACATTGCAAAAAATACTATAAAGCAAAATAAGATCAATTTAAGATGCAATATTTATACTTTACGCTAATGGATTTGTTAATTAAACAAAAAAAAAACATTATATTAAAGTTTGGAAATTATAAAACGGCCGCAGAAGCAACTAAAATTAAAAGAAATTGTATTAAAAATTGAATAACTAATAGAGAATTTGTGATGTTCGCAAAGCAGAGAGCTATGCAAAAAAAACTAATGATATTAATGTTCCAAACTCACATGTTGTCAGTGCTGTGATACAAAATAGAAAGTAAAAAAAATATATCAGTGTCTGAATGGAGTAAAAAACTTAAATTTATTTTTTAAAATTAAAAACTTAAATGACTTATAAATTATAAGTAAGGGTGTTACTATTACTGCTACAGAGTAGTCTTAGTTAGCAAAAATAATATAGTGTAGTGATAAAAGGCTTGCATAAAAATATAAGTAGTTTGCAAATCTCTATTTATATACATTATTAAATAAATTACTTCAATATTTTTGATAATAATTTAGGTAATCAATTTTGTCTTAAATATGCAACAAGGATACTCACTTGCTTTCGTTTGCTAATGGTGCTACATAGAGCGGTAAAACGTGACCTGGAGGAATTGTTGCCGCAACCATTTTTTTACCACCAATAATTGCTTGAGATTGACTGGCATAAACATCAAGACTGATTTGCGAACTAAGTTTTTGTGTTAGGAGAATGGGCATTTCTGTCAATCTATCAAGCAATTCCTTCTTATCATGGCGAATCTGCATCTTCAGTGTATAATCACCTTTTTCAATTTTAGAAAGTGTGTACTGTAATAAAAATATTAATTTATTGGTTGTAATATGCAGGATTTAATCTTCAAAAGTTCTTGTTTATTTTCCTTACTTTGCTTGGGTATGCATCTCCGCAATAAATGAGTTGCTTATTAATATTATATATCATCCACATTTGACATTCATATTCATTTTCATAAAGTAAGTCACTTAAAAGTGCAGCATTTGGTGTTATTTCAGTGGCTTTTGCAATATGGAATGTGTACGTCAATTGCAACTCATATATTTGTCGCGCAGGTGGAATAACGTCGCGAACCCGTAGTGGTCCAATTTTTGAATCAATAGGTCTAAGTAAAAATAATTTTTATGTATTTAATCATTACAAACTTAAAGAATTCTTTTTTTTAAGAAATATTACTTATGTCTCATACCTTAAAACTGTAACTGAATGTTTGAGAGAGATACTTGGTACAATCTCCTCATTTCTTAATGAGCTTCGAAGTTCTAATCTATGGATGCCATCGCCGGATTGCATGGTGAGATCTCCATTTATTAAACGTACGCCATGAAATTCTATAGTGTAATCAACTAGAATGTCGCCTAAATTAGCCCAATATTTAGCAATGGCAACTTCCAAAATTAAACCCCCTTGAACGGCGAATCCCTGAACTGTTTCTGATTGTGAAGTAATGTTCAACATTTTATTGACCTCAAGCGTTTTAGTCGATAGGCGAGGTTTCAATTGCATCGTATGCATTACGAAACGACCAGTCTTATCTTTTTCTGAAGTCTTCAGTCTTAATACTAAAAATAATAACAATTTTAATAAGCGATTTAAAATATAGAAAGTAATATAGTGAAGTTTGATGTGTTTTGAAAATTTACCTGCCCACGTGGCATCATCAGGCACGAGAATAAAATGTCTCTGAATAGTATTTGGTTTAAATGGAACATTTGTAAAGGTCAGATCTGGCAGAGGAGCACTCTTAGGAATAGTTGATGGTTGAACTATTGTAATTGGTATACGGAATATCGGCCCTTTCTCCACATTAGTTACATCGTAAGCACGAATACTGTATAAAAAAAAAAGTTGTCGAGTGTTATAAAATTTGATTTTGAAAGATAATTAAGATTTTTAATACAACATAAAGTTATTAATACCTGGTAAAATGAACACCTTCCGGTAATGAACTAGCATCTATTCTAATCGCAAAAGCTCTTGGCATGTGCATTAAATCAAAATGAGTAGGAAAATGAACCCAGTGTGCATCGCATATCAAGACGAGCCTTATATTGAATTCAATTTTACGCGCAGGTTCTACAAAATAGGAAAATTAATTAACATTGTACATACACGAAAAATCACATCTAAACACAGATCGCTTGAAAATTTGTGATGTAGTGTTCCGTGGATAAAAAATTTAATTGTACCGATATTATCAGTATCCAAAAATGCTGGTTCCACTGTAATAGCGTAATCTTTTGGACGGTCAATGACACCTGATCTCAGATGAATGCCTTTAGCACTGTTAGCACCACAATTAATAGTAAATCTAACATCTCTTTCAGGGCAATTTGCAGTTGCAACAAGATTTTGGAAAGCTCGTTCAACTTGGAGAAGTCCTGATCCTTGTGCAAATGGATCGAGTGTGTCTACAAAATGCGCTGAATTTTCCAAAGCACGCTTGATACTGTATGGCGAGAATTTTAGGCCTCTTGCAAGAAGACCAGATATAAGAATGGCTGAAAATGCAAATTTGTTAAATTTTATTTAATCATTTCTTTGAAAATAAAATAATTTATCTAGCGTTTAATTATCAAAATAATTTTTTTATATATTTTAAAACAATTAAACATGTTTTATCAGGGCAATATTTATAATTTATAAAACGTATCAAAATACTACATGTACGAACCAACTGCACCAGTTACATGTGGACTGGCCATACTTGTTCCATTAAGTAATTGGCATTTTCTTAAAGTAAAATTCGGCACACTAGTAATAGCACCTCCTGGTGCGCACACGGTTATACCATAGCCACCGTCAGCCATTGGTCCTCGAGAGGACCATGTGAAAGGCATACCGGGCATTTTTTCTCTCAAAGAATATTCGGCCATCATCATGTCGGGAGAAACGAATGCACCAACACCAATAATACTGTTAGAATTTATATCTGGAGGTGTATCTAAAAAAACAATCAATTAATTTTATTTGGAGAACTTTAAACAATATTTTATATACACTATGGATTTTGACTTACTAATTGTACACAGTGCAGGACCCATATTTCCAGCAGATGCTACCCAGGTTACTCCATATTTATCAATAACTTCATTCATCAATTCACCAATTCTGCCTGCATTAGCCCAATTAGCACGTTCTCCATAACTCATATTAATAATTTGAATTTTATCTTTATAAGACATAACACGTATCATTGCTCTTACGATTGCACTCCCTGTTTCCATTGTATTGAGACGAGCGTCGCCAATAGTCAAGGAAATAATTTGTGCGCCAGGTGCAATTCCATTCAATTCTTTATTATCGGGAAAATGTCCCGCGGCAATTGATGCTACATGAGTTCCATGCTGAGCTGCAGAATTAAAGCGAATTTTAATTTTTTTACTCTTTTTTTATTTTTATTACTATTTTATGTATTATTATATTATTTTAAAAAGTCTATGTAAAATATTAAAAAATTAATTATTTGTTTTAAATATATTATAGTAAAACTAATATAAATTATATCAAGAATTCCTTACAACAAAGACTGACTATTTCTAATGTGTTTCCATCATCATGTACATTAATAGATACGTTTAACTGATCTTCTTGTGTAAGGGGTGCAAACTCTTTTGTATATGTGTACTCTCCAAGAAATACACCAGATTCCAAATTTCCTTTCTCAGATGTATCAATGCATGCTCTGCAATTTCATTTACATTATTTAATTAAAAAAAATTTGTAATAAATTTGTAGTAGGTGTAAAATAATGTAATTTTATTACCTCCATATTTTACCATCATGAAAAACAACGCAATCATAAGTAGGGCCAAGATCTTCATATTTTTTCTCCACATTTGTTAAGTATTCTAAACGAGCCTCAAGTTCTTCTTTTTCCAATTTTTCCTGTGGTGTTGTTGTCTGCGGATGTTTTGATTCAAATTCCTACAGACAAATTAGTACACGATAACCAATTGATATATTGCAGAATCTCATTAATGATCTTGAAGTTGAAAAAGGAATTCTAATTGGCACATTGTGTAAAGAGGTCAATGTCTTTGCTCAATTAAAATTGCCAAATATAAATATAGTGACAGGTGCATGTAGCTAAATGCAAACTGTTGTGAAACATGTCCTAATTTATTATTTTTTCAATATCACCATTGAACAGTTAATAGCTCATAAAATAAATAGTAATATATAACCAATAAAATATCATTTATATATATTTCAGAAATAGTATCTTATATTTCTTATTAATACAAAAACACTATTAATGAAACATGTACTTAATGACATAAATAATTATTAAAAATTTTATTTTTTTTATTAATAGGATAATACTATTAGAGTAAGTACCATCAGCACACTTTTTTTAAACACTACTACACAAATTTTTAAAACAGAATTAAATATTAAAAATCATCTAGTTATAATTTTTAAACTCACTTGTAATAATCTTGTAGCTTCCACCACAGCAGTTTTATGACCATCATCCCAGAATTTCTTTTTTCTAGACTGCTCAATCCTCTCTCTCAGTTTGTTTGGGTACAAAGCATAAGCACTTTTTACTCCAAGATGAAATTCTCCTGAAGGATTGTTCCAAGAATCTGGAATCTAAAAGATTAAAAATAATAAGAAAAAAATTTCAATATTTAACTGTAATGTACCCAATCTAAGAATTAAAATAAAATTTTTATTGTTTTAGTCATTTTTTGATATTTAAATTTTCTGTTTTTTGTTTTTTAAATTATTAACATAGTGCATTAACATAATAATAAATATATTATCAAGAATTATTCAGAAGCACAAACAAAAGGTAAAATAACATTGTAATTCTCAATAAATTTAAAAGTATGACTCACCTTTAGTCTACGTCCAGTGATACCTGTCAAATATCCATCTAATGTTTTGACAACTTTGCTAGTGTCAACATCACCAAGTCCACTACAGTCAAATCTTTCTATAATTTTGGGTTTTCCATCAGTAGTAGTCTAATGAAAAATTTTTAAAAGATTAACAAAAATAAACTCCAACAATGGAAGTCTTTTTTTGTACTAGAGCATGACTAAGTAGTTTTGAAAAAAAATTTTTTAAAAATGAGTGAACGTTTATTTTAAATTGCACTCAACAAAGAAATACTTAATAGCATAGTAAAAAAATTAATAAAAAAAATTAATTTTGAATGAAAAAATAAAATATAAATAGTTTTGGGTAGACTAAATTTATGTGAATAAAACGCTTTTTACTATTAATTCTCACCTGTAAGCCAGGAGCCCCCGGATCGACTCCGGAATCGAAGATAGCAATGATGGTTCCCCTGCCATCATATTCAGGATATTTGGCAAGAAACTGAGTGACACCCGTCTCCTTTTTGGGGAGTAAACCCCAGATGGGGAAGTTCAAATCCAGATTTTCTGCCATCTTCCGAAGATTACGACGCACTAGTACAGAATTTTTATCGCGCACAGACACTCTAGTTTTTTGACTTAACTTTTTTTCCTCGGGCAAATTTTCGCTCTCCCTTTGGGTAGTTTTAATAATTAAAGCCTCTAGCAGGCGACCGGACACTTATAAAGACGCCTATCTCTTACAGCTGTTCTCGGCGGCTCGGCGACTATCAGACTACTGCTTCCTTTTCGGTTCGCTGTATTCGTCCTTCTTTGTTCTCTGGCGCGACGGTGGTCGTGGTGTACGTACCGAGTACCGACGGCTATTCTCTCGTGCATATGCAGGTTAGGTTTCGCCGTGGGTTTCGCCGTCGCTCGTTGGTTCTGTATAAGTATATGTGGGCTTCACGCGCTTCTCCTCTTCAAAGTTCAGAGCCGAGTGTACGTATCTTGTATTAGCGGTGCCAGCGTGGCTTTATATGTTTCGTTAAATTACCTGGTACGCATGCGTAAGTGTAGGGTATATTTTCTCTAAATAAAAGGTTTAATAGGTTGTCTAATTGATATTCCTACTTGGATTGCTGATCTAACGGCTCTTGATAATGAAGAAATGATGTGGAAATTTATATAGATTTAAATATTAGTTAAAATTCAAAATTATTGAAAATCATATTGCAAGTGCAGATATTTTAATAAAATATTAAAACATAATATAAAATGAGTCTAATTAAAATGTTTTATTTTACATTTGATTAAACTTTTATAAAAATTTTTATAAGTTATTTGTTTTCAATTGTTTATTATATAAATTTGACTTTAATCAAAATACTTTTATTTCATTCAAAATTTTATATATAATACGGTTTAATTTTGTATATAGACGGTTTCAAACTACTTATAATGAACATGTTTTAAAATACCTTCATTTTTAAATCTAAAATAAAAATTTATATAGCTGTTTTGAGATGACGACAATTATTACGCATTGTGCATAAGTAGATGAATAGTAAGTTTAGTCAGACTGCTCGAACTTGCGAAGAAATTGTTATAAATAATATTATTTGAGTATTTGTATTCAATATTTTGGAAAATAATAAAAAAAAATCTGATTATTTTTAAACCTTTACATTTTTTTTATTTAAGCTATTAATATTCTCAAGAGAGAATTAGCGTGACATTATATACTATAGTATTACTTTTCAAATTTTTTAAGAACACTTTCGTTAATAAACATCGATGAAATACATGAGTCAGATTTCCGAAAAAATAGTGTAATGCGACTTTTTAATTTACAAAAGAGCTTTAAAGATTATTTTATTTGAAAAATATTTTCATATTAGTATATATGTATTCGCCAAGTTGTTTGTTGTTTGATTAAAAAAATTAATAAATTTAAAGACAATTAGTACGATATTGAAAAAAAAATCTTCCAGGCCAAAAGTCAGAAAGTTATCGTTGTAGGTTACTAATAAGGGGGTAAAATAATTCTCACAACATAAAAAAAAATCAAAACTTGTAAAAAATACTTATTCTATTTTTTCGTAACTTTTAATATCTAAATATTTTTTTCAGAATTTTTAAAAATACTTTTTGTATTTTTCATGTTTTGGGGATGATTGTACCCCCTTAAAAGGTTTATTAGCAAACTATTATCCCTTATTTATTAAGAAAATACATGATTTGACTTTCCTACAATTGATTTGATGGCTAAAATATCATATAAAGAAATGTTTTTATATTGATAATTTTAATTTTTTTAGCTTTTGAGCTCACTTCAACCTCTAAATAGGGAGTTTTTGAAAACTTTAGAAAAACTATAAATAATGCCTCTTCTGATTTTTTACGACGATTAATTGATACCTGTCTTTCTTGAAAAAAATTTATCTTTTATTTAATTTCAAGAACGCATGAATTAGTTCGCAAACTAAACTTCTTATACCTTTCAAACATATGCTATAGTGCTCAGAAAGTCTGGAAAAATAAGTAAGAGTGAAGTACAATGAGGGTATAGTAACAGTGAATCTACTATTTTTCTAAAAGCAATACATTAGGTAAACATTGTCCGTGGTATTCAGAAGTCTGCGACGTTTTAAAACAAAATAACGAGAAAATATACGAATTCTAAATGAATGAATTAAGAAAATAAGTGAATAAACAAAAATATTTAGTTATATTATTGATTAATTCATAAATTTTAGTTTGTAATAATATGTAAAATTTGTTTTACTTCTTAGATAATGAATGTCGTAATTTCCAAAACGATGAATAGAAAGACCAATGCGCATAATTGTTTGCTTTTAATACTAAAATCATTAACTATTAATAGCTTACTATTTTATATTTAGTTGCTAATTTTCGAAAATGATTCGATAATATTTTTTAATGATTAATCAATAGTCTTAAAAAGCAAGAATTAATTATTTACTTAAAAAAATTAATCATATTTGGTCCATTGGTCTATTATCTTTTTCAAACTTAAAAATCTTATAGTTATCAGAATATTCCTCAGCAAAATAGTTTTTTAATACTTATTCTAGAGGTAATTTAAAGACACTATCAGCTTTAAACCACTGCATTAAATATTTTAATTAATGTTTACATAAATAGACGTAAACTTTAGACTGTTAACAGTTTTCAATAAAAAATAATATCTTTTTTTCGATTAAAATAGTTAGTCCAACGGCCTGATAATATCATTAATTTATCTGTAAAATAATTATTAAAAAACTTTTAATGAATAATATTCTATCAGATTTTCAAATGTATCAAATATATAATCTTATATTATACACGCGCACATCATTTATATAATAATAATTTTAATAACAATTTTATAACGATAGTCCTTATGAAAAAGTATTATAGTATGATACATAATAGCATGATTGTAATTAGCTATAGTTTATTTGTACTACTATCTACAACGCACACACACACAGACACACACAAAATTAATTATGTCATTTTAGTTTAATATAAAAATATTATAAAATGTATAAATGTAATTTAAAGTACTTTAGTTCAGTCACATTTTTAAATATCTAATTCATTAACAAGTAACTGCGGCGTAGAAGTAAAAAAAATTGATAATAATTATTAAAAATATTGCTACATTGTTATTTTTAACCTTCACTACAGGCAACATTTTAAAAATCTTATTAAATTGCTTTATAAAGTAATTTTATAATGCAAATTGCATGCATAAATATTTTCGTTGTAACAGATGTTCTAGATTTCTAAATTCTGTAAATTACATTATTTTTTATTCCAGTTATATCCTACGCAAGAATTTCTGGAAGCACAATGTTCTAAAACACTACGCCAGTACACATCTTTTTGTAAAAGTTTTGGGTGACCAATAATTATCAATAATGATCTTGCTCGGGTAATTGCAACATTTAATCTTTTTTGCGAACTGACAAATCCAAGAGAATGTCTTATATCGTCTCTAACTTTATCCTCTGAAGTTCTAACAGTTGATAAAATAATTACTTTTCTTTCTTGACCTTGAAATTCTTCCACACTGCCAACTTTTGGAAGCTCAATATCCAGTTCGGCTAAAAGATGCTTAATTCTATAAACCTGAAACACGTAAAATAACGAAAAATATTAAGATGTTTTTTTTTCAAATTAATTATTTTAATTTATTCATTTTAAAAAAAAAGTTAAATCTTTAAGTTAAAAATATATCATATGAGAGTTTTATATTTAAATTCGATACGATAAAAATAAATCTAACGAGGATGAAAATATATGAACAATTCTTACCTGTTTCGAATAAGGAGTAATAATTCCGATGTCTTCCGGTTGTAAACCATGGTTATAGAGTCCTAAAAGATAAATATATACTTGTGTTGCCTCTTCTGGATTATACCAACTTGGGCTGTCATCATCTTGCATATTTAGTCCGTCTACACTATGAAAAATAATTGCTGGGGGACCCCCCATTCTCTTTGGCAGCATATCAGATAAGGATTCCAAAAGTTCAGCTTCTTCACTATCTTCGGCATCAACCTACGTTATTAAATCATATTAAAGGTAGAAAATAAACAAGAAAAAATTTTAATTAAATTTACGGCATGTTAAAAAACATACTTGAGGTATTAATTCTGCTTCATAAAAGAGTTTATTTGGTAAATCAAGCAAATCTGGCAAACTGCGATAATTCATAAGCAATTTGGTGACAAGTCGGGGATCGTATCCGCTCTTAAAACCTTCTGGATCTCTCTGATAAGGGAAATGTTGAAGTAATCTTACAAGAAAACTGTCATTAAGGCCAAAGTAGCCAGCTAAACGACTCATATTTACGGGTCCTAATTGCTTAGGATCACCTGCTAACACGACCTGCGTTGAACTCAAATGTGCCAAACTTAAAGGAATCATGATCTCTGGTTCGGTTGCTTGACCTGCCTCGTCAATAACAACATGCGTAAAATGACCAGGCTTACATCCCATATTGTATAAAATTCCTAATGCTGTACAAGTTCCTACTATAATGCGATGTCGACAAAGAACACTAAGGGTTACGTTAGTTTTGCAACCTCGAGGATCTAATAAATTTACATCTGCTCGACTTCCTTCAGAGGCGATATCTGCTGTTGCACAATAAGGAAGAAGATTTTGCGGTATATTTTCATTGTCGAGATAATTATGAGCCACAAGTCGAACCTACAATGAAACATGTATAATTGTTATCTTTAATCTAAGTACATTACAGTATTTTGAAATTTGTTAAGTTAAAGTTTAGGAATGTTGATAAGTTTCGAAATGTTTTATATATAAACAAATTTTCAAAATAAATTATAAAATTTAATATAACATTTTAAATTTATTATAAATGCCCATATTTACCAAATCACCAGGTTCAAGTTTTTTGCTATCTAAAAGTCTTTCTGCAATAAGATTGGCCGAACTGTTTGAAGGGGTTGCAATAAGAATACGACTTTCAGACATTGTAAAAAATATCTGCAGGATTGCTTCACACGCAGTGATCGTTTTTCCTGTTCCAGGAGGACCAAATATAACGTATGGTAAAGGGCGCGCCAAACCTTTTAAGATATTTTTAATTGCTTCTTTCTGATAAATGTTCAATTGCTTATTATACCAAGTTATTTTTCTTTGGGATAACAGAGATTTAATTATATTTACTCTGTTTTCGTTTTGACTTTCGGTATTCATTTCTGGTATTTGCATTAAAATTTCTTTATCTTTACAATTTATTTCTTCTTCTTCTTCATCTTCATCTTCTTCAATAAAATTATATTGTGGCTCTTTTTGTGTCACCTTTTTAGGAAACAAAAATTCTGAACCCAGTCGATTTACTACAGTAGCCACTGCTGCATGGCATCTCTGAATTACTGTCGTTGATGCTTTGAATTTTACTTGGCAATCTTCTCCTTGATATTGCTCGTGGAAACTTGGATTAAACTTTAAATAGATATCAGAACTTCTAATTTTATGAATGTATCCTTCATAATTTTTTTTACCTATATATAAAATAAATAAGTTCTTAATGAAAAAAAAATTGTAAATTAAAATTTATATTAAAAAATTTGTTCAATAAAGTATCATTTTTTAATATATAATTTAATAATATACGTAATTATAATTATTATATACATTTATACCTTGAGTACTATCCCATTTGAAAGATATAATAACTTTATCTCCAGTTATAAGTGAAGGACGTTTTTCTACAAGTCCTGGAACATTTAAAGTTAAATACTCTCCACTACGATGTAAGGTAGCACTGTCCATATCAAATTTTTGCATGTAAATAGTTTGATCTATTTCCTCCAAATATAATAAATAGTCAAAGCGTTGTTTATAATTTTGAATATTTAAAGGTTGTTGAAGACATAATACAGTATCTGCCATAATGTACTCAGCTTCTGTTCTTGTCTTTCTTTCTGAGATTATTTTATTCGTGGTGAACCAAAGAATTTCAGGAATTTTCCATGTAACAGGTCTTACAGGAATAAATTTTGCTGGCTTATATGGTTTTACACCTCGAATATAATTACCTTCTTCATATGTTTCAGGCAGAATTGACTCATTACTATTGTTCTTAAATCTACTTTTGCAATTAATTTTTGAATTTGTTTGGTCAGTATTAAGGCTATTCACTTTTATTCGAACAACACGTCCGATCTTAAATTTTTTAAATTTAAAAATAACTAGTTCTTCTGATACTCCAACAAATTTTGCTTTACAACTAAATGCGTATGTTACTTTATCTGATGGTTTTAATAATTGTGGCTCATTATTTGTTGGAAATACAAGTGTCAATTGAGATTGAGGTTTTTTTGATAGAAAAGAGCATTTATGAAGAATTTGGTTAATAGTACCATTATTTTTAATGGTAATTTCAATATCTTTTATTTGTCTTGCATCAATATCTATACTTACATTATTAGTAATTTCTATATTTTCCTTATCTTTAAGTAAATCATTTAATTCATCAGTTGGTAACTGAGGTTTATATTGTACAGTTGATATTTCAAATTTATTAGATACCTAAAAATTAAAAAAATAATTTCTATTAATTATTTATATTAGTTTACTTTTTTAAAAAACTTGTTAAGCTTTAAATACACTTACATCTTCTAATGGAACTACTGTTAATGCTCGCCAATTTTGTTGAATCCCTTGATCACTTTCAATACTTTGAACAACTACTCTATCTCCTACAAATGGCACATAACCAGGCATGCAGACAGCTTTGATGAAAACAATATTTTTATCAACAGTGCCAAATTCTGACCTAGAATCATAACTTGTAATTTTTCCTAATTTATTTAATTGTCTTACTGGCAGTATTGATTGAACTTCCAAAATTTCTCCTTTGTAATTGGGAATATCTTCATTTACTTCGACTAAACATTCTAATTTAACCCAGTCTCCAATGACTGGTACAAATTCTGAACTAACATTATCCAAATTAATGCAAGTGTTATCTTCAAGAAAGATATCTCTACCTTGTCTTTTGTCAACTTTTCCAACAATATGTCTATTGCTTATTTGCTTTCTTTCTACAGTATGATCACTATTAGTTCTGTTTCCTTCAGCATTTATATTTATATTTTGTTCAGTATTAAAATCTAAAAAATCATTGCCATTACTAGTATCTTCCCAACCGGAATCTATTTTATTGATGATTTTACGAATTTTTAATTCTGCATCTTCATTGATTTTATAAGCCAAGTAATAAACTTTGTCTCCAACTTCTAAATCTGTTGGAATTACATATTTTGTTTCACACAGATATTTTTCCTCTATCATTATATAGTTATGATGAATATGACTAATTATTCCTGTTTTATAAAAACATCCTGCATCATCTATAGTTAAATTCAACTGTGGTTGTTCTTGGTCTTCAGGTTCTCGTATATCATTTATTTGTTGTAATAAACTTTCAAAATTTTCTTCTTGTGATTCCTTAATATTTTCATCAACTTTTTCATTCTTACTGTTAAATATTTTGTTTGAAACATACTGAAGTAAAGAAAGCATTTTTTAAGTTTTGTGAAGATTATAAAGTATCTAGAAACAAAAAAAAATTATTGTCATTAAATAAATTAATTATACAATAATATATATATATATATAAATATGTATGTATAAAAAAACTAAGTTGTAATTTACCAATCAATTTGTTTATATTTCCATTCTGTTGCTTTTAAAAATTCCAATTCTTTCCTTAATATTTCTACTTTTTTCTTATGACTTTCTTGAGTTAACTCCTTCTGATATTTTTCCAATACAATTGAAGATTTAATTTGATTCATAAATTCATTTTTTTTAACTTTTTTTGAATTCTGTGATTCCTGCATTTACTTACACTTGGAAGTTTCTTTAAACTAATGAGAATAAAGTATAAAAAATTATTTTATTTTGTCTTATTAAATTCATAAATAGCATTTAACTAATATTTAATTTTAACCTGTTTTTTCTTTGAAATAGAACTCTCTCTATTTTTAATAAATTAACTAAAAATTAATAAGCAAATTAGTAAATTTTGAATGTACTTATCTGCATATTAATTTGAATTATTTTTTATAATTTCAATATAGACAATCAAATATTGAATAAAAAATAAAATTCTAAGTAATAAGTACGTATGCAGAGAAACTATATATTTAACCTTTAAATTTTTAAAACATCACATTATTCTTACCTCTTTGAAATTTTTCGGAAATTCTTCCTTTTTGGTAAAGCAACACCAAGGTATTTCTTCAAAAACGTTGATTTATTTGACAAGCTTGTCGGAAATCAAACAGACTAGCAGAGTCGACTCCAGACTCCCGAGTGGCAGCAATTCTTACAAATATACCACGTGCTGATCGAAACAAAAGAAAAATTCCTTTCCTCCCCTCCCTGTAAGGGACAGCCGGTATTATATGAGTAGGCAGAAAATCAACATTTTGAAATGATTTTTAATACTGTTTTTATATTAAAAAATGAAGTAATTAATTGCAAAAACAATTATAATAAGTGTTGCTAATCTTCGGTCATACATTATTTATCAAGAAATATATTTTTATAATATTTTTATATTATTTTATACCGCTATTCCACATGTGATTCTAAACGTTACCTGTTATAAAAAGAACCGAATTGAATTCGAATATTCTGGCAAATATGGTAAAGTAATATCAAAATTAAATTTAAGATTGATTTAAATTTGACCTATATCAGTCAAGATTTCAAGAAAACATTTTTTTGTACATGCCCTTCACCTTGGTGTATTGTTGATTTACGTCTGATGCTTTGAAAAACAAACTGATTTCGCGATCAAAAATTTGTTACTAAATATATTAATTACTAAATATATTTTATTAATAATTTTAAAACCATATGTTTTTTTTGTATTTATGCGTTTGATAATGACAAACCTACGCAGTAATCTACGTTTACGTTAATCTACGTTCAGTTGCTTAGCGGGTTTGCGGGTAGCGGGCTTGTGGGTTAAACCCTTGTTAGGTAAAACATTCGCTTCATTTAACATTTTTTATTCAAGAAATTTGTAGACGTACCTTATGCGTTGCAAAACGGAGCAATACTTCTATTTTATATATTTTATTTCAACATATGAAATATATATCTACTTGTATTAAAGTTTTGTAGCAAAGCTTTCAAGAGATATCTACTTTTGTTTACATAATTTTATTATCTATAAAAACTGTGATATAATGAACTTAGACTAATTTAAAAATTCAAAAAGATAGCAGCAAATAATACTGACTTAAAAATGTGCAGAATATCTTAGTGGATCTAAGTAGGGCAATTTTTTACGAATCTTGGCGGCGTTTCGAGGTTATATAATCGAGAGCAAAGTAGATTTCAAAATGGAAAATTTTCAAAAGATGAAAATTGCTAAATTTTTGTACAATCATTCATAACCTTTAAAATTATCGATTACCTAGAGAAAGGAAATTAAAGAAAAATAAAAATGTTGATCATTCATAGAAAAGCAAAACAAATAATTCTTGTTATACTTGGAATTCTATTAGGTAAGTTAAATTTTTCAATTTATTTCGAATAAACAAGAATTGAATTTAATACAAGACTCTTTTAGTTTTAGGAATTTACAAGAGTACGACAACAGTAACATTAACTGAAGAAAATGATGAGTTTTACAACAATCGTAAATTTGTCAGGAGTGGTCGAATTTTAAAAGAGGAAGTGATAAAGATAGATATTGATGATGCCTCGGAAATTAGAGATCTGCAAGAAGCAAAGAATAAAATAAAAGAATTAGAAGAAAAAATCCAGCGTATAGAAGCTAAACTAGAGAATCGAGCTCCTAAAGCTTATCCTTTAGTAAAGTTCCTCAATTACAAAAACAGAAAACGCATACTAGTAACAGGTGGTGCTGGTTTTGTAGGGTCACATTTGGTAGATAGATTAATGTTAGCTGGCCATGAAGTTATTGTTGTTGATAATTTCTTCACAGGTAGAAAAAGAAACATTGAACATTGGATAGGTCATGAAAACTTTGAATTAGTTCATCATGATGTTGTTAGACCTTTATATGTAGAAGTAGATGAAATTTATCATCTTGCCAGTCCTGCTAGTCCTCCGCATTATATGTTAAATCCTGTAAAAACAATAAAAACAAATACCCTAGGCACAATAAATATGTTGGGTTTGTACTACTTTAATTATATTAAAAAACTATTACCTGATTTTACAATTTTAATTATTATTTATTATTAAATTTAAGGACTTGCGAAAAGAGTTGGAGCAAAAGTATTAATAGCAAGTACTTCAGAAGTTTACGGGGACCCAGATGAGCATCCTCAATCAGAAACTTATTGGGGTCATGTTAATCCAATAGGTAATTTATTCTCTAATTTATTTCTTAAATTTATATAAATCAAAAATATACTTATTCTACACAAACATATCTGATAATTATTATTCAATTAAAAGTTGTACACTTTGTGCCTAGGTCCAAGAGCCTGTTACGATGAAGGGAAGCGGGTAGCAGAGACACTTAGTTATGCTTATGAACGGCAAGAAAACATCGCCGTCCGCGTTGCTCGCATCTTCAATACATATGGACCGAGAATGCACATGAACGACGGCCGTGTAGTTTCGAATTTCATACTGCAAGCGCTACAAAACAATTCAATAACAATCTACGGCGATGGCAAACAGACTAGATCATTTCAGTACGTGTCGGATTTAGTTGATGGATTAGTTGCTCTGATGGCCTCGAATTACAGTCAGCCTATTAACATAGGAAACCCTGTGGAACATACAATTGAAGGTAAATGAGTATCTGTTACGATCTGTCACTTAAAAAATTAGTCATTTTTAAAAATACATTCGCTTTTTCACGGTTTTTTTTTTAGAATTCGCACAAATAATTAAAGACTTAGTAGGAGGAACAAGTAAAATAGTAGCTTTAGCTGCTGTTGAAGACGATCCTCAACGTAGGAAACCAGATATTTCAAGAGCTAAAAAATATTTAAATTGGGAAGCAAAAGTGCCATTAGAAGATGGGTTGAAGAAAACGATTGTGTATTTCACTAAAGAACTTCAACGGTCTAAACATCCCATAAGTGATCAGCTTAAAAGACCCTTTAAAAATGATCACGATATAATTGAGCAGTTGTAGTGAATATATGTCTTCTCTTTTAACTTATACTATGTGCCAAACTCCCGTCCACTCACCTTTCTGGTAATTTTGATTCTCAACTGAATTTTGTTTATAAATTATTTTTTATACATTATTTATTTATACATTATTAATTACAGGTCATCTTGTGGCAATTTTTATAATGTTATACAGTTTTAAGTGTTACTTTACAAGAAAAGTAAATAATGGTGCTTAATGTTTAAAAATAATTTTTTTAAACAGAAAATTATAAAGATTTAGTAGGATTTCTATTAATTTAGCGTTAAAGCAATAGTATTTCACTAAAAAGCTTTTTGAAAGACTTTTGATACATTAGAAAAATATAAAAATGTATGCGATAATCTATAAAAACCTATTAGCATACTATCTTCAGTTAACTTTTTATATAAAACTATTGTAAAGTTCCATGACAAGATTTTGAAAATGTACTATTGTCCTTTATATTAAAAATATTTATTTATACCCTTTGTAAATACTGTAATAGTATCAAAAGAATGTTTAATTTGCACTGATGTAATATAATCAAAGCGAGTTTTTCAACTACATGTAAGACAAAGAATGACTGTAAAAATAATGAGCGTTTTTGATATGTAATGCTTGTGTACAAAAATACATTACAGTACAATTCTGCGTATTTTTAAAGTTTAATGTAATTTTAGATATTTCAACGTCAGTGAGCCATAATTATCAATCAAACATCTTACACGTACCTTGTATCTTCAATTTTCAAATGTACTAGATTAACATTTATGAAGATTTCCGAAAAAAATTGAAACGATCGCTTTATTTTCATTTGGTCACCTTTGATCAAGCAGCGTTTGAAACACATAACATAAAAAAGATAAGCAAAATTTATTATGTCTAAGCAGTCGAAAAAAAAACAGATAACGAGCGAAAGAGACCAGGGTCCCTCCTGGAGTGTTCCGATGCTCCTCACGTCTAAACAGCTCTTCTCTTCTCTAGCGATTGTCATGCAAATGGTAGTAGGGACTTCGTTTATGTTTTCTCCTTATTTTGCGAGGAGAGAAGGAGCGAGAGAGCAAAGTGCTGTCGGACGTATTACGGCGACGCGTGGGACTTCAACAGGGTGGGCGCGTGGTCGAAAGTTGTCGTCGTCGAGAGGCTGCTCGCGAGGAGGAAAAAAAGGGGCGGGAGAGCGAGGGGAGAGAGGAGCAGCGCACGATAATCGTCGCATCCGCGCGCGACAAAGAGCCACTGTGCGCGCCGTCGTCGTCGTCGTCGTCCGGTTTGCGAGCTTTTGTGGGCGCGCGGGTGTATGCGAGGAAAAGTGCGATTGCGTCGAAGGAAGTCGCACGTGCGCGATGCGTGAATGAAATAACGTATGTCTTATTTAATGTCCGAAGGAAGCGCAGATAAAAGATGTGCAAAACTGTTATTTTATTTCTTTTCTTTTTTTTTTTTTTTTGTTTAGTTAGGTCATTATATTTTATTAGTAGTCATTTAGATTTTAAAATTACTTAGAAATGTACAACGTACGGTTTTATGTTTCATTCTTATTAATGAAGAAATTACAATTACTGAAATCGCAGATAAGAGCAGAATGAAAGCTTTATAAAAGTTGTTCTTCGAAGATTTTGTAAAAACGTATTTATTGAAAAAAGATTTAATAAACTTATTATGATAAACACTGACTTTTTATTTACCGATCAGAAAAATAATACATCAAATTTGTAGCAGAAGTCTCTAATTGATTACTCCACCGATTTAGCCATCGCTATTACTTATTATATTTTTAAGTCCATCGTAAATACCTATACGTCTTTAATTAATATCAGAAAAAAAGCTATAAGAAGCTTCGAATCATCCCACTTGCCTTTCTCGGGGCTCGATTCGGTCAATATTGGGCCAGAGTCGCTCGTCGAGAAATATTTAAGCCTCGCGCCTCGAGTGAAATACAGACGGGGTGGCGACCGCCTTTCCTCGCAATCTTCTCTCCCGGCTCGTGTATGAAAGGACTATTCTCGAGGGCAGAAAGAGGGGCGGGTCTATAGACACAGCCGCCGGGAGAAGTATCAGTTCAGCGGCAGCCGGGGGTGGACTTTGGCCGAGCTTGGATCTGTGTCAAGAGGTCCGGCGGCGACAGGCTCGACGAGCCCGTGACACGCAGGAGGTCGACGCTGCATAATGCAGCGCGACCCGCGCCCGAGCGCGCACGTACGTACGAGCGTCGCGACGCCCTTCCTCCGCCGCGGCTCAAGGACCCGCGAGTCTGCGGAAGAGCCCCGGTCTGCCGTCCCCGAACTTTTGCTTTTCTCTCGCGGCTGACCCGAGTTTGGAGCAGGCACGGAAAGTCGACGTGCGACTTTGGCCTTTTCTTTACCTTTGCGAGAGAGAGAGAGAGAGAGAGTTTTAAAGAGGATAAAGAGTTTTAAACATTTGGCGCGATCTTTATTTGTATTATCTATTCGTTTAAGTTAATTATTACTCCAAGATATTTTTCTTGTGCTTTAAGAGTAGAAGTATACTTTCTCATTTTTGCAGGAGCTGCGAAGTCAAGTGAAATATTTTTTTTAGTTACATTTATAATTATTTGAGGAGGCTTCCAAGTTCAAGAATGTTTCTTTTTCTTTTGAAGCTTATTATACTTTTAATTTTTATGAAGTTTTATTCTTAAAATGTTCTTTTTTTTAAACATTCGAGTATCTCATTATTTTATTTTATTTACATAATCGAAAATGTTCAGTAGGTTTTTACGAATCTTGAATCAATCGCGCAGGTTAAGTATTCGATAAATTTCGATCTAAAATTATTTTTAAACTATAAATATTCCAGGCAACAACGCGACATTTTTTTCACACTAGATTCCCAAGAAAAAAAGGAGAGCAAAAACGGTATGGACGCGTTTAATTATCATGTACCGACGACGTGTCATTCGCTGGAGGGGATTTTGTAACGACAGGCCCTGCTTCTTGACACACTTCACTTTCTTTTCTTTTGTCCACGTGTGTTTTTTTTTTTTTTTTTTGTTTTTTCTTACAGCGGGGACGATTCTATGCCGCGCGAGATCCAACGAAACGAGGATTTGTTTGGCGTTTCGCGCTTACTTCGCTAAATGAATGGGAATTGTTCGGTCTGCTTAGAAGCGAACGCTGATGCATTATTACTCTGGAACGTGCTAAAATTGAAATCTGCGAAGTGTTTTTTTTTTTTGCAACTTTGCTAACCTAGCGAGAACTTTTGCGTTTTTATCTTTATACGTCGCAAACATTGAGGATCAGTTTTATGATAAATTTATTAAAAATAACTATTTCTTGGATCTGCTTTATTTTCTAATGCGACCAATTTTTTTACTTTTCGTCGATTTACCATTTTTTCAAGAATCATACTTTTTTTATTTTTCTGCAAACCCAATAAAGATATCTATGAAGTGAAACAAACCGCTGACCAAGTAACGGCAAAGAATCTGGATAAAATTTTTGACGATTCTTTAGAATTTTAAATGTTAAAACTTGCGTGATTTTAAATCTGTTTTTAAAACAAAATATATAATAAATATTGCCCGTTACCAGCTTTGTTTCAACAATGGCGTAAATTTCTATAAACGTCAGAAAAAGTCTCAAGAAAAATAATACATCTCTCATTTCGAATCCAACATTTCCTGCAGTCTTTCAAAAAACCAGAGTGCACGTCCCCATTAAAAATTTCTGCAACGTCTCTTTCTTCCGACGCGCGCGCGAGTCGCGTTGTACACAAAAGTCCACCGCCCCCCCCCCCTCTTAATCCGATAAACAAAAAAAAGAAGAAGAAAAAGAAAAAGCGGGGCGGGGGCACAGAGGCGGCGAGAGAAAGGGGGCTGCACGCAAAGAGAGCGCGCAGATGATCCTCAGACACCTCGGCGTGCAGGACCGCTCAACGAGGTGCCGCGTGCGTCTCCTCCTCCTCTCTCTCTATTTCGTCGATACACCGGAATAACGCAACGAGAGACACGCGCCACCCTCCGCGCGGGACTAAGTGGTGCTTTATGTTTTCGCAGGTGGATGCGCGGCGCGGCACTCGAGACGCGTGGGAGCTGCGGAAAAACCTCGGATGTCAAGGGACGCAGGACGCTATCCTCGGCTCTCCTGTCCTTCCGACGACGACGACGAGGCGCGAGCGCGCCTGGGGTGTGTACCGTTTTGTCCGTTGGCATTAGCGCCTCGTTGCCTGTAATTACCGCTTGTTCGCGAGGACGATAATTAACTGGTAACTGGAAGCGTTTCTTTTCCGTGTAAATACTTCCGGAAATAAGATTTTTACGTGCCTTGTTGATGGACTTTAGTTGCAAGATTCCTTCTATAATAATTAAACGAGCTCGCAAAATTTAATACTGACATAAAGTTGTTATACGCACGTTGCAAAAGTTCTAAAAAGCTTCTACCTACTTCTGCAGTTGTTCCTTTATTAAAAAAAAAAAAAAAAAAACTTTACGACTCAGTAAAATGAGAAGAATCGAATCCGACTGAAAAAAGCTTAAACTTAAGACTCTTTTTCTGGTTTCCAGCCGATCCCTCGCAGCGAAAACTGTATTCCCACCGAGCGTCGACAAAGGACCTGCTTGTTTATATCCCGCATAGAGTAGGAATTCAAGCTGCATTCGGGCGCGCTCGCGCTCGCCTCTCTCGGACTCGTGATCCTCGTCGGGGCGCTCGAGCGAGCTGCCTTTCAGCAGTGCCCGGGGATCGGTCGCGATGCACGATGCAATTGCACGACCGCTCTCGGTGCGTCGCCGCGGCTTTTGTTTTCTTCGCGGGCAGGTGTAGGCGCGCCTGGCTCCCGCCAGGTGCGTACGACAGTCCGGGAGAAAATCGGGACTCGGCCGAAACCGAAAGGGTGCGTTGTTCGCCGCGACTGGGCACTTCGTGTTTCAGGTGCGCTCGCGCTGTACGAGTATGTATGTGGCGCCCTTTCTTCTCCGCCTCTCCCTCGTTTCTTTCCTGCCTGGCTTTTTCTCCGTTTCGCGGATCCCTTTTCTTCGTTTCTTCTTGTATTTTCGTACTTGCCCTTTTGAAAATGCGCTCCCTTTGTGCGAGGAAGCTCCGTGCGAGTGTTTTCTTTTCTTGAACATTTTTCAAATAAGTTTTCGGCCGAGCGCGGATAATGAGGCTTTTTGAAAAAGTATTTTAAGTTTATCTTTTTTGGAGAATTGCGGGATCTGACGAATCTTGAAATCTGCTCGAAATATGTTATTAAAGCTTGCATGATGCACGAGTTCTTACATAGAATTTTTCCAATTAAGTTGCTTTCTAAGAAAAGAGCAAATATTAGGACTCTATTAGATAACTAAAATTGCTTGGGTTACGTGTAGCTTTTTTATACATTTAATATATAGGATTACTTTTAAAAAGGCTAATCATAATGGTTTGCATAGTCAATCGCAAATAATCGGCAAATGCATCCTTATTGTTTGATAATGCATTACGAAGATAAATGAAATTGCAGCATCGTAATAACAACGCCGCAGTAAAAATGTAATATTAAGCGTATACAATATGCGTCGGCGAGAAAATGTTAATATGTCCTTATCGCGCTTCGAATGCAATTTAAATTTAGTATATTACATTGTGCGCCCCACTTATTCCATCGCAGTGGCCAATCTCCACTTGCACTCTACTTTCTTATCGGGAGATATTGCGGAACTTGTATTCCGTTTATCATTGCGGGCAAAAATAAAAATTTAAACTGCGCTGCATAATGCGTATCGATTTTTATGAAAATTAAGCCGGCAGAATGTCGATGTACGGACAAAGGACATTCAAGTGTAATTGTGTCGAGTATGTTCACTCTTGAATTTTAAAAATCAAATGCTAATAACTCGTATCCGTAAAATTTTAGGCCGCCCAAACGGGAA
>JAWWEM010000044.1:2018173-2033009 GCA_035582935.1 Ormyrus thymus | reverse complement strand
TACGATCGAAATTTCTTAGCGAAATAACTCAACATCCTTGAAGTTCAAGAATTTCAGTTATTAAAGTAAGGAAACGCCGCTCGAGGCGAAAATTCTGCAAAACTGAAATCGCTCGGTTCGAGAAGCCCATCTTAAATTACCGGAATTCACTTTGTCATCGAAGCCCGACACTCGATTCTTTCCCCTCGCTGAAAACGTCCCCTCCCCCTCCTCCCGGCGGCAGAGAGCACTTCGTAATTGGAAAAGGGATTTTTCGCGACCGCTCATCCGTATATGTACAATCCCTAATCGGGCTTGTCGATCGGCGCCTCGTCGACGACGCGGCAGCGGACGCGGAAATTGCGCGCGGAGGTTTTCGCGTGGGACGGGCGAAAAAGTCCGCGCGTCGCCAGGCAGTCTGCTGCCGCTGCTGCCGCTCCTCGCGAGGTTTCTTCTCCTCCGGGCGCAACGAACGCGAGCCGAGGTTCGTCTCGCGCCGCGCTCTTTCGCGTCCAGCCTGGCCGCGCTGCCGCTTTTCCGCCGCGCGCCGCCGAGAGCGAGGATATCGGCTTTTGCGGGAGAGGAGAGAAAGCGGATAGCCTTTCAGCGCTGACACGCTGCCGGAGCCCCGCCGTGCTTTGGGCCACAGAGCCGACGGGCTTTGTTCGGCTTTCGGTAAATGTAAGATTTTGGTTACCCAGAGAGAGAGAGAGAGAGAGACTAAGCGAGCTTTTGCATTTTGATGGAAAATTTCTTCCTCTCCGGGCAGCTTGTTTTGTATTATATACGTGGCTTTTATTTTTCGAGATAAAAATAAACGTCTTTGGAAAGCTGCTTTGGCAAAATTTATTATTATTGGAAAGACGGTGTAAATTTAATATTGATATAGAAAATATTTAAGCGGCTAGGAAGCTGTCTAACAGAGGATTACCTCAATTCAACAATTTATAATTCATAAATTAAAATTAATCGTTCAGTTTTTAAAATAAAAAATAACTGTTATTAATATAATAATAAATAACGCACGTAAAACGTACATGCAGATAAATCCGTGAATAACGCGTTGGAAAATTAATGAAATTAGCGAAAATTCGCTTACGTATTAGACACATCGCATTGAAATATTATTATTAAAATTAAAATTAAAATGCCAATAAATCGCTCAGAGGGCGTTCGTAAAAAATGCGAGCAGCTTCTTTCGTCTGCTCTCGATGCAATTGAACGTGAAATTTTCCGAGTAACAATCTGCAAGACTCGGCGGAGTAAAAATATTAGTCCTGATTTACAAGTGCCTGGTACCATTGTACAGTTCAAGGAGAAACGTGCAGATCATTGCCCCGGGTATAATATATACGCGGATAATGATCACTGCAGGGTCGCGACTGCGATTGAAGTTAGCCTCCGTCGGACGTATTTTACAGCGTTACCAGAAGTGGATGACAAGACATTTGCGCGCCGGGGATTGAATGCCATCTATAAATATTGAATTGAAGCCTTCGCTCTTGCCCTGTACTTGCAATTTAAATCGACGCTGACTGGCAGTAATGCGGATTGGAGAATTGAAATGATAAAACGGTCGAAACGAAGCTGCACTTTTCAGGCAGACGGCGAACAAAATTTAACGACAGTGACGAGCCGTGACGTGGTTTTAAAGGCTTTTATAATTAGGTGAAATATTGTTGAAAAAGTAGCTTAATTGAGCATTTCCTCATTATGCAGGTTGTGCAGACTAATAACTTACCCTCTGACAGATTAATGTCCTTGGTCAAAAGTTTTTTCTCCCTTCTCACAAAGATTTATTAAAACTTTAGCCGCTCCTCGAGCATATATATTTTTAGCTGTACTTGACATTCATTATACATCGGTCAAGCGGGCGCAAAAAAACATCGATACAAGATACTCGATAAAGAATGCAAGAAAGCGCTTAGATAAATGTTTCTTTCTAAAAACAAAAGAAGAATGAGCTTTCTGCGGTTTCAGGGTGAGCGCAACAAAACTACACGGGCCCGCCTCGGTATCTCCCTCGAAATCAAGTATTAATTACAGCCGTTTTAAGAATCCCCTCGGAAAAGAGCTCTCGATTCATCTCCGGGTCGACGAAGCTGCGCGAGCTGCGAAAGAACAAATTCCCACGCGCGAGAGAGCTTTCGCGTCCCGACGAGAGAGAGCTTCTGCTTTTTTCTTTGCGTCTCTCTCGAGCATATAGGAACATCGAGGACGGATAGGAGAGGGGCCAAAAAAAAAAGAGAGAGAAAAGCAAAGAGGCGCTCAAAGTGAAAGAGATCAGGAGGCGGAGGAGGAGGAGAAAGAGGATCCTGGACGAAGGCCACTTCCCGCGACAGATGTTGATCTCGCTCGATCGAGCGATCGACTCTCCGGGCCTCGAAAAGACGAGGCTCTCTCTCTCGCGTCAAACGAGGCGCGAAAAAGCCAAGTCGACGGCGCGCGAACGTTAATCGCGATCAAAGGCAGCTCTCTCTCTCTCTCTCTCTCTCTCTCGGCGAGCGCCACGAGATGCCCCGCGATTAAAGGGGAGGAGGCCGAGGAAAAATAAAGCGCCCGCCGCGCGCCGAGTTTCCCTTATCTGATCGCGCTGATTTCGCTGCTCGCGGACATACTGCGCGCCGCCTCCCCCCGTCCAGGAAGTGACGTTGTTGCTCGACATTCTTTCTTTATGCTCGCTTTTGTTTTTTCTCTTTTGCTTTTTGAGGGCTCGATGCACAAACTGACGGGTGACGACAGTTATTTTAAAGCTGCCTTTTTCAGGTGATAAAACGAGCTTTCACTGGAAGGTCAAGTGTGCAGGAAATGTTTTCCCGTTTTCTTTTTTTTTTTTTTTTTTTTTGTTTTTAAATAAATAATTATTCAAAACGAGTTTGACGATTGACGTTTAACGTTTACCTTAGAGTACGATATGTATCGCTATGGTTTTTTAGAAAGTTTTATGCATAATATAAATTCTTCACGGCACATTAAACAAAATTCAAAAATAAATGAATATTAAATCAATATTTGTTATTGGATAATTCAATCAAAATTTCTCCAAGCCAGCAATTCTCAGTTAAAAAAATCTGAATAAAATCAATTACTCTCGAAAATGAAAAAATAAGCAAGTTTTCCGAACGACCTCTTAAATTCTTTTCACCGCTTTAATACCCTTCGCGTAGTATCTTATTCAACTTCTTGATCCGCTATTAGTCTCTTGTGCGCTCTTTCAAGCGCTTCTCTCTCTCTCTCTCTCTCTCTCTCTCTCTCTCTTTCTCTTTCGTCCCGCTCGTTCTTCAGCCGAGAGTCACTGCTTATGCTCCATATACGTTGCACTGCAAAAAAAAAAAAAAAGAAAAAAACGAGTCGTGCCAGTGGGTCTGTAGGATGTCGTAAATCACTCGATTTAGCTCCTTTTTCCCGAGCTCCGATATAGCCGCGCGTACGATTTTATTCGTCACGGACATTAGCGCATTCTCTTTTTGCGGGCGAGCTTATCAACGGAGTTTACCGAACGGGATGACCGCGCGCGAGAGCGCAAACGACGCGGAACGATTCGCTTTTACGAGAACGGCGCCTCTGCGCTTTATTTTTTTCGCTGATTTACGCGACGCGGGCCGCGACGGAGATGCTCGGGCCTTTGTTTTCAGAGCGATATTCTGGCATTTCGTTGAAGTTGGCGGCAGTAGTTTTACTAATGTAATAAAATAAGGGAATCGATGCGTCTTTAAATTTCTCTGCTTTCAGCTTACGTATTCTGCTTCGGTGCTGAAACTTCACTTTTTAATCGCGGCACTCTGCATGCAAGTCCGCGCTCTTTAGACGTGCGTCCCGGCGCAATAAAGATGTTCGACTATGAAATGGTTGATGTAAAACGGCCATTAGAATGACCGTTGATAAGAATACTAATTAAATACTTTAGATGCTAATCGGTTTAAAAAAGTATCGGAACATCTCGTCTTACATGCACATTTCTTACGCGAAGCTGCAATTAGATGGAAATATAATTATTCCTATCTGCGCGTTAATTGCACGTTTAAGATTTAGAAGTCAATAATGGACTCGTCGGAAAGAATTATTATTTTTCCATTATGGGCAGAATGTGCACCTGCCAATTATGAAAATCAATGCACAAAAACTCTTGTTGTTTAGTCACCTGGAAACATCTCAACGTTACGTAAATCAAAAACTAAAACTTTCCCTTTCAAAAAGTCTCCTGTTTTTTTTTCTTTTGTAACTATTTTTAAACCTTGATCAATAATCCAATCAATTGAATGTGAGAAATGTCTGCTGTCATTTAATTTAAAAGACTTGTCTAAAAATCTATTTTTACAAAAGTGGCCTTCGAAAACCAGCAGACTCCATTAATTACTTTGGTATATAAACCCAGCGTCATAAGTTATCAGTTCTGTGTAGCAATGTTTCCTAAGTAAACCGATATTGTCTCACGAGAATTCTAGCGCGAACCGATACTTCCTCAATAAACTTTTGCTCGCAGACAATACTGTAAATAAATAGTAAACGACACTAAATAATTACCTACCTCTAAACCTGTTCCAAATATATATCTTAGATTGCTTTCTTTGCCCGGTGTGGTTTAGAACAAAACCGTTGTAACTCTATTATTTTAGGAGCGATAAATTTTTGCAGACTTTTATAGCCAGCTGTCGGTAATATATAAATATAAAGTACTATTATTTATTACGTGATCAACTACTAAGGTGAAGCTTTCTTTTTTTCTTTAATAAGTTAATTGGCGTTGTTTTATATAAAATATGCTGCTTCCTCCCAGACGAAGCTTTGTGATAGTAATTTTTTGAGTTGTAAAAACGTGTTATAATTGCATTTTAAGGTATATTTTTAAATAATGAAACATGTTTTTTTCGCGCATATGGTTACGAAATTAAAAATTCCGTTAAATTAAAATTTGCCAGCGTTTAATTGCATTCTCATGCGAGGAATGTGCATAAAAGTCATAAATTTCCTTCGCCGGGTCTGCGCTTTATTGATTTATTATGTTTTTGTATTTGAAAATTTATATTTATATATGCTTCTAAGTATTTATAGATTAATTATAAAACTTGCAAGATAGCAAAAAGCCTTTATTTTTAAACACACATCTCCACGTGTCGGCGCGGTTGGAAAATTGAATAAAACAACTTGCCGCGAAGCCGAGCCACTCTCAAAACAGAAAGAATCGGCCAGCCTTTCGCTTCCT
The DNA here is from genome assembly GCA_035582935.1 of Ormyrus thymus. Lineage (NCBI taxonomy): Eukaryota > Metazoa > Arthropoda > Insecta > Hymenoptera > Ormyridae > Ormyrus > Ormyrus thymus. The sequence continues at coordinate 2,027,827 of JAWWEM010000044.1, read as the reverse complement.
GCATTCCTCGGCCGCTCTCGTTTGCGTATCGCATCCGCTCGGCTGATTATCCATAATACGTCGCGATAAATCAGAGATCGCCAAGACAAGTGCGAGGCACGCAGGCAGTAGCACACTTGGCTCGTGAAATTGCGAGTAATTGAGGGCGGTTACCTCTGCCTCTCTCTCTCTCTCTCTCTCTCTCTCCCGAGTGCATTATATCGCCTAATGCGCCTCGAGATCAAGTGTCCCTCGCGCATAGCCCCTCTCTCTCTCTCTCTCTCTCGTGGGTGGCCGAGAAAGAGATCCTTTCGCCGCGTAGGTCGACCGGGAAGAGAGAGTCGCATTATCGTTGCGTAGGTCGCGGGCAGATTAGCGCGATATTGTCGCGCGAGCCGGCCGGGAAAGAAAGCCGGCGGGAGATTGATTGCGGATTAATTCCGCGGGTGGAGATAAGGAGCGCGTCGGGAAGATCGCGGGGCTCGCGCGCGGATGCGGATTTATTGCCGAGACTCGGCGGTCTGATAAGTTCGCGAGATAGTTCGGGACGAGATTGATTGTATCGGGGAGGGGCTATTTTTAGGCCTGGGAAACGTGGAAATTGTTCGGCGAGATTGAAAGAGCCGGGCGAGGAGGGGAATGGTTGCGGTGTACCTTGTAATTTTTTTTAATTAGACTTTGAACAATGGATTCTGCGAAGCTGCAAATTATGCGCATTCAGTCATTTGCAACATTTGCGAGGGTTTGTTTGTTATATAGATTGTTTCGTACAAGTTTAGAACAAAAGCACGCAGTAACAAAAGAAGTATTACCTTAGGCAATTGACCTGTATATTTTTTTTTGTTCGTAATAAATATTTTAGTTGAAGGAACTTTGTAATGGCGGAGTACAATGAGAGTGAATTCTGTAAAACAATTTGGTATGTTAAGGTACTTTCGCGTAGTGCTACTTTAGTACAATATTCTTGTGAAAATTATACATGCTCAACAACGGATAATTTCTTATTAGGAAAAAAACGTTTATCTTTTTTTTAATGCAGCTAAATAATTTATCTACATCCTTATTTATTTATTTTTGCAGAATAACAAAGTACATGCACTAATTGTCGATTGCAGTTTCTTTTTTCTGTAATGAATTTTCCGCAGAAACCTTAATACGTGTTAAGTATCGAATTTCTTGATCAAGAACACTTTATACTTGCAGAGCTATTGAAAGAGCCTTACAATAGATACCCTCGTTCACCAACAATTTCTTTGCATTGTAAATTATCAAAGTTTAAATACGTTACTCCTCTCAAACAGTAAGAAAAACTGGACAACGATTCGCATTCGCATCGTTGGTGCAGGAAAAAAGTAAAAGTTAAGAAGGTGGAACGTTAAATAAAAAAAGAAAATCTCTACCAACTCAAAACCGACACGTCAGGTGTTTAGTCCAGTGTAAATAACTATATTATTGCTCACTTCAATGTTCCGTCCTACATGCTAAGCAAGACATTCGACTAGATTATTAAAATGCAACAGTCGTCCCCTGCCTCATTTGCATTTATATAATAAAAGTTAATGTTAACCAGATTCTTTACTATCGGCGTGCTCTCCCCCGAGGAATCACAGCCGCACAACTCTCCTCCTCTCTCCCTTTGTGAAATCAAAGAATAACATCAAGCGGAATATTGAGGATCTCCGGGTGGCGCGCCGAGCGCGTAAAAACCAAAGCGAAAAGTAAAACGTCTGGGGCGCGTAAATAGAGGATCCGAAGTCAAGCAGGGAGAGAGAGAGAGAGAGAGAGAGTGAACGGCAGAGAGAGAGAGAGATGAAGGATACGGCGATGCCGTCGAGGATCCCGACGTAAAAGGCGGCCCTTTTTTCGCGATTCCGCGTGGGAAAATCCGCGGGCCGCGCGCGCGCGTCTCGTGAATTTATTCGCGCTCGAGAGCTGTATCCGCGTTTATTCCGCCGCTTCGGCACACCGTAAAAGCTGCGCCGCCGCCTGGCTTTCCCGCTCCTGGAAGAACGACTTGCCGCTCTACCCGGGATCTATCGTCTTTATGTTCCTGTGCCTCTTCCCTCGAAGCTCTCCTCCCCCCCGCCCCCCGCCCCTTCCCCGCGCGGCTTTGCAAAAACTGCCTCCTCCTCGCGGTGTGTATAGCGTCGATTTCGTTCGCGGGGATTTTGAATTCCACCGCGGGGATTTATCGACGAGGCGCGACCTGCGCTTCTTGTTGCTGCTGCGGGGGGATACATCGCGAATCGAAGTGCGAAGAGCGCCGCTTTAACCGGATCTTCGGGGAATGTGTTATATACGCTTGATTTTATATAAGCAGGCGGCGCGTAACTTATTCGACTGCGAAGAATGTAATATAGAATCATTTTGTTGCACGCGTTTCATCTCCGGCAGTAACGTGAATTTACTAGCAATTATTTCCTCCCCAAATATTTTTAATATTTCTTCGAGAGCTTATTTTACGAGGAGCTATACGCTTTTATATTTCTTTCTTCTTTCAGTTATTTAACTTCTTTCCTCCTCCCTTCTTCTAGATCGAACCCTATATCTCTTCAGACCCCACATATCTTTCATTCGAATAGAGTCGAATCACTTTCTCTCCTGCTCTACTCATTCTTCTTCGGAAAGAGCCCTCAATCTCTTTTCTTATATCTTTTACACTTGACTACAAGGCCGCTGATATTTTCCCGTGACATGGCAGTATCGGACAAATCCTTCTTTTGTCATTAAATAAACTTTCGCGCTCGCGAATCAATACCTCGTTATTCTCTTTTCACTCGAGTGCAATTTATATTGATGCATTAGCTCGCGTTTTAAATATTTCCGTTTTAAAACGAGAAACGAGCTCGGGGCAAAAACTCTCATAGGTATTCCGAAAAATTTCGTGAATAAATGAATAAGAACGATTCAGCAGTATTCAAATAATTTACTTTACCCTAAGCTCCCCCTGCGTGGCGCTTATCCAAATCCTTTCGTTCTGTACGTGCGAGCAGACACGGATTTCATTTTCCGCTATTTCTTTTACCTCCTCTCTACAGCTTTTTTATATGTGAGCTTAACTTGCGCCCGCCCGGCAGATGTTGTATAATTTTTCAGTTAAGTACGAAATCCAAAAGCAGAAGTTCGCTCGGTTTTTTTTTTAAAAAATATCATTTGACAGTTGTCAATTGAAGATATTTGTAAAAACAGATTTACGGTATCTAAAGTAACTGAATAGTTGGCATAAAGTAATCTTAATTACGGCAGATGTGTGGGGAGCATTGATTGTATTTTCTTAAACTAGATAAAAATGTAATGAAATTACTTTAATTGCTGTTTATTGGTATACATATTTTAAGCTAAGCGAAAATTATGATTCGCGTTTCCTCTTATAGGCACTTTTTGCGCTTTAAGGCACATACCCTGTTAATTGGAATTCAAACTAAATTTTTCAGATTAGATTATAAATTCTACTATATAAGAAGCTTGTTGAAAGTAGTTTATAAGCGATTAAATTAAAATACACGTTTTACAAGCTCTGAAAAGCGGTAAACGCAACCTTTTCAAATGAAACTCGCACAAATTGTAAAATATCGCAAGTCTTCAAGTGCATTACTCGCGCAGCGGTGAAAAAAAAAAATTAAATTTATTGTCTCGAGATAAAAACTGGAAACATGTACGCCTTCGGCAAAAAAAAAAACAAAAAAAAAAACAAAAAAAAACATAATCTCGCAAAAAGCCAATCGACATCTAATAATAGAAAGAACGCACACGAGGCGAAAGAGAAAAATAACGTCGTTCCTGGCGTGCATTGGTTAGTGGCGAGGTAATTACCAGCCTGACGTATTAGTATGTGTCAAAGGCGTCGGGCAGGGGAGTAATGCATCACTCCGATTAAATTGCTTATAATAGAGCCGCGACGATAACTATTATTTTTCACGTACGTCAAGTCAAATTACACGCGCTCTAATTGCAAATTTATTACACGCGGCGGCCGAGCGCGGCGAGAAAGCGGCGCGATTCCTTCCGTTAATTATTTTGTTTTACGCAACAATATACGAGCGATTCCGCGAAGTGACTCCAAAGCAAATAATAAACACGATTATTACGCCGAGGATATACGCCTTTTTATCGCCCCTCGTTCGATTCGTCCAATATCTCGGCTTTCAGGCGGCTCCTTCGATTTCTCTCCTTTACGAGTCCATCCTTTTTACGCCCCCCCCCCCCTCGATTCCCTCCTCGTCGCTTCCTCTTATATTATCTTTGTTTTCTGTTCCTTCTCTCGCCGGTAGGTATATATACACATAATGCAGGCGCATAACACAGCGCGCCACGTGTTTTAAGGGGGTTTATGCTGTACAATGCGCTTGAAAAGTACAGCGCCGCACTGGCGTGCTCTAGCACGCGCCCCGCTCCGTTTATCCCGGCATGCCTTTTATACTTGACGGTACGCGCAGACAACGCTCTGTGTCGTGCTTGTCTGCGTGCGCGACACAAATGCACGCACGAGTCAGAAAGTGGCGACGCTGCGTCGAAAAGTTAAATAAAATTTGAATGAAATTACAATTAGAAAGTTAGGCTCGGTAGAGAATTTCATTGCAGACCTTCTTTCCAATTAAAATATGTTGATAATTATTGTTAGTTTATGAAATATTTAAACAAACGGTCACTTTTGAGAGAAAAAAAATGCTTTTTTCACCTCAACTCGTCATAACTTCTGTAAATATTCATATTTCCTTTTTTCACAATGCTTTGAAGAAGTATTGTGGAAATTTTTAGCTTCTTAGCTCTCATTGTTCAAGAGCAATGTTAATTTTTGAACGAACGCGTGACGCGCCCGCTCCTACGATGCGCGCCGCTCACACTAGCAAGTGACCGAAACGCACTGAAGAAACGCGCACATGATTCGAAAAACAATATTATTTAATAATATAGTTACTAATATAATTAAACATTAGTAGCAGCCCGTGCAATTCGAAGCGCGCAGCTGAGTGAACGCAGCGTTGTCACGCCTCGGTATCCTGTCCTCTCTCGCTACCCGTGCGCGTGAAAAATAACGCGAGATTGCGTATTTTAACGCCGTTTTAACTCGAAAACGGTACCGCTAAGCTTTCTGAAATTTGGACGCGATGTTCTAATTTCAGAAATTTTGTAACGATTTCTAGAAAACCTTCCAAGTTACAGGCGAAAATGTTCATTCGTCGCGTGCTCTCCCAAACACGCAGCTTTGCCAAATTGATATCGCGAAAACGGAAACGGTAATCTCTTTGAAATTGTAATATAACATAGATAATAACATCATCTGCATTTGGTGAAAATGTGAAGGCTTTCTCTATAAAACGCAATATCGAGTGAGCCCCCTTAACGAGTCGTCGTCATCCGCCTCTCCCGGACTCTCGAGCGTCCGCGTCCGCGCTATAGCATTCCGAGTCGTTCGGCAGCTACGGCTGTGTGTTTTATTGGCTCGGTCGGAGTAGCTTTCGTAAAAAAGGAGAAGCCGGGGTAAAGAGGAAAAGAAACAGTACACTCGCCGTCGACAACTTTTACGCGGAGATAACGCTCGCGCGCGCTCGATCGTGCATAACTGGCCTCGGTGTTAAAGGCAAATTGTGCTCTTAGTTTTCTGATATTTTGCTAAAGTGATTTATTATACGGGGGGAATCGCGCGCCGTTGCTTTTATTATCGAGAAGCGGGAAGTCTTTTTGTACAAACGTGCTCTGGGTGCGTAATTTCACGTTTTTTTTTCTTTTTTTTTTTTCGGAAAAAAAGAGGAAAGTTAGAAGATAGAAGTTGTATTTATATTTCATTTATCGAAATGTGTCGTCAAAGTTATTGTTCGCATTTACCGTTACGGCCATTTATAGGAAAAACCAGTTTCAAAAATTTAACATATATATATAATTTTACTGTTTGTGCCACTTACAAAGTTAAAATCTTACAAAACTCTTATGACTATTATTCGTGCAGCCAATCAATCAAAGTATCTTTACAGTCTCTGACAATCGAATTTCGTTTCTTTCCCGTTTCAGTCCCCAATTCGCCATGAAGCGTCAAGGCTAACTTCCAACCAGCAAGACTCTCAAGCCAAACAGCAGCAGGCATAACCAGCCAGCAAGCTCGTCAAGCAGGCCGGCCCTCCACGCAGTCGAAACGATGCACCGCCGCTGGCCGCTGGGGACGTTGCTGCTGCTGCTCCTGGCTCTCGAGCCCGGAAGCACGCGGCGCACCGACGCCACCGCCGCCGCCGCCGAGCCGCCGATCGAGGAGCTCGCCTTCGGGAGCCAGCGGAGGGGCCCGCAGGCGGGGTATCACAAGCAGCCCGGCTACGGGGCCCAGACCGGCCCGCAGGCCAACTCGCCGTACCTCCCCTATCTGTCCAGAGAGAGGAAGCCCAACATCGTGCTCATACTCACGGACGACCAGGACGTGGAGCTCGGTGAGAGTTTGGGTCTGAGCTAAGCGATCGATTAAAGAGATCTGTTTGACGCGGGTTTTTTTTTTTTTTTTTTTGTTGGCAATCGTTTTTTGCGCAACGAGTTCTCATCCGCGTTGGAGCGCGTTAATTTTATCTAAAAATATATGGAAATGGGGCTGCGAGGTTACTTGTAGAAAGCTGCCCCTTCAGTCACTAAGCTTCCCATTAGCCTTTAATTGGCCTTCTCTTCTTATGCACATATTCATGCTTTAAAAACATCATTAATCTTCCTACTTTGTAACGATCGTTATTTATAAATATATTTTTTATTTACAAAAGTGCCTTAATTTGTAATTACAAAGCAAATTTGACTAAAGTATCAATTCGTTTTTTTTAAAGTTCACTGCATTTGACACTAAATTTGACATTATCAATTTAACTCAAATATAATAAAAAGGTCGTTTATTTATAAAATTCATTTGCAATCTTCACAATTATTCAAATTCTATTAAATGGATGCTTGTGGAAGAGGAAATTTATTATTTTCGAAAGCGATTATCAACGTTGAAGCAACAGGTTATTTAGCATCGGATTATCTTAGCAAGTAGAGCTAATTTTCATCCCAGACATCTAATCCTGCGCCGCGTGCAATAAATTTCAAACAGTTTTTAATCTCTTATTATCAATTCGCTCCGGAACCTTAAAATAATACACTTTTTATTTTTGGACACGCATAATAAAGTCTTTCGCAGGTACAAGCAATGGCAAAAAATTAATTTTAAATGCTTACTTATACGTTGTACAATTATCGCTTTGCAGATGAATTCTCGAGAAACCAAATATATATCCTTGCATATTCTAGCCTACACTATTACGTAATTAACACTTTCCCGGCATCAAGATTAAGCCGGCAGTTCTCCCGAGATAAATTTTGTTTTGATATGAAATATCTCGATTAAAGCCAGCACACGAGCTATAACTATCGCAGGCCTCACCATCTAGAGTTTATGAATAGTTCGGGAACAAACGGCCGAGGTATGATCTCCATAACTTAGGAATTCCAGGGCGCGGATTAAGCTAAGATTTGCGCGTTTCGGCCAGGCTGCGAACTTGTTAATCGCTTGTAATATATTGAAACTCGAGCGATTAGATTTTATAGTCGTATAGGCTTACCTATACCGCGCCTCGTTGGTAATCGACAAAAATAAAATTATCCGGGGAAGTTTTCGCATCGAATTGGCGTACTTTATAAAGGTTGCTTCACTTTTTGTATAAACAGAGAAAATAATAAGCATAATTTTTCCGTAAAAAGATACAAAAATTGAACAATTATTGTAGTATCAAGTTTTAAAGAAACATTTACAATTTATACAGAGAGGTTCTTCTTTGTGTATCGCTTCTCGAAATTAAAAGAGCATAGACTACAACGACGCCTCCCAAGCCGCATTAGAATCAGCGTCACGCGCATTCAAATCCGCCCTTTCCGAAAAATCGCAAAAGCATACTATACGAAATTTCCGAGTCGCGCGCGCAGAGTCAATCCTGACGATTCCCCGAATCCCCGCGGCCGCTGGCACAATGGCCGTCCATAAAAAATTCATCGCGGCATTTTCGCCGCGGAGGCTATACGTATACATATAAATAAACGAAGCCCCGCCGGCGCATCTCCGCCCGCGACTGTCGCAGGTTCGCTGAACTTCATGCCGCACACCTTGAGGAGAATCAGGGACGAGGGCGCGGAGCTGCGGCACGCATACGTGACCACTCCCATGTGCTGCCCGAGCCGTAGCTCCCTGCTGACCGGCCGCTACGTCCACAACCACGAGGTCTTCACCAACAACGACAACTGCAGCAGCCCCCAGTGGCAGCGGGACCACGAGCCCCACACCTTCGCCACCTACCTGAGCAACGCCGGGTATCGCACTGGTCAGTATTACGCGGTGATTCGAGCTGGACGACGGCTGTTGAAGCTCGATTCGAAATTCGTCTCTATTCTCAGGCGCCGGCCTGCTGGTTGTCTGAGTTTCGCTTCGGATTTGCATGTTAAACGGTTTTTTGGTAAAAACTGCCGGCGCATTACGCTTTTTTGCCGAAGTCGTAAAGCAAAATTTTTCTAGCCGCGCTCGGATAGCCTGTTTTTCCGAGTGTAGATGTAAAGCGCAGATTGAATTAGAAATGGGAACTAACGACATTCGGTTAAATTTTTATGGCTGCCGTAAGTAATTGCATTGAGTAATCTGAACTTTTCAAACCGATTAAAGATTCTTCGCGAGATAAACAATTTCATCGAAATATTTCAAATTACTTAATTAATCTGTTCCGCGGCTTTGATATCGCACTTTTACGACGCAAAAATGTTATTTAATGAAAACCTCTGGATTATTTACAGTGCGGCAAAAAGCTCGTTTATAAACGTGTCCATAAATAATAAAAAACAATAACGCGACTCGCTCAAGATTGCTTAAGTGGGAGTGTTAAAAGCGAGAAATATTTATGAGTCGTTATTTTATTCGCTATTTATAAGTGTTAAAAGATCATTTATCTTCAATGTAAATTAATAAAATACCGCACAATCGGAGTGTCGTGCACGACGATAATGCGAGAAGGTATAAAAATTCATACGCTGGATTTATCAATTATATAGGAGTAATAATGAGTCGCGGCGCAATTTTGCAATTATATAAAGTAATACAATTTTAATTTATTAATGAACCTCTAATGAGCGTAAATAACGCTTGTGGCCGCGTCTCTGCTTCGGGACAAAATGACTTTCTGGAAAAGCAATTGGCCAGTTTTTTATCTTCGTAAATCGACGCGCATTTCTCATCGATGAAGCAACAGTAAAATTATACACGGCACACAAATCAAAATTGTATCCATCGAAACAGGCGAATAAAGCCTTATCGCCTCGTTTGTCGCGGGCCGACTATCAAATCCGTCAGTTCCGTCGCGCGAAAGTGCGCCCAGTGCACAATGCCGAATCCCAAACTAAACCGAAACTAGGCGAAATTGCGGAGCGCGCGATCCCGCCGCGCTCGGGCCGCGCCACGTTTCGTTAACTTTTACCGTCTGCGAAACAAGTTATTGCGCGCGCGTAGGCCGCGAGTCAAATCCAGCGAGACCCGCGGCAACGCCGCAGCATTGAAACGCCGCCGCGTCTAATGCGTGTCCGCCGGGGGATGTTTGTTCGCGCGTCGGAGCGTAATTCTAAAATTAATCGCTGATTCGGGGCGGCCGGAGTTTCCTTAGCCCCCTTTTTGTGCGCGAGCCGAAGAAAAAT
>JAWWEM010000044.1:1978255-2011131 GCA_035582935.1 Ormyrus thymus | reverse complement strand
CGGCCGACCTCGCAATGTCAACCCTCGCGAGGAGAGAGAGAGAGAGAGAGAGAGAGAGTCGTCACGTGTGCGACTACAGCCGCGAGGATCCGTGCTCCGTTTTCGCTGCCGATGTTGCTGCGGGGATTTGCGGCTGAGAGAGTTGCGTGATCCTTTTAATTCCCTTGATTGTGATTAATTTCAAAATTATACCTCCGCCGAAGGTAATTTGTAGATTTTAAGCCGGTTTCTCTGCGAACGTCTGAAAATTAGAGAGAATACCGAGGAAATAATTTGCAGAGTAGGTTTTTTACACTCGCTAAATATCAGATACAACTAATAGCTTCCGCCAATATCCTGTAACTTTTGCGATTGAAAATAATTCTGGATTAATTAATTGCGCGTACATTTTGAACCTGATGCTTTTATTTCATTTAAAGTATGCCTGTGTATTACAACACGCCAATTCAGTGGAATTAATATTTGAAAAAATTTCTGACAAGACGTCTTATAACGTTGAGTAAACGAAAATGAAAAAGGGAAGAAGGACAACGCGGCCGTAAATATTATTCGCAAGTTTTATTCCCCGCCCGAAGAGAGAAGCGCGATCCTTATCAAGGTCGGGGATCTCCGATTAAGTAAATTGGTAAAGCTCTCTCGTCTCCGCGCGGCTCCGGCAAAAATAAGATCATTCGGCGCAGACAGGTGAGAGAGGGAGCCGAGCGAGAGAGAGAAAGAGAGAGAGAGCGAGGCAGCAGCCCGAGCGCCACGTGAATGGGCGCCACGAAAAAGAGGAGCAAGAAAAAAGAAAGAAGAAAAAATAAAAATAAAAAAGAAAGAAAAAAAAATCAGCCGACCAGATAAAAACAGAAAGAGAGTCAGACGGACGGCCAGACGGCGAGGGAAACGAAAATAAAAGGAAGGCCCGGGCGCGGAAAGAAATGGAGAGCGAGCCACAGAAGCGATGGAAATGAGTGGCAAGAGAAAGTCGGCGGGAAGGAGATGGAGATACGACGCGATACTTCGGACGGGAAGCAGCCGAAAAAAACTTTGTTCCCAGAGAATTAATTAATTAGCTTATTGCTGGTTTCGCTTGTCGGACGATAAAATCTCAAGTTTTTAAGCGGGTACCTAAGCTCTTGTCGACAAAGCAGGATTATTTAGTTAATTGGCGAATAAATTATTTGTAATGGTTTTCATATTTTGTAATACTTAAGATTTTATTTCGTAACTTTATTTAATATATTTTATTAATGTAGAAATGTGATTGCATTTTTTTAAGGGGATTTTATTTTACAATTTTTTAATATATTGCTTCGTATTGCCTTTTGTTTTTATATTACACAAAAGAGATGAAATATAACTGTAAAACGTAGGAAATGCCCTTTTTTCCTTTAAATATTTTATATGAATTTCTTTACTTACGAAACGGTAAAATTTATTTGCAAAATTATTTACCAAAAACAGAATACAAATGACGCACAGAAACAATAAAACTCAGGAAAGGAAGGCGGTCCATTTTTCAGCGCGTAAATGCGGCTCACCTCGCGGGTAAAATAACGTCTTAAAAGTACATTTTCATGATAAACATTATACAGCATGTTTATCATACAGCTGGAAGCGTTCCTTAAACATATTACACGGCTGGAAAGTGGAAAAGAGCGAGCTCAGACCGTAAAATGTACACGCGTACGAGGCGCGTTGCATAAGCGCGCGCGCGGCTCGCTTTTCATATCCGACGCGTCAAACGCGCAAAATGCGCGCTCCTCGTCGAAGCCTCAAATGACGGCGGTGTTTATTCAGGAAAATCTCGCGTCAAGCCGCGGATTATTAAACTCAGGGACTCCGTTCGTCTCGGCGCCGCGGGCGCTGCGCTTTGTGCGGATACGGCGCGTGTAAAACGTATACGCGACCGATCTGAAAAATGATCCGCCGTGCGGGGAAAAAAAGGTCTATCGCTGATTTATCCTCCGAGTATTACCATTCAATTGAGGTTCAATCGTAAATTGCGGTCGTTAATTTTTATTGCCGCTGATAAAGCGCGTTGTAAGTAAGAAAATTATTGTCTTTTTTATGCTCGATAAGTTGATGAATGCCTCGGCGAGGTGTGGCGTTCATTATCCGGAGATAAGTTTCTGTGTTAATGAACCTATTTATATCAATTTCTAGATTATTTTTTCTGCAAGTCGCTTCGTAATTTGTATTTCTGCCGCGATAAAAAGAATTATTCGAATTTAGCTTGTAAATAAAGCACACCATTCACAAGAAAATTTAAATATAACTTTACTTTGTTTTTTATGTAAATCGACAATAACAACAATGTACAGAATGGTCGATACTATCGATTGTTTATTCATAAATACAAGTTTCCAATTACTCATAATCATTAAATAAATCTAACTATATAGTTAAAGAAATTAAAAAATAATTGAAATTTTAAAAATAAGATTTAAAAGCATGTTTATTCAGTTACGCTAAAACTGAAAATATTCCTAAAAGAAAGCGGCAATAAATTATGCGCAAAATAAAAACGCGAAATAAACGAATACCCGCCACGGCATTACAATAAACAAGAAAACCGTCCTTGGAAACCCGCCAAACAATGTCCGAAAAAAAGCCGACTCCGAAAAGCGTCGGAGCGTCGCTCTATTACAATATCAAAAAAGAAACGGGAAACTTTCGTCGATTCGAAAAGAGCAACGCCTCGGCGTCGCAGCAACGCGAGTCGACGAAGATGCGCACCCGATCGACAGTCGAAGAAAACAAAAGAAAACCCGCGAAGTCACGCGAAGTCAAGCCCCTACACGACTCGTCTCGCCGCGCGAACCAGCTTGCGTCGTGTCCGTCGCGCGATACGCGCGCATTTTCGATTTCAATGACGCGAGCATTGGCCAACGCGCCGCTCGACCTAGAAATTCGTCGGCTCGCGGTGCGTATCGAGCTCGCGATGCTGCGCTCGTAATTGACTCTTTTGACAAGTCGGCGAGAGGCAGCGGTTTTTAATCAGCCGAGATGCTTTCTTTTCATTGGGGGGGGAACGTATTCGGTCAAGAACGAACCACTTTTTCTTGGTTTTCAGCTGAGCCTTTATAGAAGTAGATTGCTTTTTACATTTTTAAATTACGATTGCCATTGTTAATTGGTTTTTGTGCGTAAGTTTGAATATTGCCTTATTTGTTTAAAAAAATAATATCTTTATATATTTATCTTTAGAAAACGGATAAAACAAATTTTAAATCACGCCTCTTCTGATGTTTATTTTTTTCACGAGTTTTACTGTTCTGCGTTTGGCCAATTGCGCATTCAAAGATAACATCGTCATCTTGTGTATAAAAAATTTCTTCAAACACATCTGTACTGAAAAAATCTGAAAAATTTACCGTTCACGGTCGAGCTTAACCCTTACATACCCTAAATGCAATATGAGCAACGGCGGTTTTCGCCACCTCCCACCAGACACTGAACGGAGCGAACGGCGTAAAATTAAGGAACGAAACGCGATTATGTAAAGCATCGTCGTCGCGTTATAAACTTGTCGAGCCGAGACAGGCGGCTCCCAAGACGCGTCCCGAAGTTAAAGGCGGGGAGAAAGACGCGAGATAAAGGTGCAGGGACGGCGAGATAAGGCGTGTTTATTAAGTAACCCCGGCAAAATGCGTCCCTTGTGACTGCCGCCGCCGACTGCTGTACAGTATGCGAGGGAAAAGGTGCGCATTCCGGGCTTGGTCCTGCGTTCGCGCAGTTAATTATTTCAGACAGCCGCGCCGAGTTTTGGGAAGGTACGGAACATTTACGTAAGTCGCGTGTTCCGCCGGTTTTCTCGTACATTATCCGAAGCAGCTTCTTCCGCGCGGCCGCATTTAGCGGCATGAAAAACAGGAGTCGTATGCGTAAATTTTCAGAGATATGTACGCGTACGTACTGGCGAGCTGCTTTTTAGGGACAGCCATATTTATTCGATTTTTGTTTCGAATCTCCAAAACGAAATCTTGTACGCTTCTGACAGGTTTATTGAAAGTAAGAAATGTTTGTTTTTTACATAATATTATCTTCGTCAAAAGAAAATTAATTTTATTAAAAAATATTTTTCAATTGTAGGAGTGGTAATAGTTGCATTACATATATACACTTGCAAGTTATTTTATCATTATAAATAAATTTCAAATTCCAAGTAAAGCCAAAAAGTGAAAAAGCTGCAGGAAGAATGATGTAATGGCAACTCTTCGTCTCTATTTCTTACAGTTTTAAAAAAGTCAGACTAGTCAGAATTTTTGTAGAGTGATTTACTGCGACAATTTTCCATTCTGACAAGCGTGCACTCATTCTGCTTTTATATATTAGATCAACGAAACTCGTCCTCAACAGAAGGAGAATAAGAACAAACGCCGTGCAGAAGTGGCGGTGCAGCAAAACTGACAAATAAAGGTCCCCTTGTGAAAGAATTCAAAAGTGAAAGACGAAAACAAAAAATCGCGCAATAGCCTTCTTGTCGCTTTGACGCGGTTCGGTACTAAGATGTATGTATGTATTTATGAACGTAGATTCAGACGTTATGAAATCGAATTTTTAACTAGGCAGGCTTTTGACTGTGTACTGTTGCAGTAGAAAAACAGTGATTAATGCTTTGAGTCACGATATGCGTATTTCTAAAGGATTGATAAAGATGATCAGTCAGTCCGAATTTTTAATTTAATAACTTATAAAAAAACTTTCCGGTGAGTCGTTTGGCTTGATTCTTGAATAATTAATTTTTTTTATTGTAGAAAATAAGACGTACTTGAGCTAAATAAAAACTATACATTATTCTGTAAGTAATATAAGAAATTAATCGTTTAATGCACATCAATTCTTCGGAAATAAAAACATTTCTTAATTAAAGAAGGTTTGTGTGGACGACATAAATCACTTAAAAGTATAAATAAATTAATAATTGAAATGAAACAGTGTGGCTTTTAATTAAATGAAGTACTTGAATGTATCTTCATCACTGCATTTGCAGCTGCGTTTTGAGGAGATATACTATCGATAAATCTGACAAGGAATTAATTGGATGAGTGAATATTAACACCTGTATTTTGGGCATTGAATTTATATTTTAAATATGAATGCAAAGTGATGAATGTAATGGATGTATTGAATAATGAATGTAAAATAAAAATAGAAAAATGGCTCATTCATTTTCAATGAAGTTATTGATATTTTAAATGTGAATCAGTTAAAAAATCTATTTTTAGAAATTTATGAAGGAACTTTTATATAATGCTTTATATTATATTGAAATTTGAATAATGAAATGTATAGCGAAGGCCTAATCTTATATCGTTTCCTTGAATTTCAGTACGCCTGCCTATGATTATGCCCCAAATCCAGATAAACAGTGGATTCTTCAAGTGACGCAGAAAATGCAACCGATTCATAAGCAATTCACCGACCTGCTCATGACAAAACGTCTACAGACACTGCAGAGCGTCGATGCAGCCGTAGAAAGGGTGAGTGCGTTGACCTCGTTCCATTTCGGACCTCGTTTAAAAATCATACGAACGCCTTTAAAAATACAACCTTCAATTGCGTTCGTCCAACGAAACAACTCTCGAGAATAAAGCGAAATAAAGAAACTGCGTCCTCCCTCCCCCCGAGCAGATCTACCAAGAGCTGAAGAACCTGGGCGAGCTCGACAACACCTACATAATCTACACGTCGGATCACGGCTACCACCTGGGCCAGTTCGGCCTGATCAAGGGCAAGAGCTTCCCGTTCGAGTTCGACGTGCGCGTGCCGTTCCTCATCCGGGGGCCGGGCATCGAGCCAGGATCCGTGTAAGTCTCTCACGCGCGATCGACCCCGCATAGAATTGTCCTTTTTTTCTTCCCTCCCCCCCCCGCCCCTCTCTCTCTCTCTCTCTCTGCCACCGCGCGCCCCGTCGTGGAATCGCCGTTATATTTAGCTGCGTTGCAGAGTAGACGACATAGTTTTGAACATCGACCTGGCGCCGACCTTCCTGGACATCGCTGGCGTCGAGACGCCGCCGAGGATGGACGGACGCTCCTTCAAGAAGCTCTTCTTCAAGTGAGTTTTCCGTTTCATTCATCGTTTACTTCGTTTTGCTTAAAATATTTTGTAGTATTGTTACTCGTCGCTTGAGAATAATAAATCGTCAATCCCACAGCAACAAGCCTGGACGCCGCTCCAAATTCAAGTGGCCCGATACCTTCTTGATCGAGTCGTCCGGTCGGCGCGAGACTCCCGAATCAATCGCTGAGGCCAAGGCGCGCGAGGCGAGGAAGCAAGCGAAACTGGCCGCCAGCGCCGCGAGCGGCGACGACGACGGCGACGTCGTGGACGCGGAGGACTCGGCGAGCAGGAAAACGGGCGAAGGCGAGCTGGGCAGCGATCAGGACTTCTCTGACGACGACGAGCTCGACGACTCCGTCTTGGATGATCACGGTACGAATGTAAATAAATTGGTAGCAATGACGCGCGGATGTACAATATACACGCGGATATAAAAATGTCGAATCCTCGTTTCAAGAGTACGTTCCGTCTTATTTTACCATCCGCAAAACCGTTACAGCCGACGCGGACAGCGAGCCCGCGAGCGAGGCGCGCCTGGACAACGGGGTGACCCAGTCGAACGGGCCGCAGTCGGCCAAGTACGCCCGCCTCGCCCTGGAGTGCTCGCGCGCCTCCGCCCAGGCGGACTGCTTGCCCGGGCAGAAGTGGCGCTGCGAGAGGGACGGCCAGCGCTGGCGGCGCCACAAGTGCCGGGGCAACCCGCCGGAGCAGCAGCCCCAGCAGCCGGGGCCGCTGGCGCCGATGCCGCGCAACGCCTGGAAGAAGTGCGCCTGCTTCACGCCCAACGGCGTCGTCTACACGCGGCTCGAGGCCGACGACTTCGACGGGCACAGGTTCGTCTTCGGCAGGGAGAGCAGGTTCATCGGACCCTACGGACAGGTGCAGGCCATCGCGCCCAGGAGAGGTGGGTTTCTCGAGTTCTTTCTCATTCGCGCTGTACAATTTTGTTTATGATAATGAAATGTTTTGTTGTATGCTTATGAAGTTATATGCTCTCTTGTGAATGGTTGAACTTCTATGGAATAACGACCTGAGATTTTTTGTTCGCTTAGAGTTCGTCATTTATTTAGAGGCATTTTTTTAGCATTCCGTAATTGCGTAGTGTAAATGTAATTCAAAGACATTTTTTAAATTTTCAAGTTAAGAATTTTCCGTACAAGGCTTCCAAGCAGCAGGCTTCTTAGCAAGCATTTAATAAAGTTAATGCGTTTCTTTGACAGGCAAAAGAGAAGCGGAGAATGAAAATTCACTCGGCGACTCGTCAAGCTTTGAAAACGATTTCTTAAACGACGACTGGGAACAAGATCTCACGCAGTACACGTCGGATGATTTTGATCCTGAAACTTTAGACGGACTGATAAATGGTCGTTTGAATGTTGACGATGTCGTTGCGAGACATCGCAGAATACGCAGAAGTACTACTACGAAGAAAGATAGCATCGAGCATGTGACTAAAATTATGGAAAGCATTGAAGAGGAACTCGACGATCTTAAGGTACTGATTTCTATTACATGAAAATGAATATTTTTTAAAATAGCTTCCCTTTCTTTGGCAAATTAATATTTCAATTAGATAAAAATTAATTGAGTTTTAAACAGTATTTTTGTAATAGAAATAATATATGAGCGACTTCTAATTTTCCAATTTTTACATATCATAATCGAAAACCTAAATATTTTAGGCAAAACACTCGAACACCGACAAGCAGTTCACGCCCAAGTGTTCGGTACTTCCGCGCGGCGACGTCAACTGCAGTCAGTCAGTGTACAAGGATCCCAACGAGTGGCGAATATCCAGGAAGGAAATCGAGCAACAAATTCGCCGCATGAGAATGCAACTGGAGACTCTGAAGGTACCGCGCTTGCGAGCGGCCCGTCACCGCGTCGAATCTTTTTCACGCCCGCATCGGTAATTCGATAACCGTCCGCGAAACGCAATCTGTTTAGGAAATCCGGCGTCACCTGATGCTCAAGCGACCGCAGCCGGCCGCCGCCGCCGCCGCCGCCGCGGAGGAGCAGGACCAGCTGAGGCCGGAATTCGCCGAGGAGGCGCAGCATCACAGGAACCACCCGAGGCACCCCAAGAACAGCCCCCCCTCGAGCCACAATCACACGAGCCGACATCACAGGAAGCACGAGAAGAACGCCAACCCCGAGTCCTCCACGAGCGGCCTCGCCGACGTTCAAGACGCCGCCTCGCCCGCGACCGGCCGAAGCAGCTTCGAGGAGAGAACGAGCACCGAGGCGGCGGCGACGATTCCCTCGATCGACGCGGAGGAGTCCCCCCTTCTCCTCCCCACCGCGAGGCCAAAGAAAAACGGCCGCAGGCAGAGGATCCGCGACGAGGAGGCCGCCGAGACCGAGGACGAGAGGAATCAGCAGCAGAGGCGCAGAAAGAACCACCACAGGCGCAAGAACAGCACCCTGCTGACCAACAGCGTTCACGACGAGGTCGCGGCGCCGGACGCCTCGTCGACCGAGGCCGCTCTCGAGACCACCTCTTCGGAGCCGAGTGCGCCGGTGGATCGGCAGCGGGACGACGGGGTTTCTCCGACGGTACTATTGAGTTTGCCTGCTCTTGAGAAAGGATAAGTAAAAGTGGGGAATTTTTCCGTTTTTACGCGGAACGCGCAATAATGCCGGAATTTTTTCTATTAGATATTCTAACATTTTTATTTCATTTACGGATTAATGTGAAATTTAATAAATATGAAGATTTAAAACAAAAAGGAAGAAATTTCTACTTTCTTGGGCGCGAAAATTAGTCGCCTGGATGCCTCGTGGCTTGAAAATTTTCACGAATTCACAATCGCAATTAATATGCTTTTAGTCGACGACGTCGACAACGGCGCGTATTGCCGATACCACCGACGAAACGTCCGACAATTCTCTCCTGAGGCGGGAATCCCAGACGCCCGAGGGCTACTACGAAACCAACTATTCCGACCCGACAAACGAATCGACCACTTCGTACACGAGCAGCCCCACTTCAACGACCTCGATTACAAAGGCCAGCAGCGCGACGACCACTACAACCGCGGCGCCGAGAACGACGGAAGCAAGCTCCTCCGAGCCTGGCAGCAACTCCGCCTGGAACGCCGGAGCCAGGAGACCCTCGAGGCCGCCCCACCGCACAAGACCGCCCGGTGGTGTAACCCATCACGGAAGAACCGACGAGCCGACCGAGGCAGCCGACAAACCGCCACGCAGACTTCCGGAGTCGCACGCGAGCAGGTCCACGTCGCCGGCTGTGCAGGAGCGACACAAGTGCTTCTGCGAGCCGGACCCTTACGTCAGGTACGCCAAGCTACGCAGCAGTGCTCCGTCGATCGCAGCTCTCGATAAATAAAATGAATTTCCGCAATCAGGGACGACAAGGAGGCGGCGAAGGAAGAGAAACGAAGACTGAAGGAGGAGCGCATGCGCAAGAAGGAGCGCAAGCTCAGGAAGAAGGCGAAGATGGAGAAGGAGTGCCTGACGGAGAAGATGAACTGCTTCGAGCACGACAACGACCACTGGCGAACCGCGCCCCTCTGGACCTCCGGGCCGTTCTGCTTCTGCATGAACGCCAACAACAACACGTACTCCTGCATACGCACCATCAACGCCACGCACAATTTCCTGTACTGCGAGTTCACGACGGGCCTCGTCACTTACTACAACCTCAGGATCGGTGAGTCGATCGTTTGAGCCAAATGAATTTTGAACGTATTTCTCTCGTCGGGTCGTTCGAGCGTAATTTTTTTAAAAAAAAAAAAAAACATGTTTGATGCTCGCAGATCCCTTCGAGCAGTGGAATCGAATATCTTCTTTGAATCCGCTGGAAAAGTCATACCTTCACGATCAGCTGGAACACTTGAAGCGATGCAGAGGCACCCAGGATTGTACAGTGGGCAATGCCAGAGAAGCGAATAGAGAAGCATTAGGTCAGCAGCAACAACGGTCGATGCTTAAAAGAAAATACGCCGATACATTTGGTAAGCAATTTACAAGTAAACTCGGTGACCTGTGAGCGACAAATTCATTCTTATGTACTTGCTGTTATTTGTCATTGATAGATTTTAATGCTGATAAAACTTTTCGATAAAAATTAGATTTGATGGATAACAGCGACAGTTTCTTCATTATTTCAGAAAGTTTTAATGCCCAAGCAGGCAAGAATAGCGTATATTTCTTTGTACATTTGATAAAATTAAGGAACATATGTATAATATTAAATCTTCCAAAATACATTTTATATTTTTTCTAGACGAGTCGTTCGTTCCTTCGGCGCTGCAGATAATAAGTGATAGTGAGTTGCTTCATTCCCAAAACCGAAGGCGCAGCAAGAAATGGCCATAGTAAATATAAATTTTTAACCGATATCAATTCGATAATTAAGATTTACACTTAATAAAAAAAAAAAAAAATAACTTTTAGCTCCTGGAATAGACATAATCGAAGTTGGCAGAGCAGTAGACGATATCAGGACGATGTACCAAGTCAAAGGAGACATCGACATCATGCGTAGAAATTTTCTTAAATACTATCTTATTTTATCTGTTAGCGCTCTTACAGAGTTATCGGTGAATCGCTAGTTTTCTTTAACGTTGCTTTATTAAAAAAAAAAAAAAAAAAACACTGCAAAAATGCAACAGCTTCGCCATTCGCTGCTAACAGCCATCAGTCGAAGACTCGTCTTTGATCTTAGGAATTTTTAGATAGAATATATACCTTTGCATGAGATATACAGACATGGGCAAGTTTTAATTTATTGAAAAATCATTTAAATGTAATTATAATTCAGCATACATTCGTTTATAATTAGGGATTTAAAAATCGAATTACAATTCGCGTAGACTGTCTTGACAATCAAGAATTTGAAAAGCAAAACAAGAGCTTTTCCCGAAGCATTATAGTTTCGAACAATGTTCAATGAACTAAAAATAAGCGAATAATGCTGCCCATTGCTGTACATAACAAACAGCTTTCTGCTGCCAATAAACATTTTATTGTAAATCCCATTTGTTTGGACCAAGAAACTCCAAATGACGAAAAGAAACGAATTTCTGCCTACTAGAGCTAATTTTAGAGTGACGTAACGGTTTCAGCCGAATTTAGATATCCTCCCGAGAACAGATTTGACTGCGAGGTCGCGGTTTGCAAAGTTTTGGCAAAAAATTTCACTGCACAACTAACGATTGGTTTTCGTTACATGTAATCACTGCCAAGTGAATTTTTCAGACTTCTTATTCTATTATTGAAAGTAATATACAAATAAAATTATTGACTTATATATTTACTCAATGTAACTTGTACACTGCACATCAAAGTAAAAGGCTCGTTACGTCTCTCTTTGTAAGTAGTTATTAAACATTTTTTTTACTCTTCCGAAGCCCAGCATCGTAAATATTTATGTAACTTTTTGTTATAATATAAAAAGTGTATATTTGTATTAAGTATTTAATATGCAAGAAGTCAATGCCTCGATAAAAAAATTTCTCTGAACGGTGTTTTCTGCATTATTTTAAGTTTTCAATTCTGCTAAAATTATTATTGTTGCTGGTTAATTTATATATTTTTCGGTCAATCTTAAGTTGGTTCAGAGAAATTCTTTTATTAATTTAATGTTGCTAAAAACGCATGTATGTATTTGTCACACGCGTGTGTAATCAAGTGTGTAAGTCATATTATTTATATTTTTCGAACAAGTGTAAGACTTTAGCGTTAAAAAATATTTTAAAGCTACCGAAAGGGGATTTTGTATTGTTTTATGCTCTTTAAAATGATTGTACCGTTTTTTTATTTTATTGAATAAAAACATTGAACCATTTAATGCTTATAATTTTGAACAATTCATTTCCTAAACCCTTTTTTTTAAAGGATTAAATAAAATTTATTTAACAGTTTGATTACATTTTTCCTTCTATTTTAAATTGATCACATTTAATTAAGGTCGATTTATTCAAGTAATCTCTTTCCAAAATGTATTAAAATTCCTATTCCTTAAAAATAATTCATGAATAATATTTCATGAATAAAGTTATCTTAAAAATAATTTGGTACAAAAACTAGATATATTCGTTTGCGGATGCAAGAGACAAACGAATAATTCTCTTAAATTATTTTGGTGTACATCAGTCGAATAACAATACACTTTATTATTAATAAATTTGTTATTATCTTTAATATTGGTAAATCTACGATTTATATTTCTAATTACTTTTACAACAAATAATGTATATTAAAAATACGAATGCCTTTTCTACTTTAAAATTATTAATTGACGGTGAGTTCCGTGTGGGTATTAACGGATTGCAAAAGTTTTAGTTTTATTAATTATGAAAATAAAGCACGCTGACGTAATTAAATTATTATTTTACTTACTACAAAGTTTTACAACTACAGTTATAGTCTTTACCTATAAAGAGATTAAATTGCATTACTTGCTGAAAAAACATTCTACTGGTGCAATAAATTTAAATTAAATAATTTAAATTTATTTTTAAATACTACATTTTTTAGTTGCTTTCTTTAAATTAGTAGTATCATTATAAGTTTTTGTTAATTTTTACTAACTGAAATTTCGTACTTTTACTTATTCTTTTCATTAACAAGTAAACATTTATATAACTTTATCAAAAATCAAGTGTTTCGTCAATTTCACTATTACTTTCAAAAATGCTTAGATGTTGAATACTGTGCAGTGGAAGACTTCTTTTCTCAACTTTGATTGTAAAATCTATTGTATTAACATCGTACGGATCATCCTTATTTTTAATAATTTTGTTTTCTTCAATAATCTTTTCATGAGGTTTTGATAAAAATTTTTTTGGTTCAAGATCTTGTTGAGAAATGGCTCCTTCAATTTCAAAATGTTCTTTACTTAAATCTAATGCAGCTTTCTCTAATAACTCTTCTACCTCATTATCTGAAATGTAATCAGAACCACACTCCAGTCTTGATTCTGACAATATATTATCAAATTCTTCATCATACTCTAGATTATACTCTTGATCCTGTTCCTGATCATATTCTGGTTCCAAATTATTAAAACTTTCATCTGTGACATAAGAGTCTTCTTGCAATTGTTCAAGTTTTTCTCCTTCAGCAGTATTCAATCTTTGAACATTTATTCTACAATCACTAGGTACCCCTTTGTAATAAATCTGAAAAATCATAATAATTTACAATAGATGTAATAAAATAACATAAATTTAAAACAAGAAATGAAAGATTACTTAATATTAAAGAGGAAAATAATGAAAATAAAAAATATATGAGAAAACATAAACAATGTTAATAATGAAACAATTTTAATTATCATTGTCTTGATTTTCAAAAGCGACTGAATTAAAATAGTAATTAGATTGATATTTTTAATTTTAACTAAAGTAGATTTTTAGTAATAAAATTTATTACAAATTCTATCAAATGTACTACTTACATTCATTATATCTTGTTTTTTTCCACAAACTTTGCATTGCCATGTTTTTGCTTTCTTTTTTAATTGAACCTACAATAAAATTAAAAAATTTGAATTATTCGTTAACTATTACTAACATTATTTCAATAACTGTTATTAATATTAAATCAGTAATATTTGAAAAATTATGAAACAATCTGTTATTTAATTTGAATTCGTTTAAACAGAAAAGTATACATAGGTTATCTACAATTTAAAGTTTTAAAAATTTATATTTATCATTGGTATAAAATTTTATACATTACCTGAAATTTATTGCACGAATAGCACTTCAATACCCATGCATCTTGAGGCATTTTAAAAATTTTAATTCAAAATCAAAGTGATTCTTTGAAAACAAATCTAACGGTCGAGCTCAACACAAAGCGTTGAAGCGCCTCGAAGCGTCAGCCTTGGCAAGTCAAGTAAAAGACTCTCGAGACTCTCTGAGGCACGATTCAGAGAGGCAGCAGAGCTAGCAGCAGTGAGCAGCAGGGGAGGGGGAACCAGCGACGCGCCCGACGTGTCGCACTCGACCTGAAGGATTCTTCCGTCCCCCAGAATGTTCTGAAGACCTAAATTATGAATTCGAATCCCGCGCTAGAAGTTACGCAGTAGGTTGGCGCAGCATTTGACCAATGGCTGCAGAGGTAAGCAAATCACAGCCTGAATGAAAAAGGAAAACGCTGACGACCAGACTACTTACAACCCAGCTGGTCGTTGGTGTAGAATGAGCTTGGATGGCCTGCTTTAATATTTTTTTAATTAAACTTTTTCCAACTAAAATGAACAACGATTTTTTTCCAGCGACGGCAAAGAGTGGCCTCGACAGGCGATCGGCGCCTTCTCCGAGCTGGCGGCCAATGGCAAGCAGAAGCCCCGCGTCATCAAGGTCAAGGGCTACAAGGAGCGAGTCACGGGCAGCAACCTTAGGCGCGAGGGATCGTCCTTCCCCTGCATCGAATTGTTCTCCAAGTACGGGAACACGGTATGCCCGCAGCTACGTGTACAAAGAATTCGACAGCGTTGCTTTTTTTTATTCATTCTAATTCTTTATCGTTTCTGCTTGCAGCTTTTCAACATAGGCAAAGAACTGATCGAACGCGGCTTCGTTGCGGCCCTCGCCGAAAGCTGGTCTCAGGCAGGTTCGACCCTGTCACTGATAAATAGCCGGAGTCCTGAAGCAACCCCGGGAACGACAGCAACGAGTGACGACGGCAGTTCATTTGAAGAGTTCAACTGGGTCTCGTTCATCAAACAGATAATACGAAAGTCTCTGCGCCGATAGATCCGTAAAAAGATGCGGCTCTCGTAGGAAAAACACGTGGTCTTAAGTAAAAGGGTACGAGAGAGAAAGAGGAGAGACAAAATTCGAAGACATCTCTCTTGCTCGTTGGGCTACGCAAGAGTTGGGCGCTAAATTGACTGACAGAGGAGGAGAGATTGGCGGTGCTTGGTGGTCGATCTCTGTGATGAGGATTCGATTCCTTTGACGCTGCGAGAAAGCTGTTGCGACCAAGCGAAACCGTATAAAATCTCGGTTCCACGGAATTCTCGCTCAGTTGAAATAATGCTTCATCGCATTTAGCTATGAGGAGCAGCACTTCGATGAGCACTTTTTTGGAAATTACTCTTGGTTTTTCTCCTTTTTCTGACCTTTTCTTTACTTTTCCCCTTTAATTGTGGTGATAATCCCAGAGGAATATTCGAGATTATTTTGTTGCATTTAATTTGTTCGGCGAAGGGCTTAATTTTTACGTAGGTTTAAACTATCTATAATTAATAGTTTCTATAAGTTACACTGCTTTCCCTCATCATGCGTTTTGTGCAAGACCCCCCTTAAAAGAATTAAATAAATCGCAGTTGCCCAATGAAATAAAAATTAAGGAATCTTTATTTCATTAGGTAACATTGGGAGCTTCAATTAAATTAATTTCACTATTTACAAACTTTATTGGACTAACTCTGTTCCATCCTTCAACAAAAGGACTTTCTACTACTTGAGCTCAAATAGTTCCACCACTTGGTAAAACTATACAACTTTTCTGTAAAAAAATGTAATCTTATTATTCTGTTTAGAACCCACATTTATTAAATATATACCTCTAAAAGAACATATTGAGCATTTTGTTCAAGGGTCGGACGCTGACAGCCACTTTGACCGAAGCCATGACTGTGGTCGGGCTCCTAGCTAGCACTACCAGAAACAGAGAGGCAAGATTGGGAGCTCCTCAACTGAAAATGAGCGCCAAATGCATGTGGTTTGCCGGCACGTGCTTGTGCTTTCAGAATGTGCGCTGTTGCTATGCGCAGCACATTGTTGCTGTTATGAACTGACCTTGGGTCACGGAATAAAACTAAAATGAGATGAGAAAGCCGAGCAAATTTATTGGAAACTCTTTCTTTTTAACAATTCGTTTGTTTGATGCTAAATGGATGCCCAATAACTAGATGGAATGATTATTTTGATTAAATTACAGTAAGAACGTAATAAATATCTGAATAAAAATGCGATTTGACGAAATTACACAGTTACGCAATTTCGTAGATTTTACATAGATTTTCATTTAGAATTTGGATAGAACAAATTGAAGAACGTGAATAATTTAAAGGGAATAATTCCGAGGTAGAAAATAGTAATTTTGGTTATTGATTGTTAAACAAGTTAATAATTGTTGTTGCGCAAGCTCATAGCTCAGACAGTTTTGGGTCGATTTTTATAAAACTTTGTATAACCTTGCTGAGGTAAAAAGAATGAAATTTCGTAATGTGAAAATTAAAAAATTGTTGTAAGAACGCTGAAAATTGGAAACTGTAGACAAGTTTGACCGTTGAAAACCGCGAATCATTAGAAGGAGGCACGTATGCAAAAGCAATCTCGGAGGGGGTGTGGGCTGGGCCTATTCCCGCTACCCTGCGAGTCATTCGATCATTCGGGAAGTATCATTCGGGACCGGACGTGTCCCCGAAGTTGCGACCACTCTATGGAATTTCGGCCGCCCTGCCCTTGGCGAAAGGACGGAAGGATGTGTGCTTGCGGACATGCGAATTGTTTTGATCGATTGACGCGCGTTTCCGAAAATCTTCTTCTAAGGTGGTAAACACCCTTGGTATAAATAGAGGACCCGCGCCGAGGCCCAGTCAGTCGAGAATCCGTCTCTGTGAAGTGAAGAA
Source organism: Ormyrus thymus (assembly GCA_035582935.1). Classification (NCBI taxonomy): domain Eukaryota; kingdom Metazoa; phylum Arthropoda; class Insecta; order Hymenoptera; family Ormyridae; genus Ormyrus; species Ormyrus thymus. The sequence continues at coordinate 1,994,462 of JAWWEM010000044.1, read as the reverse complement.
GCTCTATAAAACGGTACGCTGAACCTTTGTAAGCTCTTGAGCATAATCTTTGATCAAATACTTGTAAAATTATAATAGTCACTCTGTGCAAATTCGGAGTGAACTTTAAAAATAAATTAAAATATTATTAAAATTTTGGACTTGGATTATTTAAATTAACCCGCTCCTTGCGCTTTGGCGCTTAATCGCAGAACGACCCACCAGAGGACTACAAATTCGAATCGGAGCTGAAAGACATCGGTGAGCTGCCCATCTAGGCTCATTCTACAACCAGCAACCAGCTGGGTTGTAACATTACCGAGTGTTTTTAAAAATGGTGGATGCCGAAGCTGTTTGTTTATTTTTCGTAAATGGGCGTTGAACACTTGAATATTTTCATTTTACACAGATGAGATTTAACAATTATAAAAGATTGCGTAGAAAACAGGACTGCAAGTTATAATGTTGCCAAATTTTAGCGTCGATCATAAGCAGCACTTGCTTTTTCTTACTGAGCAGACATCGCAAGGTATAACCTTTAATTTTAAGCTAACCTTTTATTCATTTCTAGATATAATAATCTATTTAAATTTATCTAATTACGTTTTACAGTTTTACAAGACTTTTGCAAGTTAGCACTTGATTACTTGCAAAAAGGACCTAATTTGAAGCTTTATAGCGCTGCTGCACGTACGTACAGTAGTTACTGCTTTTTTTTTTTTATTCAAATGTTTTAAACAAAAACTTCATAATATTTTATATTTTTGATATTCTTTTAATATACTTTAATATTCTACTCTATTTGCAAACTCTTTTTGAGTAAGTATACAGTATTATGCAAAATAATTATAAGTTCAATAGGCAGTGTATAATTACATATACATTATTATTTTAAATATTATAATTTAATTATATTTTTAACTTTAGTATGTACTAATTGGACTTATAAATTTTAGTAAAAATATGTAATAGTTTATGTAATACTATAAATTTATGAAACTATAAAAAAGATTGATAAGCTTATCATATCTAGTTCATCTTAATGCAAATTATTTCCAAAATATTTTAAAGGCAATTAATAGTTCTTTGGAATTTATTATGCTATGTTCAATATAAGTAATTGTAAGATTTATATGTTAATAATCAATATTTATTAATTCATACTAAAAAGTAAATTAACATTTGCAGAAAAGTTACAAGTTGAATCTCAAACTATTAGAAATTCAGTTGAAGGTCTTCTAAATTTATTACTGGAATGTTGTAAAGCTAAGGTAAAGTATTGTTCATTTTTTTAAAATTTATTTATCTCTAGTAAATTTTTTTTATTACTCATTTACAATCAAATTTTTCTAGCTTGAAAAGGATAGTTTCCGAGAAACTGTAATTGGATTAGGCTTTTCTGAAGAACATGAAGTTTTACTAAATAAACTGTATACTGTAAAAAAAGAAGAATTGACAAATGCTCTTTCAAATTTTGGATTAAAATTGCCTGAATACCATGATATGGAATGGAGATTTGAAGTTCAGGTATACAAAGCTAAATGACAAATCGAAAATATTAAGCTTTGTTGTTTTATAAATAACTCTACTTAATGTGATTTTTAGATTGCATCCAGATCATTACTTCGACAAGTTATACCTCTAGTAACTTTGGATTTTTCTCTGAAAAATACTTCAACTTCTGACGAAGTTGAGCACGTTTTATTACAAACAGATCCAAACAATCTACTACACCTCGCCCAAGAACTTGAGATGGCTGTGCGCGAAGGACGCAGTAGACACATACGAAGTATTGCAAGAATTGTTGATTAAGTTTTATACTTCGTTAAAGAACTGTTCTTGTATTGTATATAAAAACTAAGAAAATTTATTTATATCGTAAATGAGTAATAAAACCGATTTGACAATAAAAAATCCGAACGTTTTTGTTCCTAAAACGCAATTTCCAACGGTAAATCCATTATTCAAATTAGTTTTACTTTTCAAGTGCATGCAAATACGCTATAGGTCTTAAGCATTCGAGACAAATCACAAGAGACATCAAGTCAGTCAGCGTCATCGCACCTTGAACTGGTACTGAAGAGTGCAGGCTTCATTTGAATATCTTATTGAATAATCCTGTTAAGACGTCAGAATACGGATTGATATAAAAGGACTCTCTTTCAAGTGGCTATCGTGCTGACCGCGATGTGCCCAACGACCACCGAGTATTGATGTCCTACAAACTCGAGACCCTAGCTTCGTTTCTCAGAGATATCTTCAGTGCGCTTTAGGAGCTCCACTAAGTACGACCCCCCTTCTTTATTCGAGGCGCAAAAGATCCTTGTAGTTAATCGAGCCGACAATTGCGACTGTGCCAGAAGAGAGCAGAAATATTTGGTGAATTTTTCTGAAGCAGTGAAATGTGTGTCTGTCAGCAGGAAATGGATCCCCCGGTACTCGCTGTCGCCGCGAATGCAACTGCAAGCCTCGCCGCGGCGCTCGCCGTGACTGCTGCACCCTCGACCACCACCTCGCTGGTCACCACCGCTATTGTCCAGACAGCTTCGACGATCGGACCACACTTTGCTCGGCAGGTCATGCGATTTAATAACGTGACCGTCGCCGACAAAGTGCCGCCGGAGATGCTGCATCTCGTCGGTGCTCACTGGTATAATAATTTATAGACAAACGTATTGAGTAAGATTGATTTTTGCGATTGAAAAGAAACTAAATGCACTTATTTAAGAAGATTAGAGGTTCGCACCATAAGAATAGAATTACGGACGTGTTTAGTTTAAACGCTTACATTCTCAGATTTGAATTATCTTAGATAAAGGTTTAAAAAAGAAATGAAAAGTATAGAGATAAAAATAAGCGTTATTCTTTTTTTTTTAATGGTAAAGATTCAAAGATATGGTTTTTGCGAAAATATAAAGGAATTCATGTTTATTCAGTCCGAAGCTCGATTTTTCAAAGTTATGCGCTCTTTTAGCTAAATTCTAAAACACTCACCCACTGCAATTACCCTATTGAAAAGGCCTTATAATTCCCGACAAATAGCGTTTTATGTATGTTTTTTAATTTTTAGTACAATTAATTGAAGTGTAATATAAGATTTTAATATTTTAATAAACACATAAAAAGCATCTTGTTTCTACCTTGTCAATTAGGGGTTTGTAAGCTTTTATTATGTTTGAGGTATTATCCTGAAATGAAAATATAAATGTTTGTTATATAATTTGTAGATATTCCAGTAAGTTTTACATGAATTTTACTTAGGTATCAATTTCCTCCCCTGTATTGGCTTTGGCATAAAATTCTGGGCTTGGTAATGATCTTCATAGGAATCATCGGTTGGTGTGGTAATGGAATGGTAGTATTCATTTTCTTATTTACACCTGCTCTGAGAACACCAAGCAACTTACTTGTAATAAACTTAGCCTTTTCGGACTTCATAATGATGGTTATAATGTCTCCGCCTATGGTGATTAACTGTTGGTTTGAGACTTGGGTTCTAGGTATGTTGAACTTTGGGTTAAACATCCCTTGAAATGCTTAGAAGTTGGTTTAAAAAATTATTATTTTTATCAGGCCCTTTGATGTGTGATATATACGCATTAATTGGTTCCTTATGTGGTGGCGCATCCATTTGGACGATGACAGCAATCGCTTACGATCGGTACAATGTTATTGTAAAGGTAAACTGCAGGCTAACTTAAAATATTTCATTCCAACAGCTTATAAAAATGCAATCGTAACCGTACCTCCTTTTCGCGAAATTTAGGTGCATTTTTATCTATTCATATTAATAAAACTATGCGAAGAAAATGAAAATAGTTTATTTACAGGGAATGGCAGGAAAACCAATGACGGTACCGAGAGCGCTTATTCAGATTGTAATTATTTGGCTATTTGGCCTATTATGGGCTATCTTACCACTGTTCGGCTGGAACAGGTAGTAAAAAATTATTAATTGCAAGTGCCAAATTTAATAAGTGCACATTTTACATTCATTGCATAACAATTAGGTATGTTCCTGAAGGCAATATGACATCGTGTGGTACCGATTACGTATCGGATGACTGGCTGGGAAAATCTTATATATTGGTATATTCAATTTTCGTCTATTACACACCACTGTTCTCCATAATTTACTGCTACTACAATATCGTTTCAGTGAGTAGATTTGAAGAAAAAGTTTAACGAATAAATACGACTTCAATCATTTTAATAATAGAGCAGTTGTAAAATTTTGTTTTTTATTTATTAGGCAGTGGCTGCTCACGAAAAAGGAATGCGAGAACAAGCTAAAAAAATGAATGTTGCTTCTCTTCGATCTGGCGATCAAGGAAATGTCAGCGCCGAAGCGAAACTGGCCAAGGTAGAAAATGAAAATATCGATTCAAGCAGCTATCAAAACAAAATTTTAAGCTAAACATTTTTAAAACTTCCAGGTTGCTTTAACTACCATATCTTTATGGTTTATGGCATGGACGCCCTATTTGGTAACCAATTACATGGGCGTATTTAGCAAGCAACACGTCAGTCCACTCTTCACTATATGGGCTTCTCTATTTGCAAAAACGAACGCTTGCTATAATCCAATTGTCTATGCCTTCAGGTATATTGCATAACGCTACTTAGAAAAATTCTTGCCATTCTGCTAATAATTAATACTTAATTTTAATTATTTTTCAGTCATCCAAAATACAGAGGAGGTCTAAAAGTACGGTGCTCCTGGTTGGTCTTCGGAGTAGACGAGGATCAAAAACCAGCTGCTCCTACTGGAGGAGATGGCGGTGGGAACAAACCAGCTGGAGATGCTGCATCAACGCATAGCAAAGCCTGAACGCTACGTTTTATTATTTGTAATTAAAAATATACTTTTTATAAGAAAACAATTTTGTTATTGTGAAAATTCTCGTCAAATGAAATATCAGTATTTTCCGTAACGTATAATTAAAAGGACTAACGTAGAATTGTAGAATCTCAATCTTTGTGCTGCTTGAAAATTTTTTAATCAGAAAGATGAAAATTCTTAAATTCTATGTACGTATGAAATCCATAAGAAGGTGGGAATCACCTTTTACAGAAAGTAGCTTTGTGAACGCCGTGGCGTAATTGCAGAGCAAATTTCACTTATAGCAAGTAATAATAAATACATTTTTTGTACAAAAACCGACTTCCTCTTATGTCTTTTAATTATAACAGGATCTTTTTAAATTTTTAATACATCTAAATTTTCCTGTTAAATAAAAGAAAATGAAGTTTTTATAGTTTTTTTTAACAATTTTAATTAATAAAATATTTTATTAGGAGAATTCAACTTTTATTAACAAAGAATAGGCAATTTTTAATAAACTTTTTTTAGATTTATTTTACAGATAAATATTTTACGGATAAATAGCCACCAGCTGAATTAACCACCAACTACAATAATATATAAAAAACAAAATTTACCAAATATAAACAAGAAAACTCAAGCCAAAAGAAATTTAAGTAAATTGATATTAACTTTTTAATTATTACAGTTTTCATTTAGATTACAGCAATTAATTAAAATGTTGTATTTTACAAATACCTAAAATGTTTATTTAATTTCCATTTCAATGATCATATGCCTTTATATGCAAAATTAAAACGCATTGAAACAAAATAATAATTTTCTTGTAATATACTTACAAATTTTATTTTACCCATAAATGTTGAAATTAAATATTTATATTAAGGAATGCAACATCGATATATAAATTTGACCATAGCTAAACTATTATTAACTATTAAAATTATTTAACTTAATTTAAAAGTTTAAACTTTGATTATTATTAAATTAAATTAATACGATGTTTTTGGTATTTTGTCAATATTTCTTTATTTAAAAAACTGCAGACGTTTTGACTTCATACAAAGTCCTCAAGGCAAAATACGAACAGGCAAAGCCATTCAATTTACATTACTACACAGAGAAAAAAATATTTTAGTAAATATTACAGAAATATTATAAAAATTACTATTTTTTCTGGTAAAGTAATCAGACTGTCAAAATTAAAAATATTGCTTTACATTATAGGAAATTTTATTATACTTTTAGTAAAATTTCATATAAATTGTATATATGGTCATTTCTTTGGGTTTGGCCGTCTGTACCGGACGAATAGTAATTTTCACTAGGGCAATTTCTCTCTGCGTTCATTGGCACTAAATACATTTTTAATATCACAGTTAATACTTGAAGATATAAAATATGACAGTTTAGTCTTGCTGTAGGCATTGTTTCAAAAACTAAATTGCTTTTTTTACTGTTGAAAAACATAGCGTGGAAAAACAGTATAAACCATTGCTTCTAAAAGAATATCTCTATTAGTTTCGAAATTCAAAATTATTTTTAATCCTCTAATGTCACATAAAACAAATTTCATAAATAATGAAAGGCTGGAATTTTAATTTTCTTCACATAAATTAGTTTTCATAATTTTTTTAAACCATTCAATAAACAAACATTTACTTTAATATAATAGGCATGTTTAAGCATAATGATAAAAGTTTTCATCATAAAAATAAAACTGTACAATTGTTTTACAAAGCTTATTAATAAAAAAGTTAATCTGTGCATTGTTCGAAGGTTTCGACATTAGAGGGTTAAACGAAAATATTAATATGTATAATATAAAAATATTAATTACGTCGGTCTGACGATAGTTAAGTGTATCGAACATCTTAACATATTTTTTTCCAAGAATATATTACATCTGCAATTTTAAAATCAGAATAGTAAATATTTTGTAAAGATTCATAAATATGAATTTTATTACTGAATAAATATTTTTTCTTTGTTAAACTTTACCTTTAGAGTGCTGCTATGTCTACAAATAAAAAATTTATTTACTGCCTATATATATTTGTTATATATAAACTGTTCAAAGATATCCGAAAAATCAGAAATGTTCATCAACTCTTATCTTATTTCAATAAGTGAATTATAAAAATTATTATTATTTGAAACAATCGTAATACTTTCATACCTCACTGCTTTTATTCATTCTTCATTCAAAATTTCAAATAGTGAATTATGAATTTCAATTTTTTCATATTTCTGGATTAATACCTGTAATGTCAATAATAATGTTTTTTAATTTACACAATATTTTTAATTACAAAAATATTTTAAAAAAATAATTTTTAGACGCAGTTATTGTAAATAATTTTTTAATTTTTTCAATTTTTGAAAATTGATTACCTTTTGTAATTGTTTGTATTTAAACTGAAGGGCTTTAATTTTTCTATTTTGTTCTCTTATTCTTAATTCAATGTCTAAAGGATTATCTTCTTTTCTCAAAGTTATTTTTCGGAATTCTCGGCAAAAATTACATCTTTGATAGCCTCTAGAACGTTGGTACTCTTGATTAGAGGAGATAAATCCTTGGCATTTTGTAGAATATCTAGAAAACAAATAATATATTTATTTAATTTAATTGCTAATTTATATTACAAATATTTTATAAACGCTTTAAAGCTGTAAATATCAAATGCAGCAGAAATGTAGAAAGTAATAAAATGAGATGTACTTACTTATTTTTTATTCCTGTTCCTTCACAAACTTTTTTCTTTTCTAAAGACGATAAAAAATTGACCAAATCTGTACCAGAACGTATATTTACATTAATATTTGAAGTAATTCTCTTGTCAGCTGTAGATATCTAAAGTGAGAAATTTGAAAAACATTAGAAATGTTTTAAATGAAAATTTCTGTGATAAAAAACTTATACCGTAAGTTTTACAATTATATATACCTTCACATTCAGGTCATAATCAACAATACAGAATAGTTGAATAACAAACTTCAAAGGATGAACATACACAAATGTTACTGATGTATTCCCTTGGAACATGTAAGCCCACGAACTTGATATATTCAAAGTCTTATGCTCTAAATCCCTTTTTAATTGAATAAAATTATAAATTAATTGACTAGAAATTGCTTCCTTTATTACTTTTTCTTTATCATTTTCAGTTTCTGACGTATATAATTCACATGGAATGATATTGTTTCTTTGTATTTTTACCTGTAATAAATTTTAATTTAAAATTTAAAATATAAAAAATATTATATGTAATATTTAAAAAATTAGTTTTTTACTTGATTATTAATGTTTTGTTTGCTAATATTATAATCTACATTTGCTATTGATGTTATTAGTAAGAGGTTATCTTCTGTTTCTTCAGTAGGCTGCTTTTGTAAATCCTGCAATATAAATTTATCATATATTGTTCATCAAATATATAAAAAGATTTAGAAAGAAATTTTCATTATTTTTATAAAAAATAATTATTTTACCAATATCATTATTTCAGAATCAATTTCAGTCTTGTCATTTTGAGGGTTTTCACTTTTTTCTTTCATACCACTAGTGTCCATTACCTTACAATTTTTATATCAAATTAATTAATATAATTATTATGTTAAATAATTTAAAAATTAAAACATTTTCTTACTTTAGCATGCTTAGAAGCATCAGTAGGATTTGATTGATATGTACCCTTAGATTTTCTAGTTTCTTCATTTGATTGTATGTCATTTAATAATGTTTTCTTTTGATACTGCACCTGGAATTAAAAAATTATTTAATTCATATATTTTATACATTATTAAATTAATAATAAAAATACCAGTGGCTTAATAAAAGTTGAATTCATTGGAAAATCTTCAAATCCTTTTATTTTAGGTCTTTCTACGTAGAAAGGAGATTTCTAAAATTAGAAGTTCAGTTAATTAAAATAAATAATAATAATAATAATAATAATTTAATATATATCAAATTTATAACTTTTATTACTTTTTCACCTGCAGTTGAAATTTTTTGTGGTGCGTTAGGAATAGCACCATTACGAAGAAGATATCTGTGCCTTTGTATTTTGTGAATAGTTCCATCTTTCAAAGTTGTTTCATCATATTTTATAATATCCAAATCATCAAAATGAAGTTGACAAATTTTTGGATTTTTATTATTCAATTCTTGCTCTGCATTATTAAAAATGATTTGTTTCCATTTTTTATGTAACTCTTTATCCTGGTAAGAAAAATATAGTATATTGCTTAAAAATTTTGCAAAGGTAGTATGAAAATTTAATTTTACCTTGGGAAATTTGAAAAACGATGTTATTCTCAAACCAGCATCAACAGTTCTTTTAATATCCTTGGAAGTTCCGCTATCGCAAGTAGGAACACAACATCTCGGCATTTTGAGACTATTTGTTTATATATTTTCATTACTTAAATTATTAAATAACAATAAAATAATAATTATATAAATTATAAACACTATTTATTATATTCATTCAGAATGCATATGTACAGGTTAAAAGAATTGAATGGAGCCAACCAAAAACAACAGAGAACTATTGTCGCGATCCTTACGAACAAAATCCAAAGCTTGCTAGGGATAAGCTTTATATATATCTCATATAACTTTTATATTTGATAGCAATTCGACTGCAGATCATTTAGAATACAACTGACACAACCCCGGGATAATGGATTTGATCATTATAACTGAAAAATCTAGATATGTTTTCTTGAAAAATATTCCAAAAAAAGAAGAATGTGTAGATTCGAAATCCACGCCTCTTCTGCTAAAGTTGGTACCCTATGCAAAAAACTCTAATAAATCATGCGTATACGACGATTATATATATATATATATATATATAATATATATATATATATATATACATAAACAAAAGCTTGTAGAGTTTTCTCGGGAATATTCAATGCCATAAAGTTTACCACCTGAGAAAAAATGCCGCTCAAAAATAGATTGACAAAGAACTTTTCATTTTCGGAATACGATTAAATCAAACTTAGTACCGTAGCAGCGTTCTATCTATACTGATTTATCATTACATACCATCTCTAATGTGAAGGTAAAAAAATTGTACATTAAACTTTTATTTCTTGCAAGTATCATTCGATACTTCATTATTTGTTCATTAAAAGTAACTATCTTTTATCAGTTGTCGCTTGTCACCTGGCTGGTCGATGCGAGTTTGTAATCTCTTGGTTCATACCTCGAACCTAGAACAGGACATTGACGAGAATTCAGTGTTATAATAAGGATGGTAGCTGACAATATTCAGAAGGGTATAATTACCCAAATTTACCTGAAAAATTTTGTGTAAGTTCTTTAATTTCATTGTAGTCATTGAATATTAATTTTTGTATTAAAAATTTTTAATATTTTTAGAACATACGATGAAGTTGTTGTTAAACCTGGAAAAAATTTGAATTTAATCATTGGTGCTAATGGTACTGGTAAATCAACAATTGTGAGTGCTATCGTCTTAGGATTAGCAGGAAATCCAAAAGTTATCGGTCGAGCACAACATGTTGCAGAGTATGTAAAGGCTGGGGAAAAAAGTGCTATTATTAAAATTGATTTATTAAACGACAACAATAAATCTGTGACAATTACAAGATTATTTGATATTCAAAATAAAACATCTTGGATGGTAAATGATAAAACAGTAACTTTTAAACAAATCAGTGACTTAATGAAAAATTTTAATATTCAGGTATATTATTTTGCATTTACTTATATATTTATAATAGTTTTAAAATATAGCTATTTATATTTTTGTATCATAAAAATAATTTAAATTACAAGTATTACAATTATTTTTAGGTTGACAATCTTTGTCAATTTTTACCTCAAGATAAGGTCCAAGAGTTTTCTAGAATGAGCCGCCAGCAACTCTTAACTGAAACTGAACGATCCATTGGTGAACCAGAGTTCTTAGACAATCATGAGAAATTAATACAATTTAGAAAAAAACAAGTTGAATTAGAGGAAAATCTTGAACGATATGCTCGACTTTTAACTAAAGATAAACAAGTTTTTGATTCTTTGAAAGATTCAGTTCGTCATATAGATGAACAAAAACAAATAAAAAAGACATTAAAAACATTGAAGCAGAAAAGAACTTGGTTACTTTATCAAAACAAATTGGATGAATTTAAAACTGTAAATAATTTTGCTTACTTTATTAAAAAACTTCTAAAATTGAAGTATAAAGTTTTTTAAAATTACATATTATTTTTGTTCTTTTAGGCCAAAACAGGAAGAGATAAAGCCAAATTAAAAAGAAATAAAATTGAAAAAAAGTTAAAACCAATAGAAAATGAAATAACGAAATTGAAATCCTCTGTTCAAAATTTTGAAAAGACAGCTAAGCAAAAAGTAAATCATGATAAATTCAATCTACTTGATTTCTATGGTTAAAATTTTTATAACTTTTGCTAATCATTTTTTCTAGAATGCAGAAAATTCTGCAAAAACTGCCAGACTGAGTACATTTTTGGAAGAAATTGAAAAGTGTGAAAGACTTATAGGTGAAATAGAAGCAAAGTGTGAGGGGGAAATTAAAGATGAACAAGAGCGTGATGAACGCATTGAGCAATTAAAACAAAAGAAAGATAAAATGGAAAATGATTTAAGACATTTAGTAAATAATGTTGGTACAGGTAACAGAATTTACAATACTTACTAATTTAATTTATTAAAAAAAAGTTTTATACAAATAAATTAAAAATAAATGAAATTTTTTGATCAGTTGAAAATTTGCAAGAACAATTTAATGCAACTGCATCAATAATGAATCAACATAAACAAGTATTAAATGATCTTAAAGCACAAGAATTCTCATATAAACAAAAAATAGATCGTTTAGAGAGAAGAATTAGAGGTAATAGTATATTTCATCTAATTAACGTTTATTTGTATAATTTTTTAAATTTAAATTTTTGAAATGTTTTAGGTGAAAAAGAAAATTTTCAATCTGTTCAAAATATTGAAAATAAACGACTTGAAGTTTTACAAAGATTAAGTCATGATGCATATAAAGGTGTTATGTGGTTAAGGGCCAATCAAAATCTGTTTTCTAAAACTGTACATGAACCAATGATACTGAAAATCAATTTAAGAGATGCGAGTTATTCAAAATATTTTGAATATATTATACCTCAACGAGATTTAACTGCGTTTGTTTGTGAAGATAAAAATGATATGAATTTGTTAATAAGTTATCTTCGAGGTCAACAAAAATTAAAAGTAAATGCTGTTCATTCTGATCCTAACAAAAATGTCAATAATAATCCAATTATTCCTCTTGATCATATTCGAAAATATGGTTTTGAACACTACTTAGTCACGCTTATTGATGCTCCGAGAACTATTCTCAATTACTTAATAAGTTTGTACAAAATAAATGAAATTCCAATTGGAAATGATAGAGTATCATCAAATTTAGATCAAATACCAGACCAAATTCGTCGATTTTTCAGTAGTAAGTTTAATTCTAGATTTATTTTACTTGAATTAAAAATATTGTAAATGACATTAGTTTTTATTTGTAGATAATAATTTTTATAATGTAAGTAAGTCAAAATATACAGGAGAAAAAAGTACAAGACAATCAACTATATCATCAAGGGGCATGTTGTCAATAACAGTTGATACAGAAAAGTTGAATTCTATTCAACAACAGTAAGTTATTTACATTAAATTGTTATTAACTGATTATTTTTAAACGAAATAATATTTAGGCTGACTTCAATGAATGAGGAACGCAATGAACTTGTAAGAGAATTAAGTACTTTTGAAGAAAAACTCAACAATATTAATGAAAAAATTGAGGCTATCAAAGAAACACGAAGTAAATTGCATGGTAATATGGAAAAGATTAAAGAATTAAAATTTAATATAAATGTCAATGATGGTTCTATTCAAAATCACCAAACTGGTAGAAAGAGCATTGACGAAATTCGTACACTCTATAAAAAAGAAATTCAGGTAATATTTGGTACTTAATTCTGTACTGTGTAATAAAAAATTAAATTATTTATTATTATTAAGTGTAAAAAATGTTTGTAGAGACAAATATCAGAACAGTTAAAATACTATTGTAAATATAATAAAATATTTGATGAAAATTATAAAATCATCATTGTTAGTGAAGAAATGAAATTACAAATGAAGTTAATGAAAAATAGTTTAGCAATGAAAGAAAATGAAACTCAAGATTTGAGAGAAGAATTTTCAATAGCTCAAAGAAATTATCAGATGCTCGAAAATGAATTAACTCCTTTAAAAGTTGAATTAAAAAATTTATTTGAAGAAGCTAAACAAAGCACAGGAGGTCTTAGTTATGATGACGAAGAGTTTACACCTATCAGGAATGCTTTTGCGAGATTACCTCCTACAGTAGAACAAATCTTTGAGGAGATTCAAGCTACTCAAGCAAAAATCTTTTGCTTTGCAAATGACCAGCAGGATACAGAAAGGGTAAGAAACAAGTATTAATAACATAAATGGAGAGTAATTTATAAAACAATTATTGCCTGAGACAAATCTAAAAGTTTAAATGCTTTTTAATTTGATTTAACACAATACTAATTTGATTTCAGATATTGCAGCAATATAATAATGCAAAAAAAAATTTGGATACGGTAAAACAAAAAATGGATGAAGCAGAACAAGAATTAACAAAACTAACAGAGGATATGACAAAAATTAAAGATAAATGGTTACCAGTGCTTGAAATACTTGTAGAGAAAATAAATAATAATTTTAGTTCTTATTTTACTAAAATGAAATGTGCTGGCGAAGTATGCTTATCTATAGGAGAAAATCCTGTAGGTTTAAAATTATTTAGTAATTTATTTTTTATAGCAAATATTTAAAATTTATTTCAGTTATTAGTTAATTATAGAACTGTACTAATAATCTAATAATTGATTATAATAATTTAATACAAAGTAACTGATCTATTCACTAAATTTATTATTATTATTATTAGATGGATTTTGACAAATATGGACTTAAAATACGAGTCAAATTTAGAGATGCTGATGATCTTCAAGAACTTACACATACGCATCAAAGTGGGGGTGAGCGTGCTGTTACCACAGCTGCGTACATGATAGCTTTACAAGAACTAACGAAAGTGCCTTTTCGCTGTGTAGATGAAATCAATCAGGTAATTTGAGCCTGTATTTGTTTATATTTAAATTAATTTATATTATAATTCGAGCCTGTCTTAGTTTGCATTTAAATTAATTTTTTAAAGGGTATGGATGCCACCAATGAACGAAGGGTCTTTGAATTAATTGTTGATATTACTAGCAAAATGACCAGTTCTCAATATTTTTTGCTAACTCCTAAGGTAAACAATTTATGTAAAAATAAAAATTGCTTATTATAATTATTTAAATATATTTTTATTCTAGCTTTTACCTGACTTAAAATATAATGAATCAGTAACAGTACTAACTGTATTTAATGGAAAATTCATGTTACCTTCTACAGAATTTGACATTCACGAAAGATTTAACAGCATTATTGATGCAGTCACAAGAAGGCAAAATATGGTACATTAAAAAAAGTTTAGCTTTAAAAAATAATTTATTTAAACTACTTATAAAGTTAAAACTATTCATTTTTATACTTAATATTAATTAAATATGTTTGTATTGCTTTCGCCTAATTTAATATTCGAAATGTTAAATTAATTTAAAAATATTTGTAGAGTTAAAAATAAATTTATTTTTTTTATTTATTTACCGAACCAGTAAATAATTACATATTTGAAATCCTATGTTGCTCTGTTAAAATTTAAAATATATTAACAAAAAAAGTTTAAATCCTTACAAAGTCAGGATATAACAGAGGTAAATCTAAATTTACCTGTGCATAGGCCTGATACCTAAAACTAATTAAGAAATAAAACTTGTAACAAAAAAACATATTTCTTAATTTTCTTTTCTTAACAGTGAACAGAACAGTGAATTATATTTTAGATTTAGTCGAGTTACTAAGTTTTGCTTTATATACTCTATCATTCTAGATTAATTTGAGATCATTCGTCAGATTATCATCAATATAGAATCTGATCGCAACAATATAACTGTTTTTATTACTATGGCTCTTGTTATTTTTGGTATAGGAATATTTTGCATAACTCTCTTAGATTATTAAACTGGTAATTTATTGCTTCAAAAGAATAGTATTTTACTTGTTCGAATACGAATATTTTTAGAGAATTGATTAAATAATTTAACAAAAGAAAAACGATTAAAACATTTCTTTTGTATGATTTTTAATTAAATTATCATAAAATTATAATGCATATAACATTTTTTTATTTATAAAAAAGTAAAAGCAAAAAATGTGCGATGGCCGGGAATCGAACCCGGATCAACTGCTTGGAAGGCAACTATGCTGACCATTACACCACCATCGCACTATTGCTCACTTTGATTCTAAGAAGTCTTTAAAACGACATAATTTCGTAAATTTGTTTACATTTAATTTTATTATTATTATCTGCAATTAATTGTAATTAATTGTAAGGGATCACCCTCGGTAATAGATGTAAAAGTGAGAATCGGTTTAAAATTTGTTGACAGCTTAATTGAACTGTACTGAAGCCCTGACTAAAATTTGGTGACTCTTCAGAGCTTGAAATGGGAGAAATAACCGATTGAAAATAACAAAATTATCATTACGAGACTATAAGAATAAAAATTAAACAATTTCTGTCATAAATGTATGCCTACCAGAAGTGAATCAGAGATATGGCAACGTCGCATCTATTCCACATGGCTCGGTTTACGCGCGAGTTCGAAATTGCACGCGCTCTTAAAATATTGGATTGCCATCGCTTTCGGACTAAAAATCTTGTGGGGGTATATAATATTAAAAACAATTTATATAAATCAATTATTAATAAAAGAGTGTATACATAAATAAAATTATATTTATTGTAACAATTCGAATATACGAATAAATTAAGATTATTTAATTTGAAAGTAGAACTTTGAACTTTCACATTTGCTATAAAATAGTTGATTTGCTATCATATCAACATCAATTATTCTGCGACCTTCTATAGTGATCTTAGTAGATGATGCAGAGCACACTTCGAGGTTACTCTTTTTACTCATTTTTATTAGCGTTATAAAACTCACGAAGCTCGTTGTACGCTAGAAATACAATGCATATAATCATGTAGACAACGACTGCGTGACGCGGGACTTAGGTGCACCTAATATTTATTTAGCAAAATCTAACGCGCGTACTATTTTCTTTTTTTGCGGTTAAAATCTCCTAATTTTGAAAATACTAATTTTAAAAATAAAATATTAATCCTTTTATGTTAAGTATTTCAATTTAATTTTAATTATTTAGTTTCA
>JAWWEM010000044.1:1943456-1970818 GCA_035582935.1 Ormyrus thymus | reverse complement strand
TTAAGCTTCTGCGTTGTCGTCGGTTGGAGTCCGTCACTGAGTCGAAACTGCTTGCGGGAGATGTCCGATCCACGGCTTTGTGCTGGTGGATGAAGAGTCGTGGTCGATGGTCCCGAGAGGAAGAGCGCTAGAGCGACGATTTCGGCGCTATTTATCTTGCGCGAATCTACATGTCTTGAGAGGGGAGAGTCAATTACTTCGCCTAAAAGTTCGGCGACCTTGCGAATACTTGCGCCGATAAATATGGAAATATCCAATCACGCTGTTCGCATGTTACATGGTTTTTTTAGATTTTTTGAATTACTAAAAATATTAAATTTAATAAAAGTACATAGAATTTTAATTAACATTACGCCATATATATTTTGTTTTAATAAATATTAATTATACAGATTTATTACAAGTAAAATAATTCATTGATTATTTGTAATACAGTATTTCATAATATAATTTAAAAATTCGCGAGCGCAGAACAACAGCGCGCAATTACGCTAAGCAGATAATCACGGCGCAACGGGCGGCGCGCATCCTAAACTTTCTTCCCCAAATTCGCTCTCCGCGCGGACCAATATTTTAATAGCTTCTTTCATCGGCCCGCTCGACCGCTGATTGTACATTCATGCTCATCGGTGCAATCACTGCGCATTATGCGCGAGATAACAAATAAACGCCCGGCGCGGGGAGAGAAAAATAACGGCCCAGCCGCGGCGGGCGTCGAAATTGCGCGGCCGTCCGCGAGCTCAATCGTCCATCAGCGACTCGTTGATTAATTACACCAATAACGCTTGTTCTGCAAATTAATTAATAAAGCGATCCGCCCCCGATGTACATTCCCCGTTGCGTATACGCGCGTACAGCGGCCTGTCCGCGAAGCAACGCGGAGAGAGTCCAGTTCTGCGCGAAGGGAGGGGGGAAAAAAAAATAATACGTATGCGGAACCTGCAGCAGCAGCACGCGACTGTAATATTTCAAGTTGCCGCCTTATCGCTTGGATGGTTATACAGAGCGAGATAAGCTGCGGATAATGCGAGGCTGGAGAGAGCGGAGAAGTTGTAATGAAGAACAAAGGGACTTTGCTGCTTTTACGTGAGCGTCGCATTCTTTTGTATACTGCTGGGACACTGTTTGCGGAAGCTTTACTCTCTTTTTCAACCATTCTTTTTACAGCGGGAGCAGATGGTTTATTTAGGTTCGAGTTTGTCGATTTTAAATTATTTTTATAGAATATCCGAATTGCTTTGGTTCCCGAACGATCCACTTGCTTAAAAGCACGGCAGGTTTTGCAATTCCATCAAACACGAGTGTTTTCAATCCACTCGATCTCCATCCTTTCATTACAACAAGCTAGCGCAAATATTATATATTTACTCTTACTTTCGCAATACCCGCGCAAATGAGCAGCCGAAAAAGTTCGACCGTTCTGTGCGAATGGCATTATTGGCGGTTGACAATTGATGTTGCGAATAAATAACGAGTGGGTGCGAGCGACGTGATTACGCGTGATGTGATCGTAAATGAAAATTACGTTGACCTGGAAAGTTTTTACCGATGTAAAACATAAATGTGTATGGAAAATTGTATTGTCAGCTAACTGATTTTTTCAGGGCAATAATATTAAGTCAAATATTTTTAAATTCTAAAGATTTTTCTGCTATACATACAAAACGCTTTGAGAGAAATTTCACCTTTATAACATTTAATTTAATTTATTCAAAAAGTTTAAAAAAATATATCAATACAGTTATATGGATTATCAAAATATTCGGGCCATATAGAAAAACCCAGAATTCACTCAATGGAGGTAAATAGCCGTCGGTCTAGTTCTCTATTCTCTCCTTATCGTTCCTGTTCCATCAGCAATTTTGTGCTCAAGTCGGAGACTCACGCTCTCTTTATTCTTCGTCCGCCGGGCGACAATTTCACCCTTTCTCTCTGTTATTCTATGAAAAATTGCTAGGCGAAAGCGAACTTTTAGTTCAAGCAAAAATACATATTATAATACTTGCCTTTACTCCTTTTATTATTTCCGTATCTTTTATTCTCAGCGAAGAGTGATGATTAGAAAATTGATGGTTCGGCAAAAATAAAAAAAAAACTCGCATTAAAAACTTTACTGTTTACTACTGCCATATTTTCAAGGAAAACAGTACTTCCGTCGTTATTGACGATACTTCTAAACTGATCGTTTGGAAAAATAATAAAGCGTTATTTTCGCTAAGAAGAAAATGCGATTTTAAACAGGTGGCTAACAATTTAAGTATATATATTTCTCCTTCTCCTGACACATATTAAAAATGCAGATATATCTTCTACTCCCAATCTATAAATGCATCAGCAACGTTTTATATTTAATCTGCAAGACGTGTATCGAAAGATAGAAAAATATTTTATAGAGCCTCATAAAGTGCGATGTTAAGAATTTGTATTCCGTACGCCTGGGAAGCAAATACGATCACTTGCCAATACATTGGGGACCTTTCAGAACTTACGTAAGGCAATTTTTCGCACTTTTCATCCTGGCTTTATTTTAAGAAAGAACCTAGGCGAGTTTGGAACTAAGCACATTGAAACTTCTTTGTAATGATATTGCATGCAATATTATATTGCGCAATAAAATTTGCATAATGATAACGCAATACCGTCGGAAACCTTCAGCGAAATTTCTGCTGCTTTGTTTAATAAGAAAAAAAAAAAAATTGACGACGTTGTTTATTAGAATTCTTATCGAGGTATTAATGCCGTTTATGAGATTCTTGTCAGAATACATTTAAAATTCATTTTGCCCATTAAATCCGACGAGACGAACTATCTAAATTTTAATATTTGCGCATTATCATTTTCCGCCTTGACAAATTATTACTGCCTCTCGCGTATTAAAGGAATATAAAACTTTTCGCGAAAATCCGAAAAGCGCAGTAAAAAATCCTCCGTAAGACGCCACTTATCCCCCCGGCCGTTTCGTGCAGTAAATTGAACGCGATATTGTGCTTCTACTTTTCCTTTGCCCGAAGCTTTATATAAGATTTAAGGCTCTCGAAAATTTCTCGCTGAAATTTAATTAAATTCATAGAAATTAACACTATTAAATTAATTCCATCTTAATTTCTGCATAAAGATCGCATCGGGGGCCAAGATAAGCTCGCTTGTTTAACTTTCTTCCATTTTTTATACCCTCGGGCAAGGCCTGCAAAACGACTAAAAATATTTCAAGTACGTTCTTGATAAAGAAGGTTAAAAAATGCAGTCTTAAAAACAAACGAACCTGCCCCGTTTTTAACAGAGCGATCCGTCTTAAAGCGTTTCCCGTTATAACCGCCTAAAGAAAAAAAAAACAAGCATATCCTTTCCTTAGAGGTATTTGTTATCTAACAAAATCCAGACACGCGAATCCTAAATTAATACGTCTCGCTTAAAATTCAACAAGTCCCTAATCCGAAACAGCGCAAAATAGTGCCCGAAACAGCTACCATCATCCCCCCCGAAAATAATCGCCATTACCGCCTTATAAATCGGCGGCAGCGTATAATAAAGGAGCGCAATTAAAATCAATTTGCATGCATACCCCGGCGATCCTATCGCGCCTCGTACAAGGGCTCGGGATGCGCGCACGAGAGAGCTGAATTTATCATCGCGCTTTTTTTCGCCGGCTCTCTCGCTGCTTTTTCGCCTTTTTTTTTTCGCAAAACTTCCGCTTCCGCGTTGGCGTCGGCTGGCGCGCGCGCCCGAGCAAAGGGAATCGCCGAGTGCCCGGCGGTCGAGCTGTCTCCCGTGGCCGAGGCTCGACTTATCGCGACGTAAGCATCGGGTGTATCGGAGGATCGAGTCTGTCGCTGCGTAACTTTTGCTGGGAAAGGCGGGAGGCCGCGTCGCGGAATGTTCGAGTGTTGGGAAATTTTTTAACAGGCGTCGAGTGAACTGGCGGTTTCGATGTAAAAATGTAGATTTAACGGTGGGTCGTACGTGCCATTGTCGATATTGTATCGAAGAATCGGTCGATTGAGTAAAAAATATAATTATAGACATTAATAAATCTACCTAATACCAATTACTTTAAATTTACTTTGATGTTTAAAAAAATGAAAAAATAATATAGATGAGCTCGTACTAAATTAATGGAAAATGGAAAATTATTTTAATGAAAGAAGTCTTCTTTTGACTGATAATAAGCAGCAGCGCTAAAAGAGCAATTTCAAATTCTCAACGAGATTCGTTTTTCTTTTATTAATTTAATTTCCAATCCTCGGATCACCGTATACACATAATAACTACGCATAGTAACTACATTCAGTGCATTCCGTACAAACTTAACACTTTCTACAGTCAAGACAGCTTAATGAGTCTTATCAGGTGTATTTAGAATGCTCATAACACGTAGAAAGGATTCGGAGGTACAGAGATTCTGCACGAAATTTTCCAACGGGAGACCTGAAGCAGACGTAATATATGTGCTCACGATCGGTGACTCGACTTACATACTCTCTCTCTCTCTCTCTGGACAATTGGGAATTCTCGAGAATAGGTTCGCTTTATGCGCAATTGGAAATTCGAATCACATGCTTCGCGTATGATTGGAAATTCACCGAGGCACTTTATCGTAAGGAACTATGGCCAACTTAGAATATGCGTTTTGCTCCACATCGATCGAGGATTTCTCGTTCGTAATAATGTAATAGTGGTAGTTGATTAAAATAATATTAATACTTCATGTCGAAGGTGTAAGCGAGACGTATTTCTGAAAAAGGAGGAAGAATAGAAAACAGACGCGTGCATTAAATACATTTTTGTAAAAGACCAAAATCGAGGTTTATTCAGCTTTCGCATAAGCTGGGGAGGGATAAATTCAACACAAAGTTTCATTCCAGACCAGCTTGTTTGGTTGGCAACATTTCGCCTAAAAGTTTTACAACTACCAAATTAGTATATCTTTATGCTAACACAAATTCTCTCTGAGAGAAGTAACTAAACCCCCGTTTGTTCTTCGTTTTTCTGCGTCTTCATTTTATAATTAGTCAAAATGTAAATGTGAACTTAGGAATCCATTTTCAAAGCAATGCGTTCTTGTTCGCCTATTTTTTTGTTCACCCGTTTCCCAAAATGTCAAAGTATGTAAAATAATGATTTTTCATGCATATATTAAATAATGAATTTAAAACTTTTGCCTGGCGTTTATTTTTTAAAAGTAAAATACTGCCAACCGCAGCAATCACGGTCTAGTGCACAATAATTGACTTTCTTATCTCCGATAGAATGCATTTTCAATATTTATAAGGGAAAAATGAAATAAAAAAATATTTAAAAATTATAATTCTTACGTTAAATGGAATTTTAACGGTCATTAGAAAAGTACAAACAAGTTCGTTTTAATTTTACTTTTATTCATAAAAATTTTAAAAAAAGTGTAAAATTATAATAAAATTCTATATAGAAGTAAAATTTTGAACTTTTGACAAGAAGAAAAAAGTTTTTATATGGGTTCTATAATTATTATTTACAATCTTCATTTAGTTTTGAAGTGTTTTTGCATGTATTCGTATCCCACAATAAAATTATTGATTGCGGTATACGAAAAAAGTTTTATTTCTACTTATACTACAGTGATATACAGTAGTTTCCATAAAAAGTACATAGTAAAAACTTTTATTTCCCACGTATGATCTAATTTAACGATCCAGGAAAGAAGATAAAAAACTTAATCTCAAAAAACTTCGCAACATTATTTTTACAACTCTGGTTAAAAAATATGAAAAACAAGTAAATATATGAAGTTGATGCGCCGAGATTCTCTTTACTTTTAGAATTTATTAAAATTCTTGTAACTGTCGTAAAAATTTAAGCCAAACGAACTCTATTTATTACAGAAAACTATTCTTCTCATCTTTGCAACCACTAGATTGTTTCAGTTACCAAGTCGTTCCTTGACGCGGAGGATAAAAACTTGCAGCACTAAACGGAGATTTGCGTCAACTTCACCCATAAAATGTAGGAAACTGATGTTGCGTTAAAACTTTCCTGTGTATTCCGTAAAATACACTGCAAGGGTTATTTTCCCAAATTTATTCTATTATCCTTTCGGAAACTTGCAATAATCCCACCAAATAATTGTAAAAGACTAGTCTCAAAATTGTATGCTAATACAGAATAAAGAGTATCATTTATTATTATTATAATTATTTATTTTTTATTATTATCAGTATTATTTATTTTTTCATCTAAACCCTATGGATAGCTTATATAAATGCAAAGAAGTAGCTTAAACTAATTGAACGTTTGTATTTGCCCTTCCGTGAGAAATTAAGAAAAATATTAATTTCGCCTCGTTGCCATTTTCTTGCTCCAGTTCTTAGTATCCTTAGTATCCACCTTTTCTAAGTATCTAAACTGGCCAATAAAACTAGCTCGGAAATGCTTAACTACTTCAAAAATAGAGTGACATTTCTACTAGGAAAAAAGTTTATCTTTTTAATAAACTGTATACTTTTTAATTTGAATTAAAATTTTTCATGCAGCAGGCAGTTTACATAAATATAAAAAAAAAAAAACAAATGAAAAGCTAAG
The DNA here is from genome assembly GCA_035582935.1 of Ormyrus thymus. NCBI lineage: Eukaryota > Metazoa > Arthropoda > Insecta > Hymenoptera > Ormyridae > Ormyrus > Ormyrus thymus. The sequence continues at coordinate 1,964,263 of JAWWEM010000044.1, read as the reverse complement.
AATTCCCTTTATCTTTGCACCAGATCCTCCGCGAATCAATTTCTCAGAATGGCCGCGTCTCCTTACAACTTATTCTCTTACGAAAAAGAATAGCTCTATCTCCCCGAAATTCGAGAGGCAACAATAACCTAATTTCTCATCCTCGCTATTTCGGACCGTCCGATTCCCCAATAACTCTGTGCGTACTTAATCCTCCTCAATCGGTCTCCCAAGAATATAGCAGTCAATTCCGAGCTCCATCGTCGCGGCCTTAAACACGACAATAATTCGCCCTGCTCCGCCGCCCCTCCCGAACAATAACTCCTTGAGAAAAGCGACTTAGCTCGTTGGAAGCTCTCCGGGCGAATCGATGCGATAATTTCAGCAAAGCCCGAAACAATTGGCAGGAGCGCGTAGCGGCGGAGGGCCGCTTTATCAGACGCCTTGCAGACGCGTGCGCGCGCCATTGTCGCCTCTCTCCTCTCCCCTCGGGGGGAGAGCCTTTTTTCGCCTCCGCTTGCCCCCCGTGCGCGAATTTCCCGCTTGCCGGCGTGCGCGTTAGCGTCGAACGCGGAACGAGCGCGCACTCGCGACGCGCTCAAGGCGAGGCCGCGAAAAAGCGAGGGAAATCCGAGAGCCCCGATAAGACTTGGCGTTGCGCTCTCATTTTTCACCGCGCGGCCTGTTTGCACACGCCGCGGTGCCGAGCGCGGTTTTAAAGGTTTAGCGGGGAGCCTTTGCTGCTTGCTTATCCTTGAATCTTTGCAGTGAATAATTATCCTTTTTGTTATCCTCGCGCTTATACTGCGTAAGCCTTCTTTTTGCGCCCTCGTAATAAAGATGTTAAAAGTGCCTTTTACAGAAGTGAAATAGGCTGAATTTTTGGAATAGCTTTCGGTTAGCAAAGAAGCACTGTTTTGAAAGATGACAGAGGAATGTGCATTGAATCATTTCGTAATTAAAAAATGTAAATATAAAGGTATATAATTATTTTACGTAGCATTTTCCTTACACAGCTTATATAACTAATTAAAATAAAACAATAGTTAATACAGTTTGATATTATTAATATATTATATTATTCATACATTATACAGTAATATCTTGTTATTTACGAAACCGAATGATTAAAAAACTAAACGTGATAATGTTCATCGCAAAAAAGTCAATTGCTTATAAATCAGAACTCCAAAACCAGAATTCACGAGCTCCGATAGCGCCAGCAGGCAATATCAGCCGGATTCCTGAGTCGGAAATCCCGGCTACATGCATGCCAGAGAAGCGGGTAAAATACATCCTCTTTAGCGCCGGCGATTCTATTACTCGATATACCTCCCCCCCGCGCGGCAAAAACTATTGCATCTACGAAGCCCCGGATTGCGAAAAGAATGCATCCGCGCAGCTCCGCGCGCTTCGACTTCCCGGGCGGGAGGAAAATAATTCCGGAAAGTCACGTGCCGAAGAGAGAGAGAGAGAGAAAGAGAGAAAGAGGCGAAATGTCAAAAGCGCCGCCGTGCAGAACACGCGCGACGCGTGTACCGCAAGAAAGAGGCGGGTCGAAACGCGATATCCACACGCGCGTGTACACGTACATGTACATCCTCGGCGAAACGAGAGCCGCGGAGGGACAATAGATTCCCTCGGTCGCGAAGATCGCTGAGAACTCCCTCGCTGCGGCGAGGCTCCCTTTTTAGCTCCGGCTTCAATTTCGAGCGACGCGCCGCGATTCTTTTGCCGCTCTCTGGAGATGAGTCGAGCGAGCGGCGAGACGAGCGGAAAAAAGCCCGGGAGCGGACGGTATCGGCGGCTGGGGGAGAAATTTAACGGCATCGCCGAGGATTGGGAGATGGCGAAGAGGGGACGCAGTACTTTGCCGGGAAATCAAGCGGGGATGCCGGATTTCATAAGTGGCGCGCAATTTTTTTTTTTATCTTAATTCGACTTCTTGTAATTAAATAATTGAATGTGGTTTTGCATGTGATTCAATTTGTTTAAATAACTAGATAATCGTGCAAATTATTTGGCGACAGAGCAGGTGCCGGGAGAAAAAGTCAATTTCTAGAATGATTTTAGAATCTTCTATAGGTATACTGTCACAATTTATTTTTCGTAAATCGTAATTTTATATATCCTCTAGTTTTGAAAAAAAGGAAAATTTTATTTATTTTTATTAGCGTTAAGGAATTACAAATTATCTGCCATTTTTATATTAATGCAATATCACCCAAAGACAAATATCCTTCAAAATTAATGAAAGCGATCAATTTTAATATTATTACAGAACTGAAGAGTTACGAAGCCAAATAAAACTCCAACCATCTAATTTGATGACCAAGAAGAACCGAATATAAATAAAAGTGCAAGGGAGATCGAAGGGCAGGCGAAACATAATAAAACTGCCTTAGATGGAAAATACGGAAAATCGCGTCGAAGAAAAAAGGAAGGACGCAAAATGAAAGCTACAAGGGGAAAAGAGAAGATCGAAGAGAACGGAGAAGATAAATAGAAAGCAGGCAAATGGGAAAAGCGAGAAAAAGGCAAACGCGAAAACAAAAAGAATGGGGAAAGAGGTCAATACTATTGCGGTTAACGTCGATATGCGGCTATATCGAATCTTCTGTTCTTAAAGGATATAAACTAGAATTTTCAGCAGCAAATTAATTCTTTGTTAAATTATAAATTTGAACCTCTTTATTCCCAAGCAAAAATAATTTTTTTCTAATTTTGACTTGACAAATTGCAGCTCTTATTTTTGATAAACGTAGGGTGTGATTTACATTTCCATAAAGGACTGAGGTTCAAAATTCAGGCAATAATTGATTTATGCATGTAATAATTATGTTTATAAACGTCAGGTCCAAGGTGAACACTTCGAGCACGAAACTCACGCGATATGCTTCTATTATTATAAGCTCCAGACTGCTATTAATTGCAAGAAAATCAATCCGGCATAATGAACCAAAACAGACGCTCGAAAATTTCGCGTAAAAAAATCAGAGCGAGCCGCTCTTATTAATCGCAGGCCCTCCTTTGTGCTAAGGCACAAAAGATCATCTCGCTCTGAATAGTAAACCACGACCCTCCTCCGGCGGAGGGAAGTTGAAATGCGGAACGGCCGAAAAGCGAAGAAGCGCGCGAGGCCGTACAGCTGGAATCGCCGAATCTGACCAACTTGTCCGCGTCTATTTACCTTCTTTTATGGACGTCCTATATACGCGAGTCGCGCGGGCGAGAGTGAGTTAGCCGCGAGGGTGGCTGCGCGAGAAAAGCCATTCGTACGGAGTGGTAGCGTGAAAGAGAACTTTTTTACGACTTTTTTAATCTGATTAGTAAAAATAGGAATTTTTTTTTTATACGCTGCAATTATAAAACTGGCGCGGAGGCTGACAATTTTTAACGAGGGATTTTTTTTTTTCTCTTTTCAAAACGGCTTGGTAAAGATCGTTTTTGATAGATAAATCTTTTCACCTTTCTCGCATTTAAATAGATACCATCGATTACTCGAATAATTTATTTTTCGTCTTGACGAAACTTTATATTTTGATATTTTTCTACATTTCTATATCAAAAAGTATAAGAAAATCTTCCTTTTTTTTATAAAATCAATTATCCTTCTGCACGTCAATCTTGAAATATTATTGACAGATATTCAAGCACGTAGCAATAAATATCAAATAAGAATTTATAGCAAAAGTGAATAGGATGATGTTTAGAATTTCAGATATCTTAAAAGTAGTTTACAGGAAACGTGAAATGATAAAAAGTTTCAAAATAAGTACTGTGTAAAACCTATTAAGAAAACTTTACAAGATATATTTTTATAAAACTAATTCTTTTTTCGCTCTAAAATTACACTTCGCCAAATTTTTTTTTTCTACCCTGTTCTATCATGAAAATGATTGGCAGTCATTATAATATCTACCGTAAATGTTGAAACTCGAGTACCCTCGATATTTCTCACATTAAACAATAATTTTCAAAATTGGCACATTTCATCCAAAGAAACAATTTTCAAATTGAATTTTGACGAAGTCAAAGAGAATTTCCAGAAATGCATTAACTGCTACAATGAATCCTTAATTAAAACATCATCGCGCATTCAATACTTGAAAATACCCATATACCACGACTGACGTTCGTCCTATTGATTCGCGTTCGCGATTCTCGCGACTGGCGCAAATTGTCGAGACCTTCTTCTAACGCCATTTCGCTTTTTTGAGCTCTGCGTTTTATTTAACTTCCGTATAGTTCGGCTTTCTCTCTCTCCCTCTCTCTCGCCGTGCGAGCAGAATTTTTTCCCTCGCATTCGTGGCGAGGTCCACAAAGCTCGGCTGCACCGCGAATAAATTCGGTTTTTTGCTTCTCCATTGCGGTTTACAGCCGGCCGTTATAGCGGACTTGCTCTTGGTTTAGACGAGCCTTTAATTGATTTACGACTGCGGATAAATTGATCAATTGAACGACTGGCGCAGCGTATCGGCGATTTATTACTTATAAATCGACGGTACTTGCGTTTAAAACCGTTCGAGCGGGATTGGAATTACTTAAAATATAAACGAGCATCTCGTGAGTTATGTGCTTCTGAAACTGGGGAAATTTTCATTCACTTAGTACATGGCAGTGACAAGCGATGGGATTAAACTTTCTTGCAGTAATTATAACTCAGGTGTTATTTGTGCGTTTTATTTCCTGACACGCGAAGTTTTAGATTATTGTTTCAGAAAATCGAGTCGTAATTTAGGTTTTGTCAAGCTTTGTGACGTGAAAAAGTATAGTAATTATGTAAACTTACTAGATTGTACTTACTCTGGCAATAAATAAATAAATAAATAAATAATTAGAAAGGTGGATCCGTGGATTATAGATATATTCTCTATAGACTCTATCGGGTGCCAAAAAACATTAAAGAAGAAAGAAGATGTATTCATGAAAGTTCAAAACTTTATAATTCGCTTTCCCTGGCCTTTCATTATATTAATTTTTGGTTCCAAATAAAAGTTTTAAAGGGCTGTAAATCACAGTAAATGTTTTCTACGTTCTTTGACGTTTTCCCACGTTTTTCGAGAGGGCATTTTGACACAAGACGTGGGGATCCTCCATTATTGTCAAAACTTCACCTAAGATATTAGAGTTTATTTTCTGATATAAAATATAGATTATTTGTACTTAATTAATTTTGGTATGCTTTTAAAATGAAAAGGATTAAAATAATATATTACAGCATAATTAATATACTTTAGAAATCCATCCCTATGGGAAAGGTCCGATAAAATCTTATAAAGACCTGGTAAAATAAAACCATTTTACCAGGTCTTTCCAACAGGGATGTCAAAATATTTTTTTCGAGACGATAAAATGTTATTTTTTAAAAAAAGATAAGGTTTTAAAAGTATTCAAAAACGGCTTTGTACGCGAACTTATAGTACTCTTTTTTTCTAAGTGTACTAAATAATGCACACTAAATTATATAAATCCTTTTACTATATATTCAGTACAAAATCAATCTAGACGCACGTTTACGAAATTGGCTACATTGTGCTGTAATTAGCGCAAATAATGGCACCTAAGTTCAGAGAAACTAAAACAACAAATTCCCATTGACCGTAATCGAATCAGTTATCGCCGAAATTAAACCGCTTTCCGCAGACATTGAAATGAGAACACAGTGCCTAAACAGGATCCTGACCATCTTGATAAGTACTTAATCAACATCCTCATCGGAACAGAAGTGTAGAATTACAATGCTTACTATGTCAGATTCTAATCAATACAGAGTGAAGACTACAAAAAGTATAATTTATACTTCTTAAGATGTCTTGATTTATGCCGCCATAAATAACTTCTACAAAAGTTTTTCTATTCTTTGTATCCCAAAATATCTGTTACTTGCAGTTTTTACGTCTGCAAAAGTAAGATAGTTCTTTATGAGGTTGCTTTAATTAAAATTTCAATTAAGCCGTAAATATTAAAATCGTATTTTCATAGGTTATACACTAAATCTCGAAATTTGAAAAACTTTTAAGTTCTATTCAAAATTTCTAATGCTAAACTAAAGGCAGCAAATCTGGATTTAACTTACGAATTCGTATAAGTTGTTTTCTCGAAGATTAAAAGTAAACAGTTGCACTTTCAATAATTGAAATGTTAAAGACAAAACTTACCGAAAATGGTCATTTTGCTAGCGATTCCAATGCAATTGACACATCCTTAACAAGAAAACTGTCACTGTCCATAGAGTTATCATCGTAATTTAAAAAGTTCTTTATTCAACGCTCACTATCCTGTCTAATTTATCATTTTTGCATTTGCCTACTATCGTCCACTGTCCTTCAATCTCCACTATAAGTCACACTTTTTCCAAGAAAAACAAACCGGATTAGGTGACATTTATATTAAAAAAATACTCAAACAATCTATTTCTTTGTGAAAAATAACAGTTCCATTTGTGAATTTCAACAGAAGAAACTCAAAATAATTTCCGCGCCTATCCGCGTTACTTATTACAACGAGTGCACACGGCGTTTTATAAAAAAGCGGCACTCCCGCTTCGTCTCGTTGTCGTTGTGGTCACATGATATATTTATAATCAAAAAGGTAGCTGGTTAGAACAAAGCAGATAACGACTTTACCCATGGAGGTAGTTGTAGGAGTTCCTAAAAATGCCACTGTAACGTGGAGGCGTTAGCTAACGCGTGAACTAGGATGACAATTTAAAAAAACAAATATGTTATTGCTTTATTTCAAATTACTTCAATATAATACTTTTACGTTATTGTAAATTAAATATTTTTAGGTCAGAAAAAGGAGAGCGCCCGCGGCCGTTCCAAATTAATAATCTAATGTTATAATTATATTAATGACATAAATTACATTTTCTACACGTGTGTAGAATATGTAGGAAACTCTGATGTCGTATAAGTTCGGTGCTTTCAGTTGTCAAACCAAGTTCAAGGGGTTTGGATTATTTTTTTTTTTTTTGTTGAAAATAAAATGTGACATCGATATTACAAAAATTTATTATTATTTTAGATAGAAAATAGGTTTTTATATTTTAATAAAAATGAGTGATAAAACGTTAAATAATCTTGCTAGCATTGTCATTGACGAAGTTGCTTTAGAAGGTTTAGATGGAATAACGTTGGAAGGTAGGTTATATCTGTTTTAATCGTTTTAATAAACATTTGATGACTTTTTCATCAACAATACTAATTAAGTAATTTGTATCATTTTAGCATTATGGCAACGTTTAGGTATAGCACTTTCTGAACCACTTCCATTTAAAGACTGTTTAATGGAACAAATTTGGAAAATATGTTTGCAAACATGTGATTTTACATTTTATGAATTAGAAACTGCAAGAGACAAACTTATTATCTTTGATCGTTACGAGTTTGAGTATTTAAATTCAGAAATTGATAAAGTAAGTTAAAATATGTTTGATATTTTTTATAATTTGTATATGTAAATAAGTATAAATTTATTAAATTTTTTTATTCGTTATTTCTTTAAGAAATATGAAAAGGATATTTATGAGCATTGTCCAATTGAAGATCCTAAATTTGGTATTCGTGGTTCTTGTGCAACTTTTTATACAAGAAAAAATATTTCTGATGTAATAAAGATCTTATCTTTATCAGAAGCTGATAGAAAATATGGTCAAAAATTAGTTATAGTTGCTTCACAAATTAGGAGAGAACAAGCTTTGATGGCTGAAAATGTTAGTCCATCTCTTCACTTGCCACTTACACATTATTGTCTTTTAGAAAGAATTGGTAGAGCTCGTAAAATTGGAGAAGTAACTATTAAAAAAAGTAGTACCATTAAAGAAGATGCAAAAACCTTATTTTATATAAGAAAAGGTTTACAGGAGCATGGATTAATAAGAAAACAAGTTTATTATCAAGGAAATACTGGAACAGCTTATAATGGGCAAAATATTGGAACTTTAATACATTTAACAAGATTTTTTAATACTAGAAAACCAAAAGTTATAATGTGGGCTGAACATTTAATAAACTATCTTAGATCTAGAGAAAATTATGCAGCAGAATATAATGAAGTCAAATCAGAATTAAATTTAGATTATTCTGTTAAAAAGTTTTTTAAAATCAATATTTTGCAAAAAGTATTTCGAACTGATCTTGTAAGTATAAATTTAAGCTTTCAGTTTTTATCATAACAAACGTTATTTTTTAATTCATTTTTATTTAATTGCAGAAAGTACCTTACAGATCTTATTATCCAAATTCAGCAGAAAAAGAATGGCAAGTTAAAAGTAATGCATCAAAAGAAAGAATAATTAAACTTGTAACATTAACAGATCCAAACATAGAAATAAGTGATCTTTGGAGAACTGAAGAAGTTAATGAAGATTATAATCACTCTCAACTAGTTCTAAGAAATCAAAAATTAAATTTTTGTTTTTTAAATCAAGTTTATAGCAGAGTTGAAACTAAAGAATCTCAGGGTATTAGTCAAAGTCAAATAGCATCATCTATGGGATTAACAAAACTTATTAGTAGAACATTAGTTAGAAATCTTGTAAAAAGTAAAATTGTGTCTACTTATTTGGATGATATTGGTAGACAAAGAATGACTAAATTTGTATCTCGCAAATTTGATTCAAAAAGTTCTTTAAAAAGACGATTTGATGTAGAAATATGTAAAATAAAAGAGTACAGCCAAGCAGTGCAAACGCTAAAGAACATAAAACAAATATCAGATCATAGTGAAAATAAAGTAGATACAAGTGTACAAAACACTGATAAAGATAGTGCAAACATTGTAGAAGAAGGTAATAAAACGAATACTTTATCAAAAGAAAATGAAGAAACTATAAAAGATTTGAAAAATCAATTACTAATGGTAGCTAACAGTATATTCCGAAAATATAAATTGTTCAAAAATCAAAATAGATTTCGATATACTTCATCGTTAAAACGTAAAGAAGCGTTAAAATTGAACAATTTAAAAACGGGAAATGTCAAGAAGAATTTACAAAATGAATATTTCGACGGAAAAGAGGTTTCTAATATAAAAGTAAAAGAAATTTGTAATATAAATGTTAAAAAAGATGAGGAAATTGTTGAAAGCGATTTTTATAAAACTATAGAAACAAAATTAATTGTCCAAAAGCCAGAATGTAAAAAGAAATCCCAAAAAATGGCTGTGGTTGGTTTTATGGAAAATGTTCATAACTCTCAACACAGCCAACAATTAAGTATTTCATACAGATTATTGCGCAGAGCTAATTTAATTATTGCTTCTGTAAAGGAACATAAAATTATTACAGACACTCAAAAATTAATGAAGGTATATTGGTTCTTATATTATAAATATAATTTTGAAAATTTTTAATATTTAAATTTGATTTTTTAGTATATACACGCGGAAGAAGATAGAGAAGGTCTTGATGTGAAACTTGACAAAAATTCTTTGATTAGACTATTACAAAAATTAGCAGAAGACAATTTTATAAAGTACATCAAATTAATTTTAAAAAACAAAAAGCAAACAAAACAAAAAATAGTCAATTTCATTTGCGACCCAAATATTGATGTGAATGATTCTGTAATTCAGTCAGCAGTAGAGCAAGCTAAATTGAAATTTTGTATATTGGGAAATCAGTTACAAAAAGTTGGTGACAATATTCATGACACATCTTCTGTTTCTTTTAATATTTTTAGACCATTAAAAGAAAAAATTGATGTAATTAGAAATAACGTAAGTAATTTCATAAAAAAAATTTTTAATGATTTATTAAATACCATGCTATTAATTTATATTATTATAGGCTATAGGAAAGAAATATGGTTACTGTCCAAAGTTTGTCCGAATGAAAAATATGCACCTATTTCTATATCATTTAGTTTATGATCATCCTGAAAAACAAGTATTACATCATGAATTGTTTGAGAAATTGGAAAATGATGGTTTATCTAACGATTTTCTAAATGAAGACACGCCTATTTATACTTCAGAAATTAGTTGGAAAATGTTTATTGGACCCTTACCAAAACACAGAGGTAATACAGTCAACCATTTTTTAAATTAAAATTAAACAATATTTTATTTTATTGGAGGTTTACTTAGTATTGAATAATAAAAATATAATTTTACGTTACTTTTTTCAACAGGTTACCCGTTAGGATGGGCATTGATGTGTGATGTCCTTTTACGAATGCCGCTTTCAATTTTTATAAAGGTTCATAACGTGAATTATGAAGTGCCAGGTCTTCAGGAACTCCTTGATCATCCAATTAAGAAACATATGTTAGTGAAGGATGTACCAAGTCCGATTCGAAATATGATGTTCTTAAATCGCAAGTACATGTTTAGCATTCACGACGTAGTTATGAGACTATGTTATATAGGTCTCGTACAGTTTGGACCTCAAATGTTAAAGGAAAAAGATCAAGTTTTTATATATTTGAACCGACGGACTGAATTATTGGATACTACCTCTTCTGCAGCAGGTTATCACAAAACTGAGGACAAACCTTATCCAGCAACCAAGTTTACCTTTATATCAATGGCCATTGTAGAAAAGTATTGGTATGAGATGTGGAACACTTGTATTAATACGTGCTTGGGAGGACGATCGGTAGTTGAAGGAAAAGATATTCTTTTAGAAGATTTGTCACGTAAGATAGAAATGATACAGGCACTGAAAGTAAGAATGCCTGATGAAGCAGCAAAATTCGATATTGGTTTCGTGCCTGGAGATCGGAGGGGTGCAGCTGGAGTCGACTCAGCTTTCTTTCCTCACTTGAAAAGAAATTGGAATTGGGTAACGGGGAATCAGAAGAACCTATTGAAAAATGAAAATCAATCTACATCATCTACCAAGCCTGCTAAATCAAGTGCCAAGACATTACCATGGGGACTACCTCCGGTATGCTTGTATTTATATCAGAAAATATAATTTTTAAATAATTATTTTATTGTAATATTTAATTTAGAGCAATCCTTGGCTCGGGTGGCATAGACATTGATTTGTTTGGAAAAAACCCGGCTTTGCTTCTCAAGACTAGGTTGCTCGAAGGCGTGGGTTTAATTCCCGTCAGACCGAAATTTTCGCTATTAACAAATTTTTCGGTGACGGGAATGGAACTTGTTGACCGAAAATTACTCCTTAATAATTAACATTAATAAGTAACAAGCGATACTGATTGTAATTATACTGTTGCTAGTATCCGAAAGGGGAAAACAATATTAAAGCAAATTACTTTTTAATTAACGTTAATAAGTAACAAATCTTACTAACTGTAATTATACTATCGCTAGTATCTGAAAGGGGGAGAGCAATATTAAAGCAAAATAAGAAAAAAATTTAATATTTAATAAATTTTCAGCTGAAAAAACGGACTAGTCCTGTTAAATTGAATCAGACAAAAACTTTGACTATCACTAATGATACAGAGAAACCCCCTTCAGGAAAGGAAAAGAAGAAATCCCAAATCAAAATGAATTTTCCAACAGCTATGTGCAGTAAACCTCCAAAAATCATTCGTAAAGTTTTACCACGTAAAAATACGTTTAAAAAACGTGTTAAATACGACGAAATTGACTTCAGTGCGCTACAGCGCATGGATAAATTGCGAGTCGATTGGGAACACCATGAAGATAACATTCTATTGGTCTGCAAAGTGGCAATGGTTTACCTCTGCCCAAATCCAAGACGAAATATTGTTACTTTCCCAGCTATAAGAGATATTTTACGCTCTTATTCTCTTACGTCTTTCAACAAAACGTCTAGAGCTTGTCAAAGGCGTTTGTTGTATATGCTCAAGCAGCCGAAGACGGTTAACAGTGTCCTTCTTGGAGTTGAAGAGGTAATAAAATAATTTTATTATTAACAATATAAAAATATAATTTATATTTTCGGTTTAAATTTAAAAATTGAATAAAAGTTTAAAATAACAAAAAAATTGTTCTTTTTTTTTAGGTAAAACAAGATTATTTTATAAGTAAACGCTTTGGTAAATTCGTCGACTGTGCAAGAAGTGAATCTGAAAACCAAATCGAATATGAAAAGAGAATGGAAAAGGTTTTTAAAGATCTAGTCTCAATTATTGCTAAGAAGTATTATAACATATCAAGTATAGAGCAAAGAGAACCAGTTGCTCTACCTAAAACTATTCAAGAATTTAATATTTTTCATAAATTAAAAATGCCTACAAAAACTATTACTTCGCCTGGTATTTCAAAAGAAGTGCGAGAAATTAATGATATTCACACTGCAACAATCAATTCTGTTATTCATAGTTCCATGTGTTGCGGCAAAGAAAGAAGATCATGGGCATATCAACTATTCAAGGTAATAAAAATACTTGTATTATTCAGGAAAATCTTTTTTTTTTCAATTTCTTAAAAAATATTTTTGACAATTCAATCTCTTTTTTAGGTTTATCAGCAATATCCAGAATATCTGTTACGAAGCGCTATGCTAAAAATTCGAGCAGACCAAATGGTAACAATGAAAAAGAATTATATGTGTGCACAGAAAACGTTTGGCAATTGCATGCCAATGAGTAGCTCGCAGTACCAATTAAGTTCGGCTTATTATTATAAGTTCCAAACAAAGTGGCCTTATGAAGTATTTTCTGAATCTTACAGCAGTTTATACCAGCTCCTTGAGAATTACGCTAATTGTGTAGACAAAACAATGAACAGCATAGAAGTTAAACCAGGCACTGGTGGCATTGTTGCAACTATTCACGATTTTATCAGCAGCAATAAAATGGATATTGACATTGAAATTCCAGATCAAATAATAATGTTGGATCCTGGATTACCAGAAAAAGATGAGGTCTATCAGAGAATAGCGCGTCGGTATCAAGCTATTCTTGAAGGTCTGAGTTCTGATTACGCAGTCCATGTGAAGGTAATATATACAAATTAAATTTAACAATACCCAAATATACTTATATATAGTGTTTATTTAATTAATATTTATTTTAAACATTTTCTATTGTTTTTTATGATGAAACGAATATGTTTTAAATAATAAATTTTTTTAGAATACTACGAATAGTAACGAAACATCAGAAATAATGATTTCGGAAGTGGACTCAAATAATGTGGAAGAAATGACCTTGAATAATGATGTTCAGAGTTTTGTGGAAATTCGTTCAGCAAAAAGACCTCGAGAGCATGACTATTGTGGTACGGAAACCAAAAAATTAAAGCCAAATAGTGAAACTTATGAGACTAAAGATCAAGATTCTAGTAAGAAATGCGTAGCTGAAGATCAAAATTTTAATACGAAAATTTCACGTGTAAATCAAATTGAAAAAAATCAAGTTTACAAGAGTAATATTACAGACAGTACCCATTTAGACGAAGAAAATCAAGAAGTTTCACAATTAAATGGAGATGGTGACCAATCTATCACGCACGATTCAATCCACATTTACGATACAGAAGATGCTACAATTAATGAAGTAAATAGTATGATTACAAATGAGAACGTTCAACCAGAAATTAATATTAAAAATAAGAAAGATATACCCGACGTATCTACTGCATCTTTTTCAAACGAAATTTTGGACACTGATAATAAGAACACAGAAAGTACGAGTATAAATGCTGAAGCTTCAAATGTTGAAACGAATAAAGACTTATTACAAAATTTTGAATCGACAAAAATATCAACAATTCGTGTAAGTGAACTTATAAAACGTGCAAGGGATTTAAATGCATTGGAAAACGTTGAAACTCGCGTAGACGTACATGATGTCCGTACACGGCAAACTCGTATAGCAATGTTGAAAATGCGAGAAGAGTTGCACGATCTTACGTTCCACGACAGTCATCATGCCCATGAATATTTTGTAGTCAATTCGTTTAAGCTTTTCTGCACACTTAAAGTTGACCAGGAAGCCAATCAAGAAAACCAAATTACAAATTATCGAAATATGGAATTGCCAAAAAAATTGCTGCCTATCGATGTTGCGGTAGCGAACAAAATCCTTGATGACATTAAAACGTTTGCAATTTTTCCAAAGAATCCTATGTCTTATGATGATTTTAAAAAAGAAATTTTAGAAGAAAAAATTCATTCTTGGGATGATATTAACACAGTATGCAAGTTTATTAAAGTTAAAAGCGAATTTGGTGCCACTTTGAATGAACTAGTAGTAAGTTTTCTATTTTTATTTAAATACATAATTTTATTTTTTACATGAATTTAAAAAATTGTTAATAACAATGAAAGGAAATACTAAATTTGTAATGTGATTTTCTGTTTCTAGTCTAAAAAATTAAAATACCCCGCACAAAATATATTGAAAAAATATACAGTCGAACTTCAAGGTTTTTTTACGGTTGAACTTTTGTTCAGGGTAACTCAATGAATACATGCCAGTTTGTTTTGGTCCAATTCGACCGTATACTTTTTTCAATGTATTTTGTGCGGGGTCCTTTATTCTTTTTTGTAATAAAAAATTATAAAGATTACTTTTAAATTTATATATCTATAAAATATTTTTTATGTTTATCACATTAATTACAATCTTTTTGAATCAATTAATAATTAAATATTTGATATTAAACGAAATTAATTCTTCATTTTCAGACAAATTTTAATCATTTGGACAACAAACTCGCAGATATTTTATCATTACTATGTGAAAAGCGAATAGTTCTACGTGCTGGAATAGTTACTGTGCGTTACATTTATTTTCGATTTGTCAATCCCTGGATAATACATTCTTATAAAATCCTTCGACTGGAGAAAGAATCTCATCAAACAATACCCGAAGGAAGTGTTTACGTGTTAGACAATGAAGACAGTCCAATAGAGAAAGATAAAGACGCAAAGAGAGTTACTACAGCTGCCAATTTGTTTTATAATTCTCCATCTGATGTTCATGAAAATTCAAAGAAAGAAACTGTAAATGTAGAGAAAGAATATCGTCAAAATATAATTGTGAGTAAAAATGAACAATTTCATATTAATAAGAATAATTTTTTCTTTATTTACCGAGTAATAAATATTTATTATTACTTACTTAATGTTTATAGCAAAAGAATCTTAACAAACAAATAGACGATGCATCTGATTTAAAAAGTCAAAATGCTGATTGCAATACTTCAAGCGAAAAGAAAAATTTAAACGAAAACGCAGTTCAAGAAACTAATCCTAAAGTAAGCAATATATTTGTAACATATACATCTTACCGATAATAAATACATTTTCATACTTAAATTTTATTTTTATATAGGTTGAAACTGATGATGATCCCAGTGAAAGTGTAAATAATCAAAGGCGACTGCGCCGAAATCGGACAGTACTTTTAAAACAAAAAGATATTTACAAAGCTGCTAAATTATTAGATTTCAAGTAAGAATTACAGAATCATTTTGAGTACTTAGTTTTTTCTTTAATTTTAAAAATTAATTTAATTTTTAGTACTGCTGAAGAGATCAAAGTAGTTATCAAGCCTTGGATTAGAATTGATGGTGTCTTGAATCGACGAGTTTTAGATCGCATGCTTGGAGCAATACTATGTTACTGCATTGAAAGACCTGGTGTGACTCTTACTGTGATACAAAATAGATTTACACCGGCTATACAACCGTATCATACTAGAGAACTCATTGAGGTATTTTTATTTTTGATACTTTGTCTATATACTTTGAATTTTGATTTGTCTACCATAATTTTGTTAAATAAGAAAATTATATTTTAAAATTTTAATTCTTTCCAGATTTTAGTCAAACTTGGCTGTGTTAAAACAATGGTACAAACTGTATCGAAAGTTACGCTGTTTTCAAAACCTTCGAAACTTAATTTCAGTATGTATTTAAATAAAAAAATATTATAGTATTTAAATAAAAAATATTACAACGTTATATTTACAGATACTTAAGAATCTTATTTTTTTAGCTGGAAATCCAGATTTGATTGCTAATAGTGATACAATAATTATTGAACCAACAATACAAGCAACCTCAAGATTTGGCATGTTTTTAAGTAACAAGTCCTACAGTTTAGACTTCTTATCATCATTGTAAAAAATGTACATATTGAGTAAAATAGGTTTATAGATTAAAATAGTGAACATTGTAATATGCTTTATTTATAAATTTTATTATTTTTTCAATAAAATTGTTAAAATAAAAAGAATGTCTTATTATTTTTAAAACTAAAAAGTCTGCTTTGATATTCGAGGATTATTTTAGCTCCAAACAATTTATAGATCCAAATAAAATTCTAGTGATATCTTTTAGGCGAAACAATACAGTTCATATTGATTAAACTAAACTCATTTATTCTATTAAAAAAATTATAAAATTTATTTTAATAATTTTTGAGACATAGGTGAAGTTCTTTATACATGTACAATTTTCACTACCAGTATTAATAACTGCCAAGCAATCTAAAAAATATTTTTGTAATTAACCTTCATTCAATTTTATTAATATTTACTATAAAAGAAACAAAAAGAGCATTATAAAATACTTATTTAATATATTAAACTAAAAAAGTGTAAAATCGAACATTACCAAATTTATTTATGTATTAAACTACGTATTAAAGTAAAGGGTTTAAAAATAGTAATTTGAAATATTTTATAAATTGTATTGGTATTAGTGGAATTGAAAAAGTTTTAGATCAAATTTTTTAAATTAAAAGCAGAATGATAAATAAAAAGAAAAATAAAAAATTAATTTGATTTGAATTTTAGATTTATTTATCGATAAAATATTTTTAGAAACGATATATTGCAATCGCTCTTTTATCGTGGTCCTAATTTAACGATATCGCGGAGAACCTCTAAGAGCAACATTTACTACAATAAACAGCACATCTGGACTTCAATAATTTTATATAAACAAAACATTGAAGTATCTTTTCGGAATTATTAACAATTGCATTTTTGTTCAATGAAAATTTTTAACTTATTTTACAGCATTAGAGAAATTATTCTGTAAAATAATTTTCAGATGACAATGGTTTATACATTTTTCATAACGAGTTTTACAGTTCAGACTTATTTTCATTTTCCCTATAACGTAGTTATACACACTAATCGTTACAACTGTGTCTCAAATAATTTTTATATTTTGTTTTGTGTAGCACGTATTTTTATCAATGACTGTTGAAATATTTTCTGTGTTCAACAGAATATTTACTACTCTTTTAAATAAATTAATAAAAATACGCATTGATAATTATTGATCAAATAGTGCACAATTGATTTTCTCAATCATAACAATAATTACATTAACTGTAGTTTTAAATTTATGACAACTTCCATATGTGTATATTATCAATAAAATGATAATCGTAATAATATAATATAATTATACATTAATGATGAAAATTATTTTCTGCATTTAATTATAATACAGCATACATTGTGAGCAATGTTCTATAAAACACTTTTATACGTAGTTACGAATTGCCAGCAGCATGCATAGAAGTTGTTTATACCTTGGATCCTTACATATTTTGCAAATTGCGCAATAAAAATCTCACATAACCGCAGCCTCTGTTTTTGCGGCGATGACGATGATTTTCGCAAGGGTAAGACTGACAGTACCTTACTGGACATTCAATTCACTTCATGTTCTTTAACAGTTTTTTATATTTAATTTTATTGTTAATTTTATGTAATTTTCAGATTAAGAGAACATTTCATGATTGATAAACCATATAATAGATGCATTCGCTAGAAAATTTTCGTTTAAACTATACTTTGCACCCTTAATTTGACATGGCAATTTGCAACAGTATTTATTATTTTTTAAAGTAAAAAATTTAATTTTTCGATTGTGAATCACTGGTGTTGTGAAAAGATAGAAATTAAGCACAAATGATTGTTAAATTTATCTATTAATTTAATTCAACACTTGTTTTTAAAGTGCAAGGTAAATGCTTCAGACTTGACCAACTTGCAGTTTTCTCGCCATGTTAACACAGAGATTCTTACAAAATGTATAATCTGATTTGCAGTTTTCATGTATTTATCCAAAATTTTTCAATTTGGTACCTAGCAAGCACATGAATCACCCTTTTCGTTATTTCTTTGATCACTTGTTAATTTGATCTGATCTGGGAATTCATTATAAAGCTCCACCTAAAAGAAATATAAATTTTATAAATTTTTTTATATTGACCAATTGTAAATGTTAATAATAAAATAGTACTTATCGATACAGGGACGGGAAAGTGGTTTGATCCTGATGTGATCGTTTTCGCCCGAGCGAAGCGAGGGTGAAATGGTCACACGAGGTTAAAATCACGTTCCCGTCCGTCTATCGAACAATATTTTTTGATACGACGTGTGCAAAGCTTGATTTAGCGTGTGCGGTTTTATTTAAGCGGGCGCAAAATCGAGTTTTGTGCCCGGAGTAACAAAAATTTTGTTTTTTATTTTTACCAACCTCATTTTCTTGGGCTAACGCATTTTTAGCTATCGTCTGAAAAGCTTGTTCTACATTAATTGCCTCCTTTGCACTAGTTTCAAAATAAGGAATATTATTCTTGGATTGACACCACTGCTGTGCTCTCTTACTCGATACCTAATTAATTTTAATAATTATAATATTTTTTTATATTTTGTAATAATGAATAAATAGTTAAAAAATAAAAAAAATAAATTATCAACAAAACTTATTAATAGCTTAGTATATTTACCGCTCTATTTTCGAAATCTACTTTATTTCCAAGTACTACAAAAGGGAAATTATCTGGATCTCGAGGTGAAGCTTGAATTAAAAATTCGTCCCTCCAAGAATCCAGAGATTTAAAAGTACTGGGTGCAGCAACATCAAAAACTAATACGCAACAGTCTGCTCCTCGATAGAATGCAACACCTAATGATTGGAATCTTTCTTGACCAGCAGTGTCCCAAATCTAAAAGATAATTAATTATTTGATTTGATAGCTTTTTATTTATTTAGCAAAATTTTATTAAGATTTAATTTATATTTATATTAAAAAATTAAGAAAATTAACCATGAACATTTAAAAAAAATAATTCAGTTTTTTAATTTATTTCTTTATTTGACTCGTATCATGAATGACTTCATCGAAAGGTGATACTTTTATCAAAAAAGGTGTATTATATAGCATCTTATTACAGCTCATGAGAGTTATCTAAACAAAGAATTGTAAGATACAATCTTTAAAGATATTTTATTATTTAAAAAAAATAAAAATATTTTTTTAGATATTCATGTAAATATTTACAAAAGAAATTTCTAGATTATTACAAATGGAAGAATTATGAATAAGAAAAAAGATTATGTTTCAAATGAAGAAATATTATGTTATTTACTCTATTAATTTACTAATGCAATTACAGTATACAAATATATATAAAACATAATCTTTGCTCACCTGCATTGTTACTATCCTATCATCAACCATGACTTCTTTAGTTAAAAAATCTGCTCCTATAGTAGCCTTATATTGATTGCTGAACTTCTTATTTACATATTGATTCATTAAAGATGTCTTTCCTACACCAGAATCTCCCAGAATAATGACTTTAAGCAAAACTTTCTTGCGAGATGCCATTTTTGTTTCTGCAACCAAGTTATTATTATACTATGTAATAATAATGATAATGCACTATTAAAAAGATATGCTAGCTAATATTACCTCTTAATGTGTGCTTTAATCAATTTGAAATGGAATGAAAAATTACAGTTACTCAGCTAATCAAGTGAAATGTTTTACAGTCAGCAACACATACTCAGTAATGTTACCACTTCATCTGCAAATAACAAATAAATGAATCAAACAAGGTGTGACACTGTAGAAAAAGCTGAGATAATAGTTTAGTAATCTGGAATTCTGTTTTTATTAAAAGTCCAATGGCAAGAGCTACAGAAAGTGCCAACGCACGCGGAATTACGGTGTTTCTGCTGTACAAAGACGCAGACTTGTCTACACATCGAGAAAACAGACAGAAAAACACGAGACGCTCGAAATGAGGCGTATTGTTGCGCCTGAATAGAGAGAAGCGCAACTGCAGATGAGTCTAATCTATTCTTTTTCGACGTGGACGCAAGTGAATCACATTGGAACGGCAAACGGAAAAGTACCTCCTCTTCTCGTATGTGCGACGTAAGTTAGCTTGAAAAATCCGATTTGTTTCGAATGTACAAGAGTTGTCTCTTTGTCTTTCTTTCTCTACGCCACGAGCAAGTGGCAATGCATTCGAGGCGATTATCCCAAAGTCCCTTGGGAGCACAGAAATATTTAATCACTGTAGAGATCCTCCCAGCAGTTCATCTGCCTGTCTGGTTTCTCCGTCTCTGTCTGTCGTCCGTAGAGGATCGGAAAACGGCGATTACGTCGTAATTGAGAGACACATAGAGCTCAGGGAACGCGCACGAGAGCGAGAGAGAAGGACTGAGCAAGAAGTAGCGAGTGAATGTACATATACGCGTAGCTACGGCTATAATGCAACACAGACGAGACGCACTCAACGGATGTTAGAAAGAAATCGAAGGATGACGAGGAAAGGTCGCGAGGGATTCGACGCTGACAATGTCTGTACTTACTTGGGGACTTGACGTTGGAGCGAGAGAGGTTGTGGCGCAGAGCAGCAGTAGCACCAGCAACAGTACATGCAGTTCTTCAGGCTCAAGACAGGGGGACTGGTTGGTTTAAAGTACACTCCGCACACAAAGAAAATGGCGTTTTGTATCGTGCGAGCGCGCTCTCGCAATCATCAACTGCGACCCTCTATACGGACTCTGCTGTGGACAGCCTCTCTCTGCTGCTGCGCACACACTCGCAGGATTATACGCACCACGGCTGAGTCTCGGACTGCTCTTCGATGATTTCGAGTCACACTCGTCAC
>JAWWEM010000044.1:1929643-1943356 GCA_035582935.1 Ormyrus thymus | reverse complement strand
GCACACACTCGCAGGATTATACGCACCACGGCTGAGTCTCGGACTGCTCTTCGATGATTTCGAGTCACACTCGTCACCTGTTCGCTACTGCGAGAGTGCGAGCTCGATATACGCCACGGTGTAAGATATAGAGGTGGACCGACTACCCTTCCCCCACCAGGCCTGTCCCCCACCACTAAATTGCTCACTGCTCACTGCTGTGACTGTTATTGAAGCCCTTCCATTTTTTTCCGCTTCGCGGCGCCACAGAAACAGTGTATCCTACTACCTATTCTTTAAAGATCTATTTTAAACAAAAAAGATATTAATTTTAAACAAAAATAATATATTAAAACTTTGTTTCAGGAAAAAAGTTACTTTTTTTAAGAACATTTATATTAAAAAATATTAAAGTTTTACCAACAACGACATCGCGTTAGAAAGAATGTGAAACTCAAAATATACTTATCTTTTATTCTACTTAAAATTATCTTTAAAAAATTATATAGATTCTTTTACTGGGTTGTTGTTTATATTGTTATTGATTAATAAAAAAATCATTAAATAATATATTTTAATTACAATAACTCGTAAAACAAGAGAAATTTAATGAAGGCTTGAATCAAAAAATTTTTAATTATGAAATAAAATACAACCTATTCACTGATGCAATGTATTTTTATTACAAACATTCTTTTTACAAAATCTAAAAATAAATTAGATCAAAAAAGTAAGAATGAAAAATAAAGAGAATATAAAACCCTAATCCTTTTTTAAATCATGAAGAAATAGCAAATTAATTAAAATTATTATTTGTAATAATTTTGTTGAGAATATATAATATCTATTGTAAAATCATGCTTGAAAACCGTTTCTTTTCATTTAAAGTGAATCTATATTTAAACTATTTTTTAAAGATTTGCAATGTGTAATAATTAATTACAGATAAATATTTTTACCTACTAATAATTTTAATTAATACGTTGATTAAAATAGTATTTTATATTCTCCTAATTAGTTTATTACTAAAATCTAATAAAGATATAATATTTAATCTACTTATAATAGTTTATGATAAATTGATTTTCCTATCATTCAAAACTATTTTAAATACATAATTTTATTGAGAATATATGATAATGTTATATTTGAACAAAGTGACTATACAAAATTTTGAACCTGGGAAATAGAAAGGTTCTTAAAGAATTATTGAACATTTTTTGAACCCAAACACAAGCTAATCCATTTTTAAGATATTTTAAACCTAAAAGTAAACAATTAATTCTATAAAACATTTACATGGTGATGGGTCCATTTTATTTAATAAATAAATATTTTACATATTTTACTCTTTGTTATTTAAACGCAATAACAATAAAATGTTAAAGTAAAATTTGATTAATTCAACTTTCGAATTGTGATGGAAATTACGGGTTTAAAAAATTAAAAAAGATAATAAAATAAAATGAGCAATACTTCTTAAGACTCATTCTTTCTTTTTCCACGTGAATTTTGCTCTTACGCTAGACATATCCGGAGTAAGTGGAGCTAATAAACTTGAACTCGATGATGTTTTGGGATGAGAAAATGGACAGCCCGGTTTCATACAATATGGATGATATTTGCATTGTACTGGTGGGTGAGAAAATATACATCCCAGTTTTGTGCAAGCTGATCCAAATTTACATTTTGGATGTTTGTAAGCGCACTTTTCGCCAAATTTACAAGCAGGAAAAGAACTAAAACAATTATTTAAAAGTTAAGCTCTGCATTTAATATAAAATTCTGTTGATAGATTTTTCATAATCATAATCATAAATAATATTAAAATAATTAATTACCTGCACATTACTTCAGGGTGGTAGTAAGCACATTTAATACCTAAAGTACAGTTGGGCCAATAACGGCATTTTTCACTTGATTTGTCTAATACAGTAGTAATGACGGAACTTATAACAGGTCGTTTATCAATACCTGCAACATTTTTTAAAGATCAATAAAATGTAATAAAAAAATTTAAATATAATAAATAATAAATATACTTACGCAAAACTGTATTAACTGTAGATGCAACTGTAGGTTTATTTACTGGGCTACTTGAACGAGATCTAGTGTAAACAATAGGACTTAGTTTTCTCCTTTTCTTGGAAGAACAGTCTTGAAATCTTGCGTTTTCTGAGTCATTTTCACTGTTCTCAACTTTATGTTCAATATACTCAATGTCTGCTTCTCCATCTTCTTCATTCATATCAAGATCATCAAGCATTTGATTATTTTCAGAATATATATTTTCAGAATATGTTTCATATTGATTATTGTCAAGAGCCAATTCATCATCTTCATTTACCTAAAATTATTTAATAAACAATAAATATATGCACTTGCAAAAATGTGTGCATATTATTTATAAAAGTGTATTACCTCCATTTCTAAACGTTCTTCATCATCAGAATTTCTTTCTTTCAAAATATTATTGTTGTATCCATTTAATGTGACTAAAAATTTTTGTTTATCGTCACTTCTCTTAAATAGAGACTTTACAACATCTAAATGCTCTTCAGTTACGACTTCAGAAGAATCTGCAAAAGAGAGCTCTAGTTTTTTAATACATTTAATTTAAAACTTTAACTTAAAATTTTAAGTAGTCTTAATACTTACGAGATTTATTAACTCTCATTTTTTCTTTATTGGCAAGTTCAACTTGAATTTTTTCCATCACAAAACGCTTCTTTGAATTTGTATTTAAATTTATTGAAAGTATTTTACCTTGCCAGGGATCACGTGTTATTTTTATTTTATTTGCAGCTTTTTGTTCCTACAAAATAATAAAATATTTTTAGTTGTTGGTAAAGATTCGGACGCGTTCGGATGTTCGATTTCAATTATTGATGTTGGAGAGAAATGACTCGAATGATCGGCGCCGAACGATTGCTTATAGAAATTTTTATTTCTCAGCCGACGTTTCGACAACCTATCCCGGTGTCTTCATCAAGGCTAATAACAAAGAAGAAATATAAATTATTGAAAAATCACAACATTGTTTACAATATTTTTTCTATCGGTATGTTAATTTTTTGAATTTTTGACTTTTTATTTTTACTGATATTTTTTTTAAATTCAATTTGTGAATTTCACATATTACGAAAGCTGTGCAGCGGCCTTAATTGCCTTGTCTGGTGAGTAAAATTGACTATAATCGAAGAAAAAAAAGAAAATTAGGCAATCCAACTATTACATAGAAATTAAAATTAAAATTTTAAATCTTACATCTTACATTTGAGAAAGGTGAGGGTTCCAGTCTGCAGGGATTTTGGGAGAGGGTAGGGACGAATTTAAATTGAGCTAGGATGTAATTAAGATAGGAAGATAGGCGTGCGTGAGTAGATAAAACGATAAAGATGCATCTTTCCATAAAGAAAACATTAACGTAATAAAAAAATCTACTCATATAGTAAATGCCTACCCGTTACATTTCACAACAAAGTATATCAATAAACGAATTTTACCGTACAACAATCCGAAACTTGGCAGAGACAAAAAAACAGATTCACAAATTAAATAAAATAGTTATGCCGATTGTTAAAAATCTAAGTGATGGCCGCTACACATTTTTCGTAATATGTTAAATTCGCAAATTGAACTAAAAATAAAAGGTCAATAAAAGTAAAAAGTTGAAAATTCAAAAAATTAACTAATTCAATAATTTATAACAAGAGCAAAAATGTTGTGAACAATATTATGGTTTTTTAATACTTCATATTTCTTTTTTGTATTTAGCCTTGATAAAGACAACGAGATGGATTGTCGAAACGTCGGCTGAGAAATAAAAATTTCTGTAAAAATCGTTCGGCGTTGATTTCGAGTCATTTCTCTTCAACAAAATATTTTTAGTTTAATAAATTGACTATATTAAGTAATTATAATGCACAGTTCATTACTTACTTTCAAGCAAGGATCAATTTTCTTTTGCATTACAACTGATTGATTTGCTTCAGCAACTGCTCGCAAAAGTAAGGACTGTGTAGCACGTTTCTGAGATGGTTGCAAGGGTTTCAATGGCCTTGGTGTAACAATTACTTTACTTGGGACTTTACTTGAATCCTCAGCTTCTAAAATTTTATCATCCTCATCGTTTTGACCATCTACATTGAGATTACTTTGATCAACTTTTAAGTCTTGTATATTCTTGTGTTTTGATCTTAAAAGTTTGGATTTTTTAACTGCAATTATATGTGATTTAAGTGAAGTATTAATCACAGATTCTGTATCATCATCTTCATCTTCAAAATTATCATCTGATTTAGCAATCTGAGAAAGTCTTGATAAACCACTTGAAAGTCCTTTGCTTTTTTGTTTAATCCTTATTCCCAATCTACTTCTTACATTACTAATTCTAGGTTTACTTACTTTAGTGGAATTAGTGGATTTCATTGGTGATTTATCTTGATTACTATTGCTTATTCCAAGACGAGATTTTATTGTTCCTGATCTACTACTCAGTCTTGCTTTATCTCTTAGATCAGAAATTTTATTGGATTTGTCATTTTTTGAATTATTACTGGAATGAGGTTTGTCATCCCTTCTTTGTTCAGGTTTTATTAATTCTTCATTTCTATGCTTTCTTCTATCTACATTTTTATTTTGAATAAAATTACTTTTCTGAGTTTCATTTCTCTTACCTTCCAAACGATTTCTCTCACTACTATTTTTTTGCAAATCAAGTTTTTTAATAGGAGAAATAGCTCCAAGTCTTGATTTAACAGAAACAATTGAAGTAATTTTTGGTTTATTTATACATGATTTAATTCTATTATCACTATCACTGCCAGAATCATTAGAAATTTTTGAACGCTTAGAATTTTGGATATTATTTTCATCTAAAGTATCTTCAACAGATGTTCGTTTTGTACTGTATAATGAAGAATCTTTAGATTTTTCAAATGAGGTTTCAATTTGTTGAATTTTAGGTGAAATTGCTTTTTTTTCAGCATTTAAAGATTTAAATATTGGAGAATTTGATGTAGAAATGTCTTCTTTTTCTGTATTTGTATTACTTTCATAAACAATAGGAAGGACAGAGGTTCTTTTTTTCTGTAATTTATCATCACCAATCTTCAAACTTGTTTTACTATCTTGCTCATTTAACTTTGCTAAATCCCCTACAAGTTCTTCAAATTCTTTATCTCTAGTTCGTTTTGATACTAAATCTGATGATGTTTTATCTAATGAATGATGTGGCTGATCCTCTTCTTTTAACTTTTTATTTTCATCTTCTTGCTTTACTACTACGGTAGATGGTTCTTTATTGCTTTTCTTTTTAGCAATAGTAACCTTCTGCAATTTCTTCAGTACTTGATCATGCAACCAATTCACAAATTGTTCTGTACTGTCTTCTAAAAATAGGTGTAAATCTTCATTCATTTGTTGACGAGATTTTTTATTTACAACCATTACTAGAATATAATCTGGTAGTTCTTCATCATAACGTACACCTAATTCTAGGAGTTTTGCTCTAATAGCACTCTGAAATACGATTTAAATTTTATAAAATAATTATCTAATTTAGTAAACATTTATAAAAATATACTTTTCTATTTCATTCTCATAGTTACAAATGTTTAATTTTTTTTTTCCTTTAAAATATTAGTTAGGTATTATAAAAAAAAACTAGCATGTTTCATAATATAACCATATTAAAACACAGATCTTTTCTTGCATGTAATAATTGAAAAATACAGAAAGTAAATAAAATTAATTAAAGTATAAATAGAAATGAATGTAAAAATAGGAATATGATTGTTTACCCTTAATTGATTCGTGATCTCAATACCACGAATATCCATTTTGATTACACTTGTTCTTGTCACTGTTAATACAAATCTTTTACTGCTGGCTAATAGTTTTTGAAATTCTTACATCCTTACATTGAAACTTATTATTTCTATAAAAGTCTCAAAGCAATAACATTGCCTCCTTGAGTTTTCGCCATGTTTATGTATAGTAGTTTCTAAGGGCTTGTACGCAATACCTATAACAACGCGTCAAAATGCGTCACTTCGCATTAAAATCGATTCATGAAATTGTAGCTTAATGCGAGCAGACCATGATGATAGTTTTTAGGAAAACGTCCGAGGAATCGACAATTTTTTTACAGATTTTGATAAAATCATGAACAACAATTAATTTTAGTCATTTTTTTCAATAACAATTTCTATTTCTTAAAATTACATTAGTAAAAGCTTTTTATAAAAGTATTTTTTACAAAACAATTTCAATAAGCTGAAGAATTGCAGACAGAAGTTTATAAATACTATAATCATTTGGTTTTTAATTTATCTGTGTAGAAAAATACGATGCACTCATTCAATGTACTTAATAGATATAAATAATTACTCAAGTTACGAGTTTTTGTGCAATAGTCGCGCATACGCAGTTGCAATTCTGTTTTGAGGTGGTTCCTGATTGAAATGGCGGGTGCCATCGTACGCAGTTTTCAAGTTCCGAGGAGACAATTGGGTAATAATCATTTGTTTCTTTGAATAAATATTCAGTAAGGTACACAATAAATACGCAATTAATTCATTGTTCTATTTAATTATAAGACATAAGTTTATCCTCGGATGCTCGAGCTTCTGATAAATTCAATTTGTTGCAAGTTACATAACCTTTTGTAAAATATTTTTACAGGTCTCCTCGGACAGGCTTTAAGTAGTCAACAATCCAGGAACTATGCTGATGCTGCACCTGAAGGAAAGGTATAGCTCTATGTTCTACTGTTGTTCACATGAGAAATACTATGTTATCTATAAATTTGTTATTTTTGTAAACATATATATGCATATCAACTGTATGTTCACTAACTTGATTTGTTTATTGTTTAAATGAATAGATTTTAATTAAAATAATTTAAAAAATGGATAAATAGTTAATGATAATTGCTTTAATTGCCAAAAGTTTAACATAGTTATTTCATTTAATGAAATATATTTATATATATTTTAAACTTTTTCAGTACTTAAATATTAAATCAAAAATTATTTTTGCTTTAGAAATGTGGTGCTCCACTTAAAGATGAGGACCGCATTTTCACAAATTTATACGGCCGGCATGATTGGCGGCTGAAGGGAGCAATGAAAAGAGGAGATTGGTACAAAACCAAAGAAATTTTGGATAAAGGGGCTGATTGGATTATTAATGAAGTTAAAGTTTCTGGACTTCGTGGTAGAGGTGGAGCTGGTTTTCCATCGGGAATGAAATGGTCTTTTATGAATAAACCTTCAGATGGTAGGCCAAAATATCTTGTTATCAATGGAGATGAAGGAGAACCAGGAACATGTAAAGATCGTGAAATTCTACGCCATGACCCACATAAGCTTATTGAGGGTTGTTTAATTGCTGGCAGAGCTATGGGAGCTTGTGCAGCCTATATCTACATTCGTGGAGAATTTTATAATGAAGCATCTAACACGCAAGTGGCTATTGCTGAAGCTTATCAAGCTGGTTTACTTGGAAAAAATGCTTGTGGATCAGGCTATGATTTTGATATTTTTGTTCAAAGAGGAGCTGGTGCATACATTTGTGGTGAAGAAACTGCTTTGATTGAATCTATTGAAGGAAAGCAAGGAAAACCAAGGCTTAAGCCTCCTTTCCCTGCTGATGTTGGTTTATTTGGTTGCCCAACAACAGTCACCAATGTTGAAACTGTTGCAGTAGCACCGGTGAGTTTTTAAAAAATTATCAGTAATCTGGTCTTTAATAAAGTATAATAGCAATAATAAATATTTAAAATTTAGACAATTTGTCGAAGAGGAGGTAGCTGGTTTGCATCTTTTGGTCGACCTCGTAACAGTGGAACAAAGTTGTACAACATATCTGGTCATGTGAATAATCCATGTACTGTAGAAGAGGAAATGTCCATCCCCTTGAAGGATTTAATAGAAAGACATGCTGGTGGTGTAATAGGAGGTTGGGATAATCTATTAGGAATTATTCCTGGAGGTTCTTCTACTCCAGTTATTCCAAAAAAGTGAGATATTACTTTTATTTAAAAATTTTAATTTGTAGACTTTTAATATATTTTTCATAAAAATTTCTAGCATTTGTGATACTGTACTTATGGACTATGATGACCTGGTTCGAGTACAGAGTTCCTTTGGTACTGCAGCTATAATTGTTATGAATAAACAAACAGATATAATTAAAGCTATTACACGTCTTATTAGTTTTTACAAGCATGAGTCTTGTGGACAGTGCACTCCATGCCGAGAGGGAATTAGTTGGATGTACAAAATAATGCAGAGGTATTCAAATCTAGTACTTATTTATCAGATCAGACTTAAATTAATTTTTCAATTTTTTAGTAATTATAAATTTTATATTAACCCAACTTTTCTATACTATCAGATTTGTCCAAGGTAACGCCGAAGTGCACGAGATTGACATGTTGTGGGAGCTTACAAAACAAATAGAATTACACACAATTTGTGCCCTTGCTGATGGTGCAGCTTGGCCAGTACAAGGACTTATTAGACACTTTAGACCCGAAATTGAGGGCAGAATTCAAAACTTCAAAGAAAAAGCAAGGGTTTCGCGTTAATTAGGAAATATAGATAAATCATACCTCTTTAAAAGAGTATAAACGTTGTTTATTTATTTTCACATGTATATAGATCAGTTAAATTTTTTATAGAGTAGATTTATAACATACAGCCAAATCTCTCTATTGCAGTATTTTTCCGATTAAACATTTGACATCTAAAATACTTGCATAAGAAAACTTAAACATATATTGTATTTTTTATTCAACAGGATTGAAATTGTAAACATTTTTTTTAAACGTCTTTATTTTCTGAAACATTCTTGTAAAATAAATATGCTTTATCTTTAAAAAACTGATTCAAGATTTTGATTATTAAAAAATTGTCTTTAATAAGTAAAAGTATGTACATTAATATACAAAACGTAAAAGATACATTAAAATCAGTTGTTAAAAAAATAATACTATCATAAAAATTTTTTTTCTTTATTTAAAAACTGAATTAAACTCCTATTATCAAATGAGATGGATTTTCAACGTAATATTTCCATAAGTTAGAAAACTTTGCCATTGTGACACCATCCACCACTCTATGGTCTGCAGCCCAACTAATTGTCAAAATATTTGCTGCTATTACATTGTCCTGTTTATCAAATCTAGGTAGCTTTTGAATTTTTCCAACGGCACCTATTACTATTTGAGGTGACAGGATGACTGGCTTCATGTATGTTCCACCAACCTTAAAACAAATTAAATTTTTGTTAATACAAAATTAATAACTATGTTTGTTAATTAATTAAAGAATTAAAAATTATATTTGATACATTTTGGTTTAAAGTTTTTCATGATTTTATAATGCAAATAATTTAATTTTTATCATGTAACTTAAATCATATTTTATTATAATTCTCTTATAAAAACATTTTATTAACTATTAACTTACGATTCCAATGTTGGATAAAGAAAATGTACCACCGGATAAATCATTAGGAGGAATAGTGGATTTTTTTCCAAGTTCCTGAAGTCTATTAAGTTCTCTTGTAATCTCCACAATACTTAAATTTTGTACGTTTTTTATGTTAGGAACGACTAAACCTTCTTCTGTATCCATTGCTACGGATATATTGTGTTCCTGCCTAACATTTACGGTTTCAGACTCTTCATTGATCCAAGCATTCAATTCTGGGTATTGAATCAGTGCCCGAGATATGGATTTTATAAAGAATGGCATGAATGACAAATTCAGGCCTTCGTTTTGGAAAGCTTCTTTTACTTCTTTACGTAGAATTACTAATTTTGATACATTGCATTCATCACTATAAACGAAGTCAGGAATCGTCTGCACATAATAAACCAATTATTAATTAACGTGACGTTAGTATGGATAAATAATTTTCGTAGGCTAACATTTAAAACCTACATTGTACCTTTGAAGTAAATATTTTTTACAAATTTTTATTTAAAAAAACTAAAATAAATAAAATTTTGGAACGCGATTACTTTAAAATACAATTCTCGTGTGAAGATCGCAATTAAAATTTCTTTTACTTTTATTTAAAAGACCATTCAATTGTAAATAAGGAAATAAGGATATAGCGTTAATAAGGAATAATACTTTTACTTTTCCACAATTTAATTCTTTTATCAAACAACGTAAAAGTTTTATTCTTGTTAACTTTTTCTTGTGCATTTGCCTATCAAAGAGACATTTTTAAATATTAAAAATGTTTTCGCTCACTTCATAAATGCCAGTTGTGAAGTTCAAAAAGTTATTGTTATTATTAAGAAAGTTTTAAAAAAAAATTAAAAAGTTACATATTATTTTGTAATGTTTTAAAAGTAAGTGATGTCATTGCAATCGAAAGTTTTAGCTTTGTGTATTGCTCTTTTAAGTGTAACCAGTTTTTTTAATCAAAAAGGACGCTTATTCTGTAATTGGTCAGAGCCCGTTTAATTTGAGTTAGTTTTTACCAGTATAAAAGTAAACTTTCTTATTTTCGTACCGCGAAGAAATAGTTTTAAAGACGAGTCGTTTTGCAGCTTTTGAATCAGAAACATCGCAATGCACTTGTAACTTTTTTAATTTACACGTACATCATTTTGAAAGAAAAAAAATAAGTTCATTGCACTTTTGGATGACATTTGAGTGATTAATGCTGTATATGTGAGTAATACTAAAAATAAATAAATATATGAAAGGTTGCAATTTTAAAATAAGCTTTCATGTAATATAACTGTTTTGCATATTTCTAATCATTATATTATTTACGCAAGATCATTTTTACTTTCGAAAATAAAACCCTAAAATTTTGAATTAATCTCCTGTAAAAAAAAAAACAACTTCAATATTATGATCGCTTTCGTCCAAGAACATTTAAATAACTGCAGTTCCTTTTCAAGTCTCTAAAACTAAATGAAACCTTCGAGCCACCTCCTATACTACAGCTAGTATCCGTCTTCTCGAAGTCTACTCACCAGCGATTGCGTCATGGCTTTCCACATTTGCTTGGCGTACTTCTTCCTAGCCGGGGGCCTGACCGGGGCCGCGGCGCTCACCGCCGGCTCCCTCGCGTCGATATCTCGGGCGATTTTGCCCAGGTAGACGAGGATGTCCTCCTTCAGGACGCGGCCGTCGCGTCCCGTCGCCCGGACCTTCGTCAGGTCGACGTCGTTCTCCCTGGCTATCTTGCGCACTGCCGGTGTCGTCAGCACTCTTTCCACGCTGCGCTCGGCTGCGTAGCTTTCCTCGCCGCCGCTGCGGCTGCCAGCCGCCGGCTCTTGGGCGGCGACCGGGTCGACGCTTTCACGGCTGGATCGTTGCTCGGCAGTCCTCGCGGGAGTCTCCTCGAGCTCGTCCTCGAGCTCGATGTCGACGAGGGGACTGCCGACGAGGCAGCTCTCTTCCAGCTTGCAGTGCAGCGCTTTGACGGTGCCGTCGTAGCGGCTGGTGATCGTCACCGAGGCCTTGTCGCTTTGCACCTCGCAGATGTTGTCGAACTGCGCGACTTTGTCGCCTGGCTTGACGTACCTAAATTGTTTCGAGTTTGCATCATTTCGGGAAAATTTATCGTATATAGATTGGATGCTTAGTTTCGCCGGCTGTAAAGCTGACGGATTTATTTCCTCCCCCTTTGATTAGTTCTCTTTGATCGTAGAGGGCTGAATAATGGATTTGCCGCGTCGTAAGCTTTAGATTTTTTCCAATATCAGAAACCTCGACTGTCTTACCGATGCTTATTTATGAATTTATGTTTTGAAAATCATTTTATGAAAATTCGCTTGTAGCTAAATTTTGTAAATATTTGTGAGAGACTCAAATTTTAATAACCATCGCGTATTTCATTAAATAACCAGTTAAGTTTTCATACAAGTAAGCGTTCTGGGTGTTAATGTGCAGTTTATTGAATTTATGTCACTTGGCACCTTCGGACGTTCTCCCTTTAAAGCCAGCAATAATCGCGAGCTGCGGGAGCTCTGGAATGTCTAGTACAGGTAAACCCTTGATTGATACTGACCATTATTAATCAACGATTGTATAGGAATTATTGCAAGTGTTAACGACCGAAGCGAACGAATAGCGTTGCGCAATATTTAGCCTGCGTAATGAAGGATATTGTTTAAGAATAGTCTGTCTTAATTGAATACTACAAAAGTTTTTATTCCAATTGAGAGCTCTTCACATTTTTTTAAAATATCATTGAACTTGTACAGATAACGCGAAGAACATCGATCCACGTTTACTTTATGCGAAGAGTTTCATTCATTTTTTTCTAACAATAATCAATAATTTCTTTCAAAAATTAAATCAAGCAAAGAAAAACATGATACATCCATTACGCGATAAGAGCGCCGTTTCTATTTTCACTTTTAATCAAATTAATTAAATTACCAGACTTCTTGGATCTTGTCTATATTTAAATTTGTTCAAACCCCGCATAAGAGAGCCCCGTTTTTTTCGTCAACTCCGGATATAGAAATCCTAGAACGCAGACGAAAGCGAAATCAATAGAGAAAAAAAAAATGTATAATGCGCGCGCTTTTGCGCATACGCAAGTAGACACACATTGTACGACAGGCCCGATGATATCTTCCGATTTGATCGATCGCGAGAGAGAGAGAGAGAGAGAGAGAGAGAGAGAGGTCGTCGATGCTCCGCGTAATTTAATTGATTGCTCGGCGCTCGGAGCGAGAAGCGTACACGTATAAGGCGCATATTTACCGAGCGCGTTCGATAAAAGGGCTATCCTGCTTACCATTCCTTGACGGTGACTTCGCGTATTCCTTCGCCGATGTCCGCCAGCTTGTAAGCCACAAGTTTCCCCTGCCGGAATGACGTCAGCGAGATGAGACGACCTCTGCTTACGGAAACGCCGCCACCCTAAACACAATGCGGCAAGATAGCGTGAGAGAGAGAGAGAGAGAGAGAGAGAGAGAGAGAGAGGTGGCGAGGAACAAAAAATGAGGCTGATTAGGGTCTGACGTTGAGCGACCTGTTACTACTCCGTCCGTCCGCCGGCGGCCAGGAAAAGGGAGGAGAAACATATAGAGGAGCGAAGGAATAGGTGCATGTCAAGGGCACGTGCAGACCGGCTGCCGAACTTGTTTAATCCGACGGGCGGAACGAGGGAACTCGGCGAGTGTCTCTTTTTTTTTTATCCGCGGCTCCTCCGCCGAGCAATTATCGTAGCGTGTACCCTTTGTGTAAAGTTGTAGTTTCGAGCTTCGCCGGGGTTGTTGTTCTATCCGACCGAGTCATTAGCGAAAGTCCCGATCATTTGTTACTTTGGGCTAGTTTGGCTGTTTTTTTTTTCTTTCTTCAATTATGGAAGAATTAAATTAAACTGTCTTCGGCCTCGGGCTTCGGTGGGTGAACCCCCGGCATTCGTAATTCATGCCTGACTTCGGGGAAAGGGTCTTTAAATTACTTTTCTTGTAAAAAGTAAATTTTTTTCACGGAAGGTGCAGGAGAGGATCAGTTTTTGCGAGTAAAATGAATGTTACTGTTTTGAAAAAGAAGTGTACATTTGCTGGATTTCTTTTGTATTTGACTGGAACACGAGCTTTTAGCTGAAAAAGTATTTGTAAATGTCCGAGGTCGAACATACATAATAGAACTAAGTGAACCCTGGTAGAATTTTTAATCTACAAAATGGCCATAAAACATGGCCAGTTTTCCGGTCATAATGAAACGTTTTTTG
>JAWWEM010000044.1:1912723-1929149 GCA_035582935.1 Ormyrus thymus | reverse complement strand
CTCTCTCTCTCTCTCTCTCTCTCGCTCGCTCCCTCTGAATAAACGCGAAACCCAATTTCGAGTCGGCGGGAGGCGAGGAGCAAAGCCTCAATCAGCGAGGAGGGAGCCCCCAACTTGTGTGTACTGCTTTCCGCGGGCCAGGTGTGCATGTACGTAAAGCCTGGCGCACGAGCCAAACACTATCTTGGACGGGGTAGAGCCGGTTAAGCCAAATAAACGCCCACGCGAGTCTTGGGAGGTGAAGAGGAACGACGGGGTCTTCGAAATTTTCAGAGGGGAAAGGCGCCTCTGCGTTGACCGACGTTTCTTCCGTTTAGGGTAGTGTAAACTTTCGTCGTAAATTTTAAAATACTTCTTTGAATGATAAAAACAAACGTTGACAAGTTTTTCACCGTCGTATATTTTAAATTTTAATATTACGCAAATGGCAAGCTGCCCGTAGACTATTGAAAAGCTTATCTATAGATATATTCTCTATATTATTTTTGAAAGTTCAAAGACTCATAATTATTTTTCCCTGCATTTCCCCATATAAATGTTTTTATTGAAATTAAAGATCCAAGTTCTCTAAATGTGAGAAAATGTTTCGTACGTTTTTGGGTTATTGCAGTTTTTGACAGTGGGGGCATCCTCCTTTGTCTCCTTCGTGAAATATTTTGATTTTAATATTATCCTTTCCGTGCAAGTAATAAATTTGTATTTTATGGATTGCAATTAAATGTGTAATTTGGAACCTTGCATATTTCTTTAACTTCTTTTAACTAGTCGTAGAATGCTATAATTTTTGAAGATATATTTCAAATTTTATTATATAATGAAAGGAGAATGCCCACGGCAATTCATGGTCAAATTTTACAAGGAATGCACATAACCAGTTTCAGCATGAAGAGTTTTTAAAATCTTGAGTATTTAAATAAAAACAGTATTTTATATTAAGTGAGAAATACGAAAAAAAATTTTTTGTTTAGTATTTACTACTGAATGTCGGGTGAAATCTTGATTTTTTTACTTATTTTAATGAAGTTGGCTTTAGTTTTTAACATATTTCCCTGCATTTTCCCAGACTAAATTTTATTCTACTACTGATATTTTGACCATCTCTAAACCCTCTAATCCTCCTTTTCTTTTTGTTGAAATTACTATTTAGTATTAAGACCTAATAAATTCACGTTAAATTGCTAATTATATCTTTTACTTACTCTACTCAGTAAAATGAAGATGCTTACATTTATAATTAGTTCGCGAAGCAGAGTTAATTAATTTTACTAGCGCATCATTTAAATTAAATCAGATCATCATAATTACAGTCAGATCCGAAATACAACATTTTTAACCGCCGGTTTCAAAACCGCTCCAAACAAAGAAAAAAAAAGTTTCTCAAAAAACGTTCCCCTCCAAAGAAAAAGGACCAGTTCTCAACAAGTGTCGCGCGTCATCCTACGTAAGGGAACACAGACACCGACTCGTGTATACATCAAGCCGCTGAGGCTGGCCGAAGCTCGCCGTGACGCTCGGGGGAGAGGGGGTGGGGCGCAAGGAGACACGCACGCGCAGAGAGGAGTGTCCTCGAGGCGGCGTTTTCAGGGTGGACCATCGCGAGAGAGCTCTCGAGCGCTATACGTTTGCGCACTCGAACTACTAGGACGCTCTCGGGTCCTGTGCGGTTCCTTCGACGCTCCTTGGACGCCTCGTGTTTCAGATTCTCGACGCGATCAAGTCCTTGTCGTCGGAGACGAATCCTCTGCGGAGAGACGTTCTGCTTTTCCGAGATATTTCTCTTCTTTTGGGCGTACTTGATATAAATGTTGCAATTCTTTGTTAATTGGGTTGGAAATTGAGAGACTGATGATAAAGGCGTTGAATAACTTTGAAGTTACATTTCCTTTTAATGAAGCATCGTTTCGAAATTTGCAGTGCATCCTTATGTAACATTTTATTATATAATTACACTATATATTCTGTAATGTCTTTACAATTGGATAACTGCAGTATCGTCGCGCATTAATTAAACATAATGCGCGATAATATACTTACTTTTGTTAATAAAAAGTGAATTTAATCATCAACGTTTACGATTGTGAATTCGAATTGAACTGAAACGCGCTCAGAACAAATTAATTCAAAATTTAAAGAATTAAAAGACTAAAAGTTCAGTCTACTCGATTAAACATTCGATGGCGGTCGGTTAATAAGCGCTCGGCTCCTCCATCGGCAAGCGAGAAGCTGTAAAAAAAAGGTGCCGGACAAACATTCGAGCGCCCATTGTAAGTTTCTCTTAGGCGGCTCGGCCGAGAGAGAGAGAGAGAGCGGTTCGCCGGGACGTATCGATTGCGTTCGCCGCGCCGAGCAGCCGGTTTTCTCCATTCACTCTCGCGGCGCTGGCCGTTTAACTCGCTCGCCCCCGCGCGCGCACACAGGCCAGGCTGCGTATTTTTTTCTCACACGCACGCACAGAGCGAGAGAGAAAGAGAGAGAGAGAGAGAGAGGGGAGGGGGGGGGGCTATATTTGGCCAAAGGCGGTAAGCGCCCCGAGTTGACATGCAAATTATAGCGCGTGCCACAGGTTGGCGCGAGAGCGAATCGCTCGATAAGGCTCCCGTTCTATATTTAGCCCCTCGGCCCCCCTCTATTCATTTTCAGATTTTTAGCGCAGCAGGTGCTCGCGCGCGATTAGATTGAATCCCGTCAGTCGGCGAGCGCGTTAATCTTCCTGCGAAATCGATAAGAGAGAGCGGCTGTTTTATATACGCCCCGCGGCCCCCGACGCGCGCCGCGATATGAGAACGGAATTAGAAAAGAGAGAGAGGGAGGAGAGGGGCAGAAAAATTTCCCGCTATTTTAAGGCTTAACGCGCTTATTTCAGGTGTATTCGAGGCGGCTTTTTTTGCTGAAACGGGAGAGAGTTTTTTTTTTCGATCTGAGCCGTTTACTATTTTTGGACAATGATCGATGCGCTTGGCGCTCGAATTTTCTTAATCTTGGCGTTTAAAATCACTAAGTTTAAATCTACCGAGGTGATACGCTAAATTATCCCTTTGTAATTAAATGTGGCTGCAATTGTCGAAAGTTTACTCTGGCTTCACAATAAACTAATGTTAATCTTTCGACTCGTAAAGGTAGCGGGGAAAGAATACGTAAACTTGCGTCAAGTGTAGAGTTTCGGAAACTTGCGGTTTCTTGTGTTTTATTGATCCCTCATAAGTAAAATTTCCCTCTTAGTTACGCGGGAAATATTCACGTTTATAGCACAAGACAATGTTTTCATAATAAATGAAATTTGCTCCACGTTGTCCATGAATTTCTTTCGTTAAACTATAGAGCGTCTGGAACTAGTAATTTTGACTTTATACACGCT
The DNA here is from genome assembly GCA_035582935.1 of Ormyrus thymus. Taxonomy (NCBI): domain Eukaryota; kingdom Metazoa; phylum Arthropoda; class Insecta; order Hymenoptera; family Ormyridae; genus Ormyrus; species Ormyrus thymus. The sequence continues at coordinate 1,925,794 of JAWWEM010000044.1, read as the reverse complement.
AACTTGCAGGCAGCTTTACCATCAAAATTTTTTACTCGATTTATATTAGCGCCATTCGTGTTTTTATATATTTGACAAGAAATTAATCTTTCTCTTGCTTTTTTTTACTCAAAATGACGGAATACCACAATCAAAACTTTAATAAAACTCTCGCAAAGCACATTTAATCGAATGCAATTAAATATCACGGCAAAAAAGCACGATGTCAAATCGAAGCTCTGTATTTCAATGCGATTGTTTAATGGAAAAGCTCGATAAACAGGCCGCAGACAGACGTAGTTGCGCGGAAACCATTGCTAATAGCCTCGACATTGCTCGGGGAGCAAGAGATGAAAAAAAACACGTAGAGGCGACACGAGAGAGAGAAAGAAAAAGTAGGCAATACCCACAGGAAAAAAGGGAGGACGGCTTTGATCGCGTTCTACATCAGCGAGCCGTCGTCTCGCATTTCACAGAGACAAGTGGAAATTTACCCATGCATTTGAGAATAATTGCCTCTCGTTCTCAAGCTTCCATCATTTTCTCTTTTGTGTATTTGACTCCTCGTGTCTCTTGCTTCGCTTTCTCGATTCATCAGTGCTCCCATCATCCGACCGAGATGTATAAGAGATGCTTTTTCACTTGCCGAACGAATTTTTTCCCGTAAGAAAATCGTACTTTTAACTCGAGGGAAACTTGAAATATTTATCAATAAAAGGACGAAAACAATTGGATTACAATTCGATAATCAATACGCATTATTTAATGTTACACAAATGACAAGCCCAATGTTTTCATCGTCGAGAGTGCCATTTTCTTTCGGCGAATCGAGCCACAAAAAGGCGACCGAGCAAAGACGCTCGAGGAGGCTGCGAGTTCGGAGGACCGACAATAATGGGCCAACAATGTTTGACTTTGCAGAGTGCCCGCAGTCGGACGACGGCATGGAGAGGTTCGCGTGTCCGACGGCCGACCGTATGGGCCGATATCGTTGCATCGACGATCACGTGCTGTGCGACGGTTTCATAGATTGCCCGACGGGAGAGGATGAGGACAGGCAGGCGTGCATGTTCTACAAAACCGTGAGTGTCACTTTAATTATACATCTCCATTTGCGCTTACCTCTGGGCCGCCCGCGCGATTGCAAATCTCGTCGAATCGGAACGCCCTTTAGTCGTTTTCTCCCTCCCCCCCCCCCCATATTTCGTCTATCGATCATTACCGGCGCGTCGTTGCTTTATTTGTTCGAGCCTTTATAAATAGCTTCGGCTATTTTCGATTTCCGTCCTCGTCTATTAAAGTTCCTTTTTATTTTCATTCGGCTTGAGCTGTTTCTCTGATAAATAATTGATGAAATTTCTTTTCTTTTTTTTTTTACGAATTGCCTTGAATTTTTTGCTTTTCTTTCCTAGTTCTTGCACTCGAAGCTTTATTTTTAATTAATTGTGAAAGCAGAAAAACAACTGCAATAACAATTAATACCTTGAAGCTTCAGAATTAAGAAATCAATACTTTCCGTACAAGTCCCTGCATTCTCAGAAAGAAGAATTATGAATATCGATTCCGACTTTCAATTAGCATACCGTTTAATTAAAGAATGCAATCAGAACGAGCCGGAGCTCCGAATTTATCCGCCGAGGGAAAGAGTGCGAGCGCCTCGAAGCGCTTACCCATAAACTGAGATTAGCTTTCAACTTTAGCTCGACCTTTCGCTTTCGAAGCCACGGACATAATTCTACATCCGCCCCTTCTGTTGTCGGCGCCGGGGCTGTATGTAATGCGACTTTGACTTCATAAAGTTAATGGTTATTTTCGCATGTTCCACTATGACTTTCGGAGCTTATAAATAGTCTCGCGTAAGCTCGGATTTAGCGGGATGTTATTTTTAACCCCCGCGGCTACTAACTTACATTCCTGTCCGCGGACGAAACTTTTCTAATTTACGATTCTCTTTCTCTCTCTCTCTCTCTCTCCCTCTTCTGCACTTGGACTTGTAAATAAAAGCTTGTGTTTCAGAAAAAGGGACAGCCGCCGGGAGAAACTTTTGATATCATATAAATTATGCGACTAAGGAAGGCAATATTTGTTTCTGCCTGTCTGAGCGTAATTGACTCATTCTACTTAACGCGTTTATTTGACACTTCCGTAATTCCAGTGGATAATAAACCTTTTACGACGCCTAATTGAAAGCCAGCTTTTCATTTGCAGTATATAAATTTCATTTTACAAATCGCGAATTCACCGCTGAGGTTTGGTTTGCACTACTTTGGGCGCCAGCCGCTCGAGCACTCGGCTTAAATCGCACTACAATTGCGTCATTTCTTGCTCTCTTTCCCGGCGGGGTCTTTGTCGCCTCGAGCGACTCTCGAGGCCCTCTCTCTCTCTCTCTCTCTCGGCAATTGGCTAAGCGAAGCGAAGAAAAATTGAAACGCTCTTCTCATCAGCAGTCCTCCCTTTCCCGCATTAACCGGCACGCGCGAACCACTTAGGCGGCTCTCTCCCTCTTCAGCGGCGGCGGCGGAAGAAGGGCGGCGCGCAAGCACGATACTAATCCCCGACCGTTTTGTCGTTCTCTCTTTTCTGTTCCAGACAAAAGCGCACCTCGACGTACTGGCGGACGCTCTGCTGCGGTGGGCGAGAGGCCGTTAATGCTCCTCCGGGATCCGCATCTCTCCCTCCCTCACGCATACACACCAGGCACACACAGCTCCACCGGCACAACGGGACACACCTCTCATACACCCGCACACGGACGCGAGGCGCGCTCGCACAGACCGCAGGGAAGAAGAAGAAGAAGAAGAAGAATAAGGCGACGACAAAGGCGATGCTGACAAAGAGGACGAGGCACGGAGGAGGAGAACGAGAACGAGACGACGGCCGCATTCGCACGAAGCCTAACGGTTTATAAACGTGATAAATAACGCCCTCCCTTACCAGCCTCTCTTCTCTCCCCCCCTCTCTCTCTCTCTCCTTCTCTCTTTCTCTTACTTTGCAACTTGTACTACTTTACCCGACCCCACAGTCACACTCGCTCGCTCTCCTCTCCGTCTCTCTGTCTCTCTCTCTCTCTTTCTCTCCCTAACTTTGCAGTCTTCATCGTCGCGGTTTTTCCCTCTCCGTTCCCGCGTTTTACTTCGTCGCACCTCGACGACGACCACACACCCACCCACCCACACACACACACACACACACACACACCGCCTTTTCCTTCCCTCTCGCTCGGTATATATTGTTGAAAAGCTCGACTCGCGTGTACGAACGGCGACGCGGCACTTCGTCCACAGCGATTCGCGAAGAGCTGCGGTGACTGCTAAAGCACCCGAAGGGAGAGAAAGAGAGCAGCGACGGCGGCGGCGGCCTTGCACGAGACAACTTCGAGCCTGCATTTGTCAAAAAGAGACAAAGGAAAATCGAGTGGGAGAAAAGAGAAGCGCCGCTATTCAAGAGGGCGGCTGAGCTAAGAATGCGCTTACAATAAATGTAAGAGTGCGTGCGTGCGTTCGCTCTCTCTCTCTCTCTCTCTCTCTTTTTCACGAGCGGAGAAAGGGAGAGAAGACTTGATTTGTTCCTCCGATCCACCCACCCTCCCTTCCCGCCCCTCTCTCGCCTCATCCCCGCGTCGAGAAAGACACCGTCGTGCAGTAGGACATTCGAGGATATATGCAAAAAAGAAAACACACACACACACACATAGTGACGCGTCGCTAGAGGACAGCAAGACTGATTCTACGTTCAAAGATATTTAAAAAAAAGAAGTATATGAGGAAAACGACAAAATATATATGTATGTGAAAAGTGTATACTGAGAAAATTCTATCAAAAAATGAAACAAAAAAAAGAAAAAAAAAAACAGCGAGCAAGCAAGCAAAGCCGAGGGCGAATTATTCTAAATGCAGATACGTAGATACGATTTTCTCATTTCGCTGGTCAGAGAGGATAAGTGCGAGCGAGAGATAGAGAGTGAGAGAGAGACAGAGAGAGCCACAGGTTGCAAAGTCGAGTCTCTCCGACGGAACGGGAATGAGAAGAGGGAGAAGAGCGACGAGCGAAACGCGTGCGAGAGGCACATACGTAAGACCAGCGGCCGGACGGCGATGGATGCTTTTCTGCGCCCGTCGTTCCCTCTCCCTCCGCGGACGGGCGGCGACACGCGCGCCAACAATTGCGGACAACCGGCTCGTGCAATCGACCAAGACGGCGCGTACCGAGGAGAACGGGCGGGAGATACCATCCGAACGCGAGAGGAGAAATTTTTCTTACACGTATCAACCTATCTCTATCTCTCTCTCTCACTCTACCTCATTGTACTTTACCCACATCTACGTGTACGCGTTGCATTCGTTCTTAAATTCTCTCGTTGGCCGCGGCACTCTCTTCCCCCCTTCCGAAGCGTCCAAGACGAAGGCGAACGCGCACTTTTGTAAGTCGTTTTCCACGCTCTCTCCTTTTTACGAGTAGGCACAGCCACCCACTCCGACGATATCCCCCTCCCTCCATCCCCCCTCTCCCTCCCCTGACTAATGTTTCTCTCCGCTCTCCGGTTTTGCCGTTTCACGCGCGATTAATCACGGCTCGCGCACACGTTTCGCATATATATGAATGCTCTGCGACTGATTTATCTCGGACATTTTTCCGCCGTGACGGCGCGAATCTCGTCTGCTCGGCGAACGAGAGGCGCTCTGCGAGAGGTTCCGGGGGATTCTTCTGCGATATTACAGTCGACGTTGGCTGCGGATAGTATTAAAGAGATCAAGCTCGCTGCGGCCGCGGATACAATTAATATGAGGTAACTGAAAGCTCGATAAAACTCACAAGCGAAAGCCGCGTTTGACGACGATGTCGATAAGCGGGAAGATTCGGTAGATCAGCGAATTTTGAAGCGGTACCGAACGTACCTTTTTTAATTGGAACACCGTTGAACAATTTGCCGACGAGGAGCTAAAAAGCTGATTGGCCTGGAAGTCGAGAACAGGCATTTTCGGAAAGTTTAAGTACAGTTGAAAATCGTTGGCCCACTTTCGGCAGGGACTGTAGCAAAAAATATGAGTGCACGAGCTCTCGCGGCTAGGATGAACTTTGGTCTAAAGGGCATGACGAAGTAAAAGGCGAGAGGGGAGAGGAGAAACCCCAAGGAAGAAAAAGGAAAGTGGAAAGCCAACAATCAATAACTCCCGGGCTGTCTTGATTCGCGTCTAACAGCGCTTCGCCTCCTCTCTTACGTTTCCGAAAGCTGCGATCCATTAACCGAAGCGTCCGTCTCTCTTCTTTCCGCTTCCCTTCGTTTCTCCGACGGCAGGTAAAAAAAAAATTTAGCGTGCTTTTGCGGCAGCCCCGAGAGAGAATCGCAGGAGGAGAAAAAAGTAATAAGCGCGAGGACGAGGAGAGATATCTAAAGTAAGATGTATAAGCGAAGTCTCGGCGTATGTATAAATTCTACAAATAATGAAGAATAAAAAAAAGAAAAAAAAACAAAAAAGGAAAAACAAAACTGAAGCGGAGGAGGTGGTGAAAACACTGGCCATGCCAACACCACAATTAACTTACTTGGTAGGTGCACTGAGGAGTCGGTGCGTGCCAAACGTTCGATACCACGGTGTTTGCATCGCTCGTATGAATAATTAAGATAGATATATATTATAAATAAATCAATATATAGATATATACATACATACATTAAAAAAAAAATACATATATATACACACTAACAAAATAAAACAAATAAAGAAAACGAAATTTACGGTGTTTAAATATTAATATATGAATATAATTTTGTTGAATGCCTCCAGCGGTATTTTATAACGGTGAGCAGATAGATTCGAAGGCTAAATGGAACAAAAAGGCGGTGGAACGAGCACATCGATACATAAAAAAAAAAAAAAGAATGCGAGTCTAGCGTGAGCTCGATCGAGGCGCGTGAAAAGTTCCAATCAAATTAACTTATGATTTTCGCGAGTACAGCTATTTTTCACGGTCCTGTATAAATGGCGAATTTCCCGTTCTTCGAAAATTACACACAGCTCAAAAATTTATATAAAGCAAAATTTATGGAGAAGCTAATGTAACTAAAGAACCTATTTTCAAATTTATAAATCAAAAGTTAAAGGTTATAAAGAAATAGAAGTCTAAAGAGATCTTTTCGGTAAAACGAAATTGTACAACATTCGTCATTCCGTCATTTCCGTTGGGGGACCCGATGAGGGCTTCTTCGCGCGGAGTAGTCGATAGAATTAAAAAAAAAGTAACTGAAATTTATAAAAATTGTTGATTATAAATGTTATTTTTGGATAAAGTCGAAAAAAAACGAGAGGTTATAGAAATTCTTTGTGCGCGTCGATCGTAGCAAAAAGAAGAAAAAATGTATTCCTAGTAAGAGAACGAAAAAAGGGGCGTGGGGAAATTTTGAGAGAAAGTGTCATTCGTGAATGAAAAAAAAAACATGTAATTGGATATAGAACTATTTCTTATAATAAAAATTTTTCTCGTTACGTGACATAAACTTATTAATTAATTAATTTATATCTCGAAAATCGTCATTCAAAGATTTGGCCGGCCGATCTCCTTTTTCGCGGGCACGTTTTTTCTGTGTAATTATTAAAGCCAAAAAAAAGTTATATCTATGTATACGTTTTGCTGATATACGTAAGGTATACCTTATAATTAAATTAAGCGGCAATGTGTTGTTCACTGTTTTCGCAAAAAAGAAAAAACCAATGAAAAAAAAAGAAGCGTGGATGATGAGCATCAGAGGAAGCAAAGTGCACAGGAGCAAAGTGCTCTATTAAATAAATAGAGAGTCAAAAGTATAAGGGGTGAATAATCGAGGGATGATCATTGTACGCGAAGACGGCGGCGAAGACAAAAAGCACGACCTGGATGAGCATTTACGCAATATGTGTATTGTATATTGAAAATTCGAACTGAAACTTATCGCTTGGATAAATATATTTGCACTATGATTAGATAGCGAAAAATTAATAAAATTAATTCTATACTAATAATAATAAGAGAACATCGGTCCATTCGTTCTTTATCTACGCGAAATTTTCTCTATATATGCATTCGTTTTCATTACAATCAAGTGTAATAATGAGACTTGAACACGCGATAATCCTTCAAACTGATAAATTTTCTTTCACGACTGATTTACATTTTTGCGACTTAACGTCTATGTCTATTGTTTCGCTCTCATTGAAGCATCGCGCTGAATTATACTTTACGCGATTATATATTATGTAAAATCCAGGAGATCGAAGAGTCGAACTATGCATTCTATTAGGCGTGGAAAGCAAATTTTAAACGCAGTATTACCGCAGTCATCCACTCAGAGATATTAATTATAAATCCAAAGTTTAAAAAAAAAAAAAAAGAAAAACAAAGACTAATATGTGCTGAAACGCTGAGATAAAAAAGACTAAAAATAATTAGAGAAGAAAAACGTGAAATAACGTAAAATAAATGAGGACATGTAAGGGTGTCCAAGAGCAATTGGATACTGATCTGCAGACTGACTCGAATCGATAGTGAATTTAAAGAACAAAAAAATTCTAGCATCTATACAATAAATGGCGATTAAACAAAGTAGGCAATAGTTAGGAGCAAATAGAAAAAATTGCGAAAGTAATCCAAATGACAAAAACGGTGTACCAGTAATATTACATAAGTTGTCGGGGGCAGACCTATTATAGTTTGATGCGTCGTATATAGTAGATTGTCGACCGAGGATATTCCGAGGAGTACACAGATAAATAATTAGTAATCGGTAAATCTCGTATACGCGCGCGTCGCAATACTAACAGATCCGCAGGTAGGGAATCAGGAGTGCAGGAGAGCAGAGAATTAAATAAAATAAAAGAAATCACTTTTAGCGAGATCGAGATTATATATAAATAAATATATATATATGCTATATAATAAAGAGACGAGAAAAAAAAACAAGTAACTTACGTAAAGAGCGCAGATGAAGTGCACGTATAGAGCAGCTAACGCATATATAAACATATATAAATATAAATCGAGAGAGGAGCTGGAAAGGGGCAGAATCAAATTTTCATGAGACAAAGATAAAAAAAAAAGAGAATACCTATACTATTGAAACAAAAAATATATAAAAGAAGTATTTTTACTAATGTTAAGTACACGATGAAAAAAAAAATGAATCTCCTGAGCGATAAAACGTTTCGTTTCGCATTTTTTCGCGACTCATCAAGTTCCAATATACGCATCGACAAGAATAATAATAATAATAAAAGAAGTTCTGATGTCTTCATCTTCGACGCCTTCTCTGGCTAGCAGACAGAAGGAGGAAAAGCTAAACAAAGAGAAACAATAAGAAATAAGAAAGAAAAAAAGTCATTTCGCGGTCTGTAAAGCGTTTGAGAGCCATTTTTCCTTGATATATACATCCGTTTTACGAAGGTAGAAAATTTCTTCGAGAAACTCCGTCGACTGTACTCTCGGGGAGAATGTGCTGATTTGTCGCTGCTTGGTGTACACTTTTTAAAATTCAACTAGTCAAAAGCCTTCCACACCTTGGACTTACGAACCACGAAACGAGCTGAGTTTCCGATCGCGAAGGGCTCGACGCATTTCCTCGAAGAAGTTTTCGTTACTGAAAAAAAAAACCCTCCACAGTTGAAACTTTTCACGTTATAACCGAAGTTCGATGAATCTATATAAATAAACGATTATTCTCGATTAATTCGTTAAAAAAAAATTGTGTCGAAGCATTTAGAAAAATCAAGAAAAAAGAAACAAAGTTATTGAAAAAATAAAATAAAACAATTCTCGAGGAATGTGTATTTTGAGACTTATTGTACAGGTTTAAATGCGAGGAAGGAGAGTAGATATGTGTATAATAATACAATTATTATTATTATAACGATTATTATTTTTACTATCATTAATATGGTCACTATCATTATTATCACTATTATTAATAGCATTACTATTACTGTTACATTATAATTACGATTACCATTTATGATTATGATTACTATCTTAAATTCTGATTAGAACGATTAAAATGCGAATTTATGAACTTCTACATAAATTTAAGTCAATTAATATACATATTTGTCAAGCTTTCATCTACCTCTTACATTCAGCCGGAAGTGCATTTGGCCTTGTAAGTGTTCTGTCCATGATTTCTTGTCGGCTGCGCGCAGCAGGACACTGATTACTGTAGATTACTCTCCTTGCGTTTCCCATCTGCCCTTGAATAACGAAACAAACAAATAGAACAAAAACATCCCCCGTCTATCTTTGTTTTCCCTCTTCGCTTTTTTTTCGAGGGAAGGGAAAACAAACGAGCGTCGACGGCCTACACAGCTGGAAAAATGCTCGATTTCTCCTCTCGTTTTCAGCTCGGCTTCCCTTCAGAAAAACCAACAAAAATTACTTACTACATTCCAACTAACGACCGCCGCGCTCTCTTGTTACCTTTCGAATTTCCAGCTTTGTAGGTTCTTTACTATTTGCTTTTTTCGCTTTGTAATTTCAGATTATGCGATGTATTACAATGCGTATAGCGAGCGTGTAATTGACTTTTATCAGCGAAAAATCCCGAAAAGCGAAACGCGAAGCGACACAGGTGTATTATAAATATGACAGAAAATGGTAGAAAGGAATACTAAAACGTAGAAGGCTGATACGAATGATTGCTCAACGAGTGGACAGAGCAAGAGGAGGCCATATTAAGCTATTATTTTGACGATTCGTTCGTTTCGCGAATTTCTTTTCCTGTATACAATATACGAGATCATTTTTTTAACGTTCGCGGACCTTCTTGTATGTAATCTTTCGATTCGTCAAGATTTTGAAAAAAAATTGCGTCTATTATATACTCCTTGGTAGCTCTTTGGCAGGCTTCTAATCGATATCAATCGATTGAAATTATGTTACTTTGCGTTCGTTCTTCGTTGTGCTGCGTTGCGTTACGTTGCGTTCGAAATTTTGTTAGCGAATTTGTTCAATTGAATGTAAGTTGTTATGAGAGAATTGAGTGTTTAGTTATTTAAAAGTCAAAGAACAAGAAATTCAACGACTGATGCTTATACTGTCTCATATGTACATTATTTTATACGTTATATTGTAATAATCAAGCATCACCGTCATCTTCGTCATTTGTTTTTATTAAAGCTGTAATTATTATTAATCCTGTGAATTCTAATTATTATTATCGTTACTGTAATCTATTATAATTATAGTACTATTGTTACGAAATCATGGAGTATCCTAAGTCTTGATGCAACGTGTGACCCTTAAAAATGTGAAAAAGAGTCGCGCAGAAAAAATACTATGGAAAACATGATAAAATTCGTATGAATTAGGTAATGAGCAAAATAAACTATGTCGTGCTAATTATCGTTCGCCTTTGATTTATTGTTAGTAGGCTTAAAATATAAATTGATTACATTCTAGAAAGAGAGCACAGTCGATGGAGAACTATCATTCGTTCATTTCACGAAGTCATTGAATTTGTTTCATTGAAATTTATCTTCCATTCGGCAACTTGGCATATGATTTCGAGTGAGGATACGTGATTTTTAATCTTCTAATTTCAATGGGGAAAAGTAAAAGGAAATTATCGCCACGAATGCCTAATCGTAATTAACGAAGGCCTAAATGTTTCTCTGAATGTCACGAATCAATAAGCTACTTTGACAATCACGAGATTTATAGTAGGTATATTTATTCAGTATTTTTTTAATTATCAAAATAGAGCTCGAAAATATATTCTTGTCACAATATTCCATCTCTCGTAACTAATAATTTCCATGAAGAGCTGTTTACCAGTATCTCTTAAAATTTTAGCAGAACTTTTTGACCATTAACTTCATGTACCATTTATCAATATCTATATTGTTTTCATTGTCTGCGTAATATTTCCTTTACTAACTATAAAGCGAAAGAATGCAATGTTCTTTAATTCGATTTTATGATTGTACACGATGTTGTTCGCGTTATGTATTTGGAACGTGGAAAATTAAAAAGTAAAAAAATTGTAAATAATACATACGGCGCATTCGAAAGTGAAAAGGCATCCTTCGAAGCAATCGGTGATTTTGTTGATAATTATTCTAACGACTGATATATAGTGTCTCACCGCGAAACACTCAGAAAATCACTTCATTAAGATAGTCGGAAAACTTTAACGTCAGCATAATAAAATTTTCTTTAAAATTTATGAAAGTGCAGCTACTTAAATATTGAGTAAAAAAGCGAAGAGCTTCGTTTACAAGTATTTCAGTATTGAATAATTCAACAATATTTATACGTACTCTTAATTGGAATCGATAAAAATGTATCCATTATATTTCAGTTTATAAAGCTAAGCATTTTACATCTAAGTAAAAATAATTAACTCAATTAAGAATTTTTTCTGAGTGTAAATAAAAGACAAAATTATGTGTAAACTAATGATCGTTTCATCCATGACATAACAAAATCGCTTACAATTTAACAAAAATCAAACAAATAAATATTAAATTTTAAATCAGAAATTTTTTTCATTTGAATTTTAATATCTTTTTTCGTTACCTTTATATTTAAAAATTAATTTTAAACTTAATATACGTTTTATGATTCTTAAAAGTCACTTTTCAATTGATAATATTAAAGTTATATTTAAAATTTTTTTTTAATTTCGAAAATTTTGTGAACATTTATTTCACAACTGCCTTACAGAGGTAAGTACTAATATTTATTTGATTGCAGTTTTTTAATGTCAAGACTATGATTTCAATATTAATTTTCGCAATAAAAACATACAATAGTTTTCGATTTTATTACATTACAACTTCAATTAAAAAATGAATTTTATTTGTTTTATTTTCTATTAAATATACCAACAACAATCATCCTTGATTTTATCTCAAGATTCAAAATTGGAACTTCCAAGGTAAGTATGATACGTCTTTGTATTGAATTATAAAAACAGTCAATCTAAAGCTATAACCTTATTGATAGCAAATTTTCATAATGCAGATAAATCAATCGAGTAAAATTAGATTACAAATTTTTATTTATTTGAAATTAGATTGAACGAAGCTCCCGAACATGTCTCCTTAAAGTGTGAATTCATAAAATTATTTATAAATAATTGCACATATTAAAAATGGAAAGCATCACAATAGATAAATCCTAGTAATGATGCGCAGTCTAGACAAGACTGTTTATTTTGTTGTATAAAATAAATGTTTTTCCAGATATTTTTTAAAAGTTTCAATTAAAGAGAATCGCCTTCACTTGTTGGATTGAATTCCACATTTTTGTTTCTAGACAAAAATACGGCATAAATTGATTTATTTTATTGCGCTTCTTATTTTTTAATATTTATAACTGATATTAAAAACCAGTTCAATTTGGGGCAAAACAACAAAAAAGGCTCTATTAAGATAAGTTGGACTTTATTAACATAAGCTCAGAGGACTCAGCACAATGTAACCGTAACGGCTAGCAGGTCAAGACTGATGGAACGAGCTGACCTCGAGTTTAACTATATTTCCTTAATTGTATGAAAATATAATTGAAATTACATTAAAGAAATAAGATTTCTTTTTTTTTGTCTTTAGTTCATTAGTTTTATTGAATGAACTGATAAGAATTTTATATGTGAATTAAATTAAAGTTAATTTCTAAAAACGACTAAATTAATATTAAAATTAATTTTAGAGAAGTTTATCGATGGACATTAAATTCAGCGATTATTTACTGAAAGTTATTCGGAAGGATAATAATTAATATATACGAAAATTGTTATAGGATTTTGATTGAAGTGAATTTAAGTATCATTGACATGTATTATTGCACATTTATTTTAATGTCAACCATTTAAATTTTGAATGTAAAATCTTGCTCAATCACTTTCAATCGACAATAACTTTGTTAATCTTTCATATTTTATTCAGAGGTCGTAAAGTCCATATTGTTTTTGTTAATAGACAGATTTTTTTTCATACACTGAGAAGTCAAAGTTTGTAAAATTTACAAAAATATTTGTAAAAATTACCAACCTAATTGAGGAGCCGGATCGAGAAACCGGCTCAGCGCTCGGCCGCGACCAAAAGCCTCGATGGGCAGGGTCGGTTTTTG
>JAWWEM010000044.1:1899499-1911435 GCA_035582935.1 Ormyrus thymus | reverse complement strand
ATATTGGGCCATGCTAAATTGTGTACAATGTTTACGTGTACGATTCTTATGTGTATAAAACGCACCTTACCTTACTAACCAATAATGATATTGTAAGATTCTTTCACTTGCTAATTTTTATTTGAATGGATTTAAAAAATGATAAAAGTTTTATCGATATAATTATCTAAATTTTTTGGATCAACGCTTTCAATTGATTTAAATATTTTTATATAACCATCATAAAAAAGAATGGAAAAATATTATGCAATTACTAATATGCGTGGAAAATTATGAATGTTTTCATGAATTTATAAGTGACACATATAGTTCACTCCTTTCAAATTTTGGAAAAAAATAAATCCATATTTAAATACTCATTTTGTATACAATCAACAAAACACAAAGTTTGATATTTTTAAAATACAACTTTTTTAATTAACGCGAAACATTTATCCTGAAAATTTATTATGATAATTTTAATTCATTAATATTTTAGACCTAATTTTATTTCTGAAAAAAATAAATGTTGTTATACACTTGTTATTAAAAAGATTACATTAATAAAGTTTACTTTTTTGCACTAATTTATCTTTTCAGTCTACTGCAATTACTCGTATTTCTTAAAATTTCTAAATTTCTTTCTAACATTGATTGGTTTACAATTATAAAGACTGAAGAAACTAATAGACAAATGATATGAGTAAATTCCCGCTATTCGGATGGATTCTAATTCACGTAACATGAAAGCTTCTAGCCTACGCGGGAGCTTCAAAGCTTTCCGAAACTGGAGCCATATTGAGTCGTGCCGATTCGGCCAGTCTGCAGGAAAAGCGCGCAGATTTGAAAAGTCAAGAACTGGAAGATTTTTATAGTAATTTGATGTGATCGAAGTAAATTTAAACGAATTACGAATTTTGTTTTTTCTGTTATCGTTTTGTCCCAGTAGTATAAACGACATGAAGCTGTGCCCGTTTTCTTACATATCTATTTATAATCTAGGAGTTACAACGATAAAAGGCATCCTGTAAAATTTTTTTATAGGTTTCCATTGTATATCAAAAATGACAATTAATAAAAAGAAATTTAATATTCTTAAAATAAAATATTGTTAATATAATACATTTTTTTAACAATCCTCCCTGCTCTAAGTAGTTTGCTATCAAATTCGAGTGTATTAAGATGAAAGTTACCAGAATGAACCCCCACTATTTAGACGGTTTCAAACGAAGGGGGAAGCTTCACAAACTGCCTGTCAGGTGTTTATACAGAGGTAGGAGCATTTCTCTTCCGCCAGTCGTTGACGAGGCCTGCTCAAGTAAATACCGAGTGACTGATGTGAAAACTTAACTCTAAGTTCGTAAACAAGTGCAAGTTAATTAAGCATAACAAACATTGTGTTTGAGTGCGCGTCTCATAGTTCATTAATTTGGATTAGTGAATCTATAGTTTCAGGTGAAGATTTATCTTATTTTGTATATTGTTGTCAAAAAGGAGTACTCGTGACTTGAGCCTGTAAAATGGATAGAAAACTGAAATTAAGCTGTGCCATTTTAATTTCTACTTTGGTAAGATATTTACTTTATATACTTAGTAATTTAATTATTTATTTTAAATAAGTAAAAGAAAGTTGTATGAGGTTTATGAAAAATCAATATAGTATTTTTGCAACTGAGAAAAAAAGGATAAATTGGCAGTTATTTAAAAAAAATCTGTAAATAATTGAAAATGAACAAAGAAATAAAAAGGGTAGTTTTTTTTACTTGCAAACAATTACATTATTTCACAATAGCGGAGATTCGCATAAATTTTAATGGAATAAAATAAACTCTCCTTTTGCAAAAATAACATTCCATAAGTATTGTTTAACTAAAAAGAAAGATTATTTTCTATTGCATTAAGGTAGTTGTACGCCAAAATATAAGATCTATTAAAAAAAATTGTTAAGACACTTAACTAACATCTAATTACGAGGGTGATGTTATAAAGTTGTCTTTGATGAACTGAAAAAAAATTAAGAAGTCAAAACCCTAATGTTGTAAATAAAGATATGATTCACGAAAGAAAATGTAATTAGAAGTAATAGATTTTTTTCATTTTTCAATTTATTTCGATGTTTAGGGGCTTATTTTACTCGTTAAACAGGTATCTACAAACTGACCGTGACAAAATTTTGAAATAATTAATTTGCAAAAAGTAAACTTTCGTTGTTTATGAATTTTTGGGTACTTAGGCATGAACAATTGGAGTTTATTTTTTACAAATTAATTATTTCAAAATTTTGTCACGGTAAGTTTCTAGGTAATTGTTTAACGAGTAAAATAAGCCCCTAAACATCGAAATAAATTGAAAAATGAAAAATCTATTACTTTTAATGGCATTTTCTTTCGTGAATCATATCTGTATTTACAATACCAAAGTTTTAACTTTTTAATTTTTTTTCCAGTTTATCAAATGCAACTTTATAATATATATCATCACCTACGTAATTAGATGTTAGTTTCATGTATTAAAAAAATTTTTTTAACAGATCCCATATCTTGGGATACAACTACCTTAAAGAGTAATTAAGGTACTGCCAACTACCTGACCAACAGCTGCCGAGTCCTTCGGTAATCCGACCCTTAAAGTAGTAGTAAAGTGTAAATGAGCTAACACGTTTTAAAATGGTTTTAATCTTTTGTAGCATCTTCGAACTTGACAGGCGACAATCGTGATGGTTATCTAAAACTTTCTCAGCCACTACTTTGTTCATCTGCTTGAAATTTTTTCACTCATATAATACTCGTATAAAAAAACAACTTTTCTTATTTATTGTTTCAATTAAAATCTATTGAGTTTAAAATTTGATTAAGCACTTAATAAAAAAAAAAGATATGCATTATTTTCTAACAAGTTATTTTATTATGCATAAAATGCGAAATTCTATAATTATTTTATTTGTAAAACATCAGATTATGCTAGACGGGACCAGAGGAAGTCCGTTTATGTACGACAGCAGCACGGAGGCTTCAATTGATCTCTCGGATTCCGAGCTGCAGAGTGTGATAAAATCTTTGGAAGATGTTTTCCCGCAGCGTCCACAAAAACCGAGAAAGTTTGCTTATGGTAAATAGCGTTTTGATAAATTACAAATTAAATAAATAGCATAAAAATCCTGAAATAAAGATTATTACTTTTAATTATTAGGTCAAAATTACGAGGACAAACCGAAGAGAACGGATGGAAAAATGCTGTTTGGAGATGATGAACCCGAAACGAAGGAACAACCTGAACAGTTTGTTCCTTCACCTAAGCCTACGTGCAATTTTACATTTTGCGAAGACGCACCAAATTATCCAACTACTCTTGTTGAAACCGCGCTGAGAATGAATAGGCATCTTAAATATATTTCAGGAGCAGATTTGGTAGGTTGAATTTTTAAAATAAATGTTAAATCTATAAATCTTTAATTGATTAATGATTGTATTATACGCTTTACAAAACAGCTTATATGATTTCTTATTTTTTAAAAGCCGTGTAATTTAATAAATACTGTTATATTTTTTAAATTTATATAATATTAATAATTATGTACAATCATTTATGAAACAGGTCCCTGACATCTCACACCGCTCTCGAAAATCAGAAGACGATGTCCCTTTGTGTCAATCAGATGTAAGTACAACGTTTTACATAATAAGTATATATTGAATTAAGATACATTAAAAAAATTCGTTAACTTATTTGCTTACGCGTCGAGATTTTAAGACTTTTATGATTATTTTATTATCGTTTGCAGGAGAGAATAGTATTTCCGAAAATTGCACAGAACAAAAATAAGCAATGGCTCTACATCTTGAATCAAGGAGACTTTATGCAGGGTGTTCGAATTGAAACTTGCAGGTACACGACATTTCCCTACTCAAGGTTTATTAGATTACGTTAGAAAATATCGATAATCAAAAGTTGAATTCATTCATCTCCCCTTTTTCAGAAGGCCAAATAAACCCTGTGATCTGATTGACGGGTTTGCCGAGAGATACACGACTGTTTGCAGAGAGAAAGTTATTTACAGGCAATTGGTCGCCGTTTTCCCGAACGGTCAGATAAAAGCGAGCATGTTTCGATTTCCGGCGAGCTGCTGCTGTCGCGTCGTGTATAATAAAAACCCTCTTTTGCGGATGAGCACGTCGCCTAAACAGGGTCGCCATACGGGGGTCTCAACGCGGATGCACTAGTTTTTCAACTATTAAGCTACGCGTAAGAATACTTGCTAACGTTATACTCTAAGTAAAAATTGTCGCCCACTGAATATACTTTTAAATTGTTCGCGTTGCAAATGTTTTTCTTTTTCGCAGATGCATCGTTACACTACGCTGGTACGCAGTATTAAAAGACCAAAGACGTGCAGATTTCAATCTGCAATTACTTCGGTTCGTTTCATTCTTTATGACGAAAGGACGTTTCGTTATTTTAATAAAGGGAGAAGGGAAGGGAGTTCGATTTTAAGAAGAATTTTTAGAAACAATATATAATGAAGAAATTACTGCGCAATATTTATTGTGCATTAAATACTCGTGTATTTAAAAACGTCTAATGCATACAAGCGTGTATGTAAATATGTAAACTCATTTTATGAAGTTAAAGCTTAGAGAAGAATGAAGATAAGCTTTTGTGCGAGATAAGGTATTTTTTTTATTTAAAATTTTTGGAATTGTTCCATTAGGGAAGACAAATTTATACAGTTTAAATTTATGATAATGTAATTCTTACAAGTATTTCAGTTTTTAAATGTCTACGCATATATGAGTGTGAATTAAAATTACTTTAGGATCTATGCTTCAAATGAAAGGTAATTTAATAAGACTATATGTATATATCCCTGTATTATTTTAATTTGCTGCGAAAATGTGTGTTTATAATTAATTATGTATATATTTGTGATTTTTTAGAGCATATTTTTTAAATATTTAATTGAAATTTTAAAATTAATATAGTTGCTTTTTTTTAAATCTGACGATTGTTTGGTAAACTATTATATAAACTGTAATTTTAAACATTAATAAAACTAATGTAATTAAATAAAATTATCTAATTTCTTTTATCCCTCATTTAATACATTACTATAATTTTATCATAGCCCTCTTTTTAAGCTAGAAAGTGGCATAGAAAATTGAGCATTTCAAGCGTTTCAGAAAATTTTGACTTCAAGCGGGGAAAAGTCATGTTTCCCCGCTTCAAGCTATATTTTACGATTTCTTTCTTTCCTTGATGAGCGTTTAATTTTTTTTCTTTTTATTTCTAAAAATTTTAAATAAAAACACAGGCATTAAACTTATAATAAAATTATAACTTAAAAGTTGAAAGTTAAGAGTCGAATAAGAAAAACTATATTGTAATTGTCCTACAACCCTAGGAATCAGACTAAATCCGACTGATTTCTTCAACAGTTGTTTTACTAATCTCAAGATTTATGTTTTAACTCATTTGAATTTTCAGGAGAACCTTATTTCTGTTATTATTTGTACCGTAACTTTTACAGTAGCAATTAAGCTTAAATATTGAAGCCTAAAAGATCTTAATCTTTTTGGGCTCTCCGTATATATAATCTGCTTTCAGAGGTCATAAATCTCATAAGATCGAAAAGCAGCTTACCTTTGCTATTGTTTCCTCCGCATCTTTTAGAACAATAATTAACGTGAAATATTAAAAAATAAAGATGTTAATCTCTTTTAAAATTTGACGCGTAAAATCGATATATAATAAGTATCACAAATGTGGGGATCTTGTGTTTGTACAGATATTGTTCACGCAGCCTAATATAATGAGAATTGTGGAAGAGCAGAAACCTCACCACGTTACCTAAGTACCTTATAATGGGGCTTATGGAATAAATATTACACGATTTTTATTTTTAAACAATTATTTCTTCACCTAGATAGAAAAGTTAAACATGTACGTAAATAATAAATTGAAATAACCTGTTGCTAAACAATAGGGTTTAAAAGGATCTATCTGCGCAATGCGCATGCGCGGAAGAGGCCATACTTCTCATCGTGCTTCTCATACATAATATCAATAGCTCGTTTGTTTACAGTGCAGTGTACCTTTGTTAGTAATGAGCTTAAATATTAACATTTTCCAGCTTAATGTCAAGTGTTTTAAAAGTTTCCTTAGGTTGTAAAATAAATGAAATTTAAAATATACAATTAAAAGGAAATGCACTGGCCAAATGTTTTATGCATTTCTTAAAATAAAGCATTCTCAGAATATTGTAGAATTTTGAAAATGCCTTTTACAGCTGATGCCGCCGCACATCAAATACAAGTAAATATCTTTTAGAATTTATTTTTAATCACAATGTTTAGTTATTTGTTATTACATTGCAAATAATCTGATACTCCAGGAAGTATAGGTTAGGTTTTTATCATATTGAGAATTGAAACTTTTCTTTTTCAGGAAAGACTGAAAAGCATATATTCATTAGTTCATGATATTGAAAAAGCTCGTAACCATTCTGAAGTAAATTTAAATAATATAACAAAAACACACGAGAAAGTAAATCCAGATGAAAAAATATCTCCTTTTTATCAGCAAAAACTAAAAGGTATTTATAGTTTAGCAGTTGTTGATGCTCAACAAGAAGAAGTTTTACTAAGGAAAGCATTAGAAAAGATAAATGAAATTAGATCAATTAGAAATGAAAGAAGAATACAGGTATACAACATTTCTTTTTAGTTATAATTTACTTACATTAAAAACTATTGTGTTTTAAGAAATAAAAATAAGCATTATACAATTTATGTCAAATTTCTGCTTAGGCTCGAAATGCAGGTAACAAGGAAACTATTAGACGTGGTGCTTTGATGAAAATGTTACTAAGTACTGCTCAAACATTACCATTATATGTTGGCAAATCTCCAGGAGCCAAAGCACCTCCGTTATGTGGTGCTATTCCTGCAGAACCAACTTATATAGCTAAAGTAAATCTAAATATTATTGATTTTTTTATTTTATTCAATTTTTAAAAATTTTAAATTAAAATCTAATTTGGAGATGGGAGATATGGTTGCCGCTTTGGTTAAAGGATCAGCTGAAGAGGAAGAAAATTGGATTCTTGCTGAAGTAGTTCACTTTAATCCATCAACCAACAAATATGAAGTTGATGATATTGATGAGGAACAAAAAGATAGGCACATTTTGTCTCGACGCAGGGTGGTACCCTTGCCTCTAATGAGAGCAGATCCGGAAACAGATCCACATGCACTGTTTCCCAAAGGTTCCATAGGTAAATTTAATAAAAAGTATTTTTCCAAATATTACATTAAAATTTTATAAAATGTATTTTAGTTATGGCCTTGTATCCTCAAACAACTTGCTTTTATAAAGCAGTAGTGAATCATTTACCTACAACGGCACAGGAAGAATATGAAGTACTTTTTGAAGATGCAACTTATGCTGATGGATATTCACCTCCTTTAAATGTACCTCAACGGTATGTCATTTCTATTAAAGAAAGTAAAAAAAATAAAAGCCAATCCTAGCTAAAAAGTAAATCAAAAATTTCTTTTGGATCAGGTTAAGAATCTGATTTTTTGTATTATAACGAATACTTAATTGTATATTATAAATATAATTTAATTTAATAAATAATAATAAATTTTTATTTATTAAAAAAATAAAACTGAAGTAAAACGCACATTCTGTTCATGATAGTTCTGCAATTCTTTATTTACATATTCATAAGTTATTTTTATAACAATATTACAAGAGATGATTTTTTATGAAGTTATCAAATTATGATGTCCAATGTATTTTGTATACATATTGTGTGCATCTTAATTCATATTTTAAGAACAATAGTGGATACAAAATACCGCAGGCAGCATCTAATATTTACATTCAAACGATAAACATGTAATACCCTTGTTATATAAATAATATAATTCTATCAAAAATCAATTTATTTGTACTAGGATATCTATAATAAATTATTTCTAGCTGCCTCAATAATGCTCATAAATACATTTTCTTATTTACTCTTAGCACGTAACGAGTTGTCGACTTCATCTTGGTCATGTTAAAGCCTGTAATTACTGTTCGTATGAAAACTTCCGAATTCGGCAAAATCACATCACCAAGCTTGAGTCAAAAACTTGCAAATTGGTCTTTCCCACAGGATATCCTTCCTATAACCCAGTTTAACTTCTCGGGCGTAATGTGCGATATTAGAAATTAATAGTCAAGTCAATGACCTTTTCGTTTTTGTTATTTTTTTTATACACGTTTGACTGCATAATCGCAAAGTGTGCCTTGCACGCGATGAAAAATTTATTCTTATAGTTATACTCTTTTTCTGTTTTACAATATAAATGCAAAAGCTTTTAATATAGCCTGCACATCAAAAGCTACAGAACTAGTGACAAAACTTTTTGGATTATTTGTTTTAATATTTGCTTACGAGTCAAGTACCAAGTTTTTCGTCCCGACGGACCTTGTTAATGAGTAGTATTTTAAGTGTAATTCTTCATTTTTATTACTAAAATTCTTGGAAAACTTTGAACAAATGTCAAAACTTCTTATATATATGTATATGAATGTTTTCAAAATCAACTACTGTAAATCGGCAATGTATCAAATATTGCTTTCTGCAGCGTTTTAGCCTGTATTAAAGCACGAGTTATATTTATGTTTAAGAGTATGCAAATTACTACAATTTTTAATGAATTTGCTCTTGGAAAATTTTTAACGAACATTATTCATTTATGTATAATAGAAGTATTTAAAATAAAATTGTTAATTTCATTCAATATTCAAATAAAGCGTTGGAAAAATGTTTCTTGCATTTAAATCGAAAGTTTTAATAAAAATTGAACGGTCCTGAGGTATATAATTCAGGAATTATGTTTCATGAAAGTGTATTTATGTTTTGCGTTTGAATTTCAAGGTATTTTTACCTATAATTTGAAAAATAAATAATTTATACTACGCCTGCATTAGTTAGCTCTTATGTGATTAGCCATTTTTTAATTACCTTGTTTAGTTTTTTGATTTTAAATTTTTACAATCTCGTTATCTATATTATATTGTGAATAGTTCATAACCACGCCTCACAGGTTTATCGATTATTTAAGTTTTTCTGTCAATCGGCATTTCATCTGCAAATCGAAATGATTTTGGCCTTTTTTTTCATTCAATGTAAAAATAGATGTTTAAACCTCAAAGCACGTTTTTTTTCGAAGGAACGTACGTCAACAGGAACCGTCGCTAACAAGCTTTCCCAAACTGACGTCTTAACGTTTCGTTATCAATTCAGCTGGTCCTTAGATTTTCAATTCTCTTCCCTTCGAAAGTGCATACGTTTATGTACTGCTGCTTTAAGTATCAGAAAGCGCTTTCTATTTGCCACATTAATAATACGACGCGCAACTGGCACGTCGCCACTGGCATTGCAATTTGAAAAATTTTCATATCAAATTTCCGAATTAGCAAAATTAAAAATTCTGCTCGAGACGAATTTTCTCAACTGCAACGCCGATGTTTTACACCTCATTGATCTAAGGGAAGTATCGCGGTTCGAATCTATTATATATTTTTTCAATCGGCGGTACGTTAACATGTAAAACGCTAAATGTTTCATTCGACAATTTGTATTTCGTAAAAAGTTCAAGGGCTCTAGGTGATATACATTTCCTACGATTGGACAATGTTATTGTCTATGCGAATAAGTATATTACGCTCGCGTTACCTTTACTTCTCCTCCGAGAGAGAAAAATGTTTTCAAAATTACAACAACAAGCAGCCGCTCAACTGCTCCCATTATCTTCCCTGCAGAAAGCCAGATGTATTAAAAAAAAAAAATTCGTATCCGAACGATAACAAAGTAATTTTAACTTAATTTTAACGAACGATATAACCATTACGGTGTTGATGTATGCAAACACGCGTATAATTTATAAATTCAATTTTATATATCAACGGAAAAATAAATTTTTTTTATCTTTAAAAAAAACTTGTTTACTAAGTCAAAATCTTGATAAACATTCGAGGACGGCATTATGAAAGGATGCGTGAATCAAATACTGAATTACCTTTGGGATTAAATGTATGAGATCTTGTTTACTCGCTTGCTGAGGAAGACATTATAGACTTGATAATTATTAATCATTTTAACAACTCTTAAAGTACATCGTTTTGACAGTCGCCGTTTATTTAAATTTTTTGAGAAGTCTACGAAAGTAAAATGCCACCTAGGCTGCGAATAAACATTTTCTTAAAACAATGTAAAAATTGGGTCGCGCAGTATATATTGTCATGTCAAATCTTATTTCGTGAAATCGTTAGAGAGGAACAAAAGCACAAAATAACGAACCATCGAATCCATGCAATTTCCGCGGTTTAAACAATCCTTAACTTTACGCGAAAAAGGCTATGTACATTATTAGCACAATAAAAAAATCATCGTCACATGATTTTTCCCGACCGCGGGACTTCGCTCTGCGTTCGCGTAAAAAACTTCAAGTGGCTCGACGCGAGCATCGCGCAATGGATTAGTAAACTATCGCACACGCACGAATCAGCAGCTGGATGTGTCAATTAAAATTCTATCGGCACGCGTGCGCATCCGTATGGCAAAGATGGCAAAGCCGATTTGCTTCGCGCTCGAGTCGAAATGAATCTTGAGAAATGAATCTGGCATTGCAGAAAGAACCGCTCAAATTTTGTACATCGAGCTTTTAGCATTAACACTTACGCATGCAGAGTTTTCTTGTTGCTTTCGCATTATTGCCCATGTTTATTAACGAGCTGAGAAAAAATGTCCTCGGCTAAAAGTGAGTTTTCTTTTCTCTAAGCTTGTACATCATTGTTTGGTGTTCATTGCTTAAACATAAACCGTTCGTCCGAGTTAGATTTGCGTTTCCTTATAACTTGCTGTTATAATAAAACTTATGCTTATTTAACATTCATTTGGTCAAAAATGTACTCTAAATGTCGCTTTCATCGCTAGTTGCCTATATGGGGTTCTCCTTACTCGCTAATTGCTAAAGAATATTCATTTCTTACTACAATTCTTACTTCAAAACTCTCGAGGTATTCTTTAAAGTTATATAGTTCGAACGGCCAATTTTTTTTTAACACGTTTACAATCGTTTAAAAACATTGCATTGCGCGGTGGATCGTAATTAATCACAGTTTTTATGTCAGCGGAGTGTTAAAACCAGTAATTTAAATAAGTTTGGTTGACGGTTATTGTAATAATCTTCGATTTTCGCTTGTGGCAGTTATTTCGAAAATCTGCTGCATTAAGTTGTTTAAACAATCGTATATCCGTACAAAGTTTCGCTCACCCTCTGTCCTCTACGTTTTTTTTTAGTGCATTTTAATTTTTTGCTCTACAATTATCTTAAACACTTTTTGAATTTGGAGTAAACATTATTGCAATCTGGCAAAGCGTTGCTCGCAATATCAAAGAAGCAAACTTTGCGAGATAAACTTCTTATGCAAGTTCCAGCGTTTTATAATCAAGTGAATCGTTCTCAAACACTTTAACAATCACATTTTTCGAGACGTATTCCACATTTTTTCTATATACCACGCTTTAACCCTAAAAGGCCTTAAGAATTTTTTTTTATAACAATTTTCTTCGAATAATTCAAATGAAAAAATAAACCATATCTTCACGTCCTAAAATAATCATTCAACGATCCATTTTTGCGGTATAAAAACTTGAAAAAACTTGAAATTCATCGAATTCATGAAACCTGGCTTTAAAGGGTTAAGGCGTGCGAAAAGCCATCAGTCCCCGCCTCGTGCAATTCAGTAGAAAACTTCCAAGCTTCCCGCACACTTCGCATCGTTCACTTTGGCGCGCATTTCACATTATCAAAAGCTTACGCGGGAGATCGCGGAGATCTCCCCGCCTCCTCGAAAAGTCCGCGGAGCAGAGATGCCTAACACACCAGATCCAAGATCTA
>JAWWEM010000044.1:1888887-1899399 GCA_035582935.1 Ormyrus thymus | reverse complement strand
TCGTAAAGATTTCGTTTATTGCTTGAAAAATTATTCGTGATTCTTTTATTTTTATGCACGAGTACTTGTCGATTATAATGCTTTTTACTAAAAGTCGATTAAATTTTCATTTCTATTTAGGATATTTCACACATTCTATCCTGAAACCATCATTCAGTTTTAACACAAATGTCTAACAAAAAGAATGACAAACATTTCTAATCGTTAGAAAGAAATTGGAGTCTATATATATACACAGATGCTTTAATAAAACCGTTTTGGCTTTGCTTACACGTATAATATGAAAGAAAATGAAACTAAAGGGAAAAGTATACTTGACATTTCTTTCGCACAGACGCTTCAAAAACTCAATTCAACGTACAATTTACAATGCAATGAGAGAAAAACGGAAAAATTATGGCATGAGATGTGAGACATGATCTGACATTTTCTAAAATCTACAGAGTCAAAGAAATTTACAAAAAACCTCAGACTTGGATGTTCCATGCTAAAATTTCCCTGCGATGAAGAGTTTGACTCCGTGGAACTTAAAAATTTATCTTTGGCTTGTTTGTATATTATTTCTAAAAAGTAACACAAAGGAAGGATTTTTTTAATAATACCATTACTAACTGCTAAACAAACTCTACATTCAATCAAAAACTATTCTTTTCAATTACTTCAAGTTACGCAATTCAATTAACGTAAAAGCAAAAAATTAGGAAAAAATAAAAAAACTCTGCTTAACAATTAAGTAATTTACGATAATTTAGATCAAAATTTAACTTATTTATTCGCACAAAACGAGAAAATAAATTTTCACGTTTTATCGATTGAACAAAACAAAGAGTATACTCCCCCTCAGTTAAAAATTTAACATGGTAAAAAATGAATCGATAGTACAAAAAGAAATTGCCCTCTACACTTCAGGTATACAATTCGCCTAAGCGTTCGACAACTTACGGGAGCGGGTCCGGGAATGTCGCCAAAGGCGTCTTCGTCGTCGGTGTTGCTATTCTCCGAGCTCCAGCCGACGTCGTCGTTGTCCGTCGACTGGGACACGTCCGTCAGGTGCGAGGTCATGCTGTTGCTGTCGACCGACAGCGTGCGCAACGAGCCGGACAGGCTGCTCTGAGCGTCCCACGAGATGGTCTGCCTGAGAGGCCTGGAGAGTAATGAGAAGAATCGAGATTAACGTTGAATTATTTGCGAGTCGCGCGATTGCAGTAGGCGGTTTGACGGTGCTTCTGAAACTTTTTAGCATAGAAGCCGATAAAATGCTTTGATGTTTCTAACCCATACATATGGCCGGTTTTGCCAAGCAGGGCGCTGTTCTGCTTCCCTTTAAGCTCGGCCAGCTGCGACATGAGAACGGCTTTGATCTGTCGCACCCAGGTTTGCTTCACATCGATACTGGAGGCCTGAATCGTGTGAACTTCGGCTCGGCCCTGCAGCCAAATTTCGAACCTCCGACCGTCTCCCTTCACGGATTCCGTTAATCCGATTTGCGACGTCTGCGAAGTAAGGATTGAATTTATATACAAAAAAAAAAAACAACTGCAGAGAAATCAATAGCTCGGCGGAAGGCAGAGCGCTTACTTTCAAATATCGTTTAAAGTGGTAAGTGGCTTTGGTGTGCGCTTGAGGCTTACTGTGCTTGCAAAATATCACAGCCTTTTCGTACAGGAAAATGTGACGCTGCGACGGCTTCAACCGCAGCAATCGTTCCCGCTTGCTACTGCTCCACACGCTGAATGAACCTTGCAATAGAAGATCACCCTGTACAGTTAAATCACCCTGAAAACGAAAGGCGTTCGTATTAGATCTCTGCTGCCGGACCAAACACTTGGAAATACTTTTACAATTACGGTGTTTAATGTACTACAAAATATCAAGTCTTTGCGCGACCGTATAAATTTAATTATACATTTGTACATAATAGTTGACAAAAGGACATCATCAATCCAACGACCGACAGAAGCAAACTCACCCCGAATCCCGTGATCGCCGTCTGATGCATGCTGTCGTTGACGCACTTCAACACGACCAGCATGCAGTCCAGCGCCTCCTGCAGCTCGGAGCAGCTCGACTGCTCGTCGCTGTACTTGAGCAGATCCTTGAGCAGCAGCTGATACTTCGTGATCCGCTGGACCGGCTTGAGCAGATAGGCGGCCAGGGGCAGCTTGTGGCCGAGCTTCTGCTGGCAGGCCACTAAGAACTGCGGCTCGTTTTGAATCTGCTCCCGCAGCCTCTCCGAGCGGGGAATGTTTTGGCAATAGTAACTGTATAGCCTAAAGAATACTTCTCTCTGCAAAAGAATCCACATCGCGATCGGATTAAAAACGTTGCCGCTGTCGACTAGAAATTCTCTCGAGTCTTTTGTCAAAAAAAAAAAAAAAAAAAAAAATTAAAAATTCAATAAATCCTTCGAACACATTCTATCGAGTGCACAGTCAAACGTATCGATTTAAAAAGCCAAATTCAAAGAGCAGCCAGTACATAAAAAAAAGAAACAAAAAACCAGACCCACATACCCTCTGTACAAAGCAGAGCGCGACGAGCTCCGTGTTGGACACGCAGTTCTCCAGGTCCCTGAGGAAGGTGTCGCCGTGGAAGAGGTAAATGTCCTCGAGATTCCCGAAGAGAATGTCGGCCTTGCCGGCGAGGGCGCCGGGCACGAGATGGGCCACCGCCTCGTTGCACATCTCCATCTTGTAGCCCTTGATTATCGAGCCGAGCTCGGTCACGTAGATCCGCTCGGTCTCGAGCAGCTCCGCGAGCACGTGACCGCGCTTCTGCCTCAGGGCCTCGACGTCGCGGGGCTCGCTCTCCGGCGACGAGATCTCGCCGACCTCCATCGGGCCCATCTCCATCTGCGGGGGGAGCGATTGCAAGCGGATCGATTAAGGCTCGAGGTTGCTTGGACGGGAGGAGGATCGGCGTTTGTTAGCTCGGGGCGATGCGCGGGAAGTTTCGCGCGAGTTTAGATGGGAGAGCAGTTTTGTTTCTTTTGGTTGTAAAACGAGTGTTCGTGCTCGCAGATCTCAAGGAAAACGGGTAAAGTTGGGGCAAAATATTGAACGCTTTTTTAGGTTTACAAAGTTCGTTGTTGCACTCACTCTCGGCATTGTGTTGGCTTTCTTCAGCACTCTTCCGGGTCTGATGCATTGCGGTGCGGGTTGAAGCGGCTTTGCCGGTTCTGGTGTAACTGTTTGAATTGGCCTTGTTGGTTTTATAAGTTGTTGCTTAAGAGCCATAATTCTTTTGTCGCACATCAATGAGACGTCTTCTATCCTTTGCAACACCTGGGAGAAGTAAAAGCAACGTAAACGAATCGATGAATGTCACGTCTCTTTTTTACCTTTTTTATTATTAGACATCGAAATTTACCTGTGTAACGAGAGCTTTGGTTTCCGGCATGATCGAGTCCTCGAATATGCTTCTTGGATGATGGAACTCTTCCGCCGCCTCGATCAAGGACTGAAGTTCTTGAAGGGCTTGATCGGCTGGCGTTGAACTATTTTGTGCAGCTAGTAATTCTACTCCGCGCGTACACCAAGTATTTGCCTAATCGAATTGATTTAATAATTCATTCGATTGATGTAATCGAATTAGTGGACTTTGTATAATTTATTAATAGATATCCACGTTTTGTAGGTCATCGGGATTGAAAATGAAAAAATTTCATTTATAAACCCGCTTGGCAACTCAAGCTTCCCTTTACAAAACTAACAAGCCTTGTTAAGAAAGAATTTAAAATAAAATGAAGTCACAGAAAAAGGCGAGAACGAAACTTCGCAGGAGAAAATGCGTATATAAAAAAAAAAGAAAAACAAACAAAAAATAAGATATAAAACTGCGCAAGCTCACCTTGTCAATGTGCTCCATGAGCTCGCGGCACTTGGTGAGGGTGTGCAGCCTCCTCTCGAGCCTCTGGCTGAGTATCGTGCAGACCCTCTGCAGCTCCGCGCATTTCGGCTCAACGACCTCGGCCGGGCACTGATGCCTACCGGACAGCAATTGCTGCCCGGCGGTGATTACCTCCTCGGCCCTCTCTATGTCTCCCTAAAAGAGGGACGTTGTAATAAAGAGCGAATCTGACGGCCTCATGCAATCGTCAACATTCGTATAATAAAGTCGGAAGAGAGAAGCAAGAAGGGCTACGGAACGCGCGCCGCTTCGAGGGCAGAGCTACTTCGTTTCCCGCTCGAAACGAGCGCGGCTAAAGATCGGAACATCGAGGCATTCTTTAATAATCGCGCCTTTCAGCAGAAAGAAATTAATGGAAAGAAACGAAAAGAGCTCTAGATCTTTCGTGCATACAGTGCGAAATAAATATTATCTTTATGTAAGGAGCAGTATTTTCTCAGACAGTCATGCCGATAGCTTAATCGATGTAAGCTAAATTTCTAAGTCTTATCGTTTCGATTAGCTTGGATTAGTCAAGCGTGAAATAAGCTTGCCAGCTTGAAGGTAGAGGTAATTGTTTAGATAGAAATTTAGCTTAGAGTGACCTAGATATATATTTTTTTTTTAAAGAAACTGAGTTAAATTATTGAAGAAATCAATAATAATTGCAAACAAATCAATAATAATTGACTTTTTATAAGTGGAATTACAAGGTTCTCTATTATTTTATCAACAACTTCTAAATATAGACCTTTAGAACAAGAAATTTATAGATTATTAAAAATCTGAAATATGAAATTATAGAAAATGATCAAAACTAGAAAGAAATTTTAGACTACTTCATCAAATGTTTTAACAATCTTTTATTTTATTTCATTTCAAATAAGCACTCGGAGAAAACAAAATGCTAAGTAGCTTCGAAAAAGATTTCTGAATATAAAAGCTATCACAAAATATTATGAATGTTTTATGAAAGTGGATTGCTTACCAAGACCCAAATCCACATGGTATGCAACAAATAGGACTATTGACAAAATGAAAGGAAAGCGGTGCAATGTGATATTTCTCTTTTTTTTTCTTTATAGCGTTTGTGCATATGATGTGCATTGTGTGTGCCATAGCAAAACGTTCAAACCAGACTCGCGAATGCTTACAACTGACAACGGAGAGCGCTTTCAAGTGCGATCGGCGCGAGACTGTGGTTTGAACATTCGAGCGTGAATTTCGGTGCTTTTAAATTCATAGACAATCATGTACAAATTAATCAGCAACGCGCGGAGATGACAAAAAATTTCTCTCGAATTATCAACCCGAAAGAGAAAAAGAAAGTTCTCCGCAATAGCGACGATCCCGCTATCGTCTCTTGCTTTTCAAGGAGATGCGCTCCGAGGCCACCGTGACGTGTTCTGAGTGTGCGTTATCGTATGTTTGTTCGATAAAGAGGCTCTGATTCACACTTACTCTGCATATCCTTTGAAAGGCCGAGGTGTCGCGCAGCAGCTGATCGACCCGGGACTGGGTCTCGCCGACCTCCGTCATGTCCTCGATCGCCTTGAGGTGCTGGTCCAGGTTCGCCTGCAGCTCCCGGAAGTCCTGCTCGAACTGACGCAGGGCCAGGCAGTGCCTCAGGCGGGAGCTGTGGTGCGACCAGAACAGGTCGAACGTTCGCTCCGTCTCCTCCAGCTGGACGAGCAGCCTGCGAATGATTTCACGGGTAAAGGCTGAGAGTTGAAGTCGCGACGAGAACTATTAGTGGCGCGCGAGCGACGCGCTTTTGAGGAGGGTAATACTTCGTTCATTTTATATAATAAATATTGCAACTTTCTTGCCTATTTAAAAATTCATTTTACGCGCGTTTGTAACAATTTTTTATGATGCGAAAAAATTGCGTAAGTAAATAAGTTACGCGTTTTCAGGATCGATTCATTCCTTTATTCATCTGCCATAAATATCGGCTTGGCAAAAATGAATTTTGAGGATCGCCGTAAAATAATCGATTAAAAATGCAAAAGAAGCGATCTCCTTGACATTTATATAACTCTTATTAAAAAAATATCGGTGTATAGCTTGCTCGATTATTATGCAATTTGTAAATAATTTTCATTACGCATATACTTTCACCCAGGTGATTCTGAACAAACATTTGAAAAATCAATTCATTCCCGTTTCCACGACAAAATCTATTTATCACCAAATTAGCAGAATGCACTACGGAAATCATTCTCCGTTCGCGCGTGCAAATTCCCCGAAATCAATCGCTCCTCCTCGCTCGTCGCCGCAAATTTCTCCCGCGGAAGGAAGAAAGCGAAGCGCGCAGCCGTATACACCTACCTCTCGACGGCGGCGACATTCCCGAGCCGGTCGGCGGTGCCTTTGCCGGTGACCTGGCGCACGCTGTCCAGCAGGGTCTCCCCGTGGCGCGCCGCCGTCAGTATCTCCTCCTTCAGCTCGCCGTACTCGGACTGCTGCTGGCCGAGCAGCGTCGTCGTCGCGATCGTGTTGTTCGGGAACTCCACCTCCGCCAGCCGGCGCGTGAACGAGTCCAGCGCCAGCGAGACGTCCTGAGTCATCGAGGAGAACTTCTCGAGGCTCTGCGGAGATTCGTGCGCGAGGGAGGGGTTGGATTATAGATTGATTGTACTGGAGAGTTGTGGGTGTTTTTTTGTTTTTTTTCTATGGAATGTTTGATAGTATATTTTGAAAAGATGAGAGTTTAAAGATATTTAATGCGAGGATTGGGTAGTTTTTAAATTAGGCCCACGTCAAAAATGACGATTAGCCTACTTATATAAGCAGCCTGTGAGCTGCCTTTGGTCCGTTCACTTTGAAAAAGCAAAATTCAGAGTTCGGCGAAGAGGGAGCTTGTTCTGATTTACATTCGCAAAAAAGGCTTTGGAAGAAAGTACTGACTGATGTACGTAAATGTCGCTCATTTCTTTTCTCGCGCAAAAAGAAAAGTCATCTGATTTTAAGTTAAAAATGAAATTATATTTATATGCTTATAGAATTTTGTTCACCGATTGTAAAGCAGGAAGTGCCAAAAATCATTCGCAAAATAAAAGTGCCAAACAATTACACTTTAACGCGTCTAAAAATAAACGGCGAAACGTGACAGTTGTAAATAAATGAGTTGACATTACTATTCGATTTTGTATCCACGTGTGATGGCAGTACGGAAGATCGCCTCCAAGCTGCTCCGTCAGCTGATCCTTGTCGATGAAGTCGTGCAGCTCAATGACATTCGCAAGAACGATGACCCTGAATTTAAAGTCTTCCCGAAACAGCTTATTCGACACCTCGGAAATGGCCTTTTGCAAAAATCCCACCGGGCGCAGCACGTAGGCCACGTGAACCAGGCCGGGAAAGAAGGCCTTGAAAAAACATTGATCCGTGAGAGAAGCGTAGCGTCGCGCGAAACGAGAAAAACTACTTTGGACATTGTCCGGCCAAGGCTTTCGAAAAATAATTGAAAATAATTTTTTATAGCGCCGTGGTCGCTTAAATTTTTATAAGGTTTTCGCATGGATTTACGTACGGAAATTTTTAATAGAACAGTCTTAACGGAATTCCACTTGTCGTTTCTTCGATCGATAACTAAATGAAATCCCAAGTCAGCTTCGTGCAACCTTTAACAAAGGAAAACATCTTTTTTATGAATGTAATTCGTTGTGCAAAATCGATTTCGCAGTACTGGGCGAGATACGTACGTTGGTACAGATGTAAGGTAGAGCATAAGACGTTGGTAGTCCAAGTCACTCAAATTGTGAAAATTGCCATTGTCTGGAAATGTTATAATAGGACATCCTTCCCTTGTTTTGCCACCTATGCAAATCGCAACAAAAGCGTATAATAGCTCATTAATAAAATTTAGCTGTAAAGATTTATAAATTAAAAATATATTCTAATGCTTGTTTTTGTTTACATACTATATTAGGTTCAAAAGTTGACTCTAATTTGACTCTAAATTGACTTTAGATTATTTAAGTTTCTGAGCATATAAGTTTGAAGGCTCCTGGGGAATTAATCAAATATCAATCGTTGCTTCCTTTGCTTAAAAGCTAAGTTGATATTTGATTAATTTGCGGAGAGAAGGTCCAAAATTATAAACTCGTAGAACTACCTGAATCGAAATATAAATTTAAAATTTAAATGAAATTTTCAAATAGTATCACGAAGCTTTAAATGTTATTACAGGGATGTATAGTAATCCATAAACAAATTTAATGAAAACTGCTTAAAAATATGAATTTATACTTTTTGCATTGAAACTATCTGTACTCTAAATATGTAAAATAATAATTGCTTTAAAAATATTTTAAGAATCCAGTTAATTTAAACACATATTTTATACAAAGCATAAACGTATACAAATATTTCGAAAGTTAATGACGTCAAAAGTGTTTTACTAATATTTATAAAAATAAAAGTGAAAGTAAAACAAAAAGTACCAATGGCTTACTATGAACGATAAGAAAATGACAATTTTAAAACATTTTCAATGCATAGTTTTATTAATGTTTATAGGAAAAAATAAAAATCTTATACATTTGAATATTTTTCTAAAACTTAGTCGAATATTTAGAATAGAAAAATTTGTATTATTTGGAACGCATAAACAACTTTGCAAAATATTCAAAACGTATCCCTGCATCCGCATGAATGCTCAAGTAATCTAAAATATTCCCGCACTAAAAACCATTGCCATTCTCTTCCGCTTTTTTCTTTTTTTCTTTTTTTCTTTTTAAATTTAAAATTTCTCGCTCGCAATGCAATAATACAATGATCCATTTCCCCGACTAAACCCAACGTCCTAAAAACGAAATCCGGCAATATCCGCGAGCCTCGCAGCGCCGACCGAAGCCTCTTATCCCCGAGCTCCGCGAGCAGCGCCGAGCAAATCTATAAATTCTAACCGAATTCCGAACCCGGCGTCTTCCTCCCCCCCCCCCCCCCTTTGACTCCGCCTCGCGTCCGTCGCCCAAGAGGCAGCGAAAATCTTCCGAGGGAAAACGCGCCGCGCGCGACCCAGTATCACGAGCGCGCGCATAATACGTACTCGTCCGACGCACTCGTACGTCTTCCCGTCCGCGCGGTGCAACGCGCCCGCGAGACTCGCACGCGAGGTGCTTCTCGCGAGGCGTTTATAAGTATGTACGTACGAGACAAGGAGGCGCGCGCGCGCGCTCGTTCGGGGTATCATCGCGTATACCTTAACGGCCTGCGCGGCGCTTTATTCGAGGGCGCTGTTTTAATGAGCCCGAGTCCGCGCGGCTCACAATGCCCGACTTCTCCCACGGCCGCGAGGAGCGCGCGGGAACAGAGATGCTTTATTAGAGGCGCATTTATTTGAAGACGCCGCTCGGGAGGGAGGGCAATTTGGGCGCCTGGGAACGCGCGAGGGTACGCGCCGTTTAATTATTATCGCACCTTCTGCTCTTTTTTCTTTTATATAAATTGGACCGAGCGCCGCGTTAAAGGGTAATTAGGGGAGCGGGGGAGCTTTTTATCCTCGTTTCCTTGGGATTCCTTTTGATTTTTATCGGAGGTTCGTTTCCTCCGGCGTTTGCGGAATTGTAGCGAAGGGAATGCAGTGTTTCGTTTGAATTTTTAAGAGCAGCTTTCTTGGCGGTAAGCCGAGAGAATACCTAGTAAGGTAAGAGGCGATAAAATTACGAAAAGTAGGTTTTTGTTTGGAACAGCGAGTTTTAGTAGGTTATATAATAATGTGTAATAGAATTAGCTTTTATAATTATATCATTTTAAAATTTAAAGACCCAAAAGTGAAAGGCGACAGTGTTTACATATTTTTATTAGATGTTGCAAAAAATAAAAGGATCGAAAGACTATTATTATTAGCACATTTTGTTTTTGTTCAAAGAAGATATTAAATTGATTATTTTCCGCTCTTGACCAATTTCCTGCATTTTATTGTTTTTCTACTGTATTCTTTGCCATCGTTTTGTTTCTTAAATGCACTTTTCTACAGAGATTGGGAAAAATTTAACGATTAAAAATTTTTTCAAAATAATTTAATTATTCAATTAATCTATATACAAATAAAATTAAATAATCCCGTCATAATCAGTTATTCTTTATTTACTATAAACTAAACCGAACTACTTACAAAATCGATTTTTGTCGTTACCCTTCAAAAGCCTAAATCACCATGTCGAACAAGCATTGTAAAGTCGCACTGCACTTTCCAAAAACCACAAGCACAACCGATAAAAAAAAATATGCCTACACAACGATCCGCCGAAAACAGCTCGACAACTCGTTAAACATTTACTCGCGAGAGAGAGAGAGAGAGAAAATGCACCGTAGAGGCCGTAATCGCCCGATGCAGACGGCAGTTAAAGCAAAAATAACAAGCACCGTCCGAAGGGCCTCGCTACTCGGCAGCGTTTTCGAGCATCACTAGGCTCGAGAGTGGATCTCTCTATTAGCGCTGTGCACTCGCGCGCGTCCGTGAAAGACTGCGCTCTCCGAGTCGCCGGGGAGAGAAGAGAGAGAGAGAGAGGAGCATTTCCTTGGAAACGGGAATTTTTTTTCTCTCTCCGAAGGCGCTCGTCGATGGATTTACGCGATTAATGAATATCCGAATCGGCCGCGGGCCGCCGCCGC
>JAWWEM010000044.1:1866763-1880895 GCA_035582935.1 Ormyrus thymus | reverse complement strand
AAAATTAATGCAAAATTATATTTTCTAGTTGTCCTATGAGTATTTCTATCAGTAGAAGTAGAATAAATTTAAATCAATTTATTTTCTTTTTTAAAGAAAAATTAATCAGAATTAATTTTTGTGTTCTAAACTTAATTTTCAAATTTACTGTTAATTCAAAATTTTTTAATTTATTTACTTTCAATAAAAAATGAAGTTCTTAAATTATTATTTTATTTTAAATTGAAATACGATTTTATATAACATAAACATTTTTCTGGTTAAATGGCATTTAGGTCAGATATCGGAAACTTATCAAATAAAATGCAGCCTCTATAATCTTTTTTTCAATAATCAATATTCATTGCTTATGGGGGCTAACGAACATTTTTGTCGTATCCATCTAAACCTTTTATTTCTCAACAATGGTTATAATAATAAAAAAAAGGAAAATCTTTCATTAATATCAGCCTTTTTAAACCAAAAATATATAAACGGGGAGTGCAGTGTTTCCCGATTTATGCCAACAAGCCCAATTTTTCAGTGCCTCCTCGTATCTGATTGAGCTATCGTCTTTTCTCAAATTTAACATCGCACCCTAAACATTACTTATACAATCCGCTCTTGAAAAATTGCAAGCCCCTCAGTCTCGGCTGACGCGCGAAGGTATCGATTCGCCCAATAAAGTGGAGAGGAGCCGCACATTCGAAAACGGCACCTGCCAAAGCACGCTTTGAGCCAAGAACTCGCCAAGAAGCTCAAAGCTCCTTCCGAATCGCTGCCGCGAAGATTCTCCTCGAGGCCACTGCTCCGTGACTCCGAAGCAAGGAATGGCATTTCACCCAAATAATGCAACTCCGACGGCGGCGGCGGCGGCGGGAGCTTCCGAGCATCCCCTGCATTCTTGCATATTCGAGCGCGCGTAATAGCCGGACGGCGAGAGGCAATCAGGATGAGAGGAAGGGGGAAAAGAGCGGAAGAGAGCGGAGTCGCGGATGATCCGAAAGACGCGGGCGACGCTTTAAAAAGCCTGCCCGTCTCTTTGCCGCTCCGCTTGGCTCCTCTTGACGGCAGCTGCGTAATGCGGCGTGCAAGTTCCTCCCTCCCTCTCGAGCTGCCTTTGTATCGCGCTCAGGAGGGCGAGCGAAGGGCGACGAGCGCAGTTTTCGAACGCTTTTTCGCCGCCGCCGCTGCCGTGCAGCGCTGTCGATTTTTCGACATAATTTAGTAGCGCGCGAGTCGCGCCGATGTGCTTGTCGAGGGGTGAGAGAGCAAGTACTTTTGCTGATCTATTCGTTTGGGGATGAATGAGCAGGTTTGTTTTCTACAAAATTTTTAACGAAATCATTAATGATTTGAATTCCACGAAAGTCGTGTTAATTATCGATATTTGTATAATTTTATCGTTTCAATTTATGATTTCGCACAACTTTATATTATTAGATCTCAGAGCTCCGGTTAATTATATATCTTTTTAGTCATAGAAAAATAAATGCTTTTAAATCTTTTACCAATCAAGAAAAAAATGTAGCTTTTATTATGTATTGAATCGGTTCATCTCGATAGACTGTCGTCTCGTCGCAGATTCATGTCTTCGTTCGTGAGCAGTAAACGCTTTATTGATGGAGTCTCCAGGAACGTCACTGTATTCTATTTATTGCTTTATTAATAACGTATAAGAGTGCTATAAATACAGCTATATATAAGCTTTTTTAATTAGTAATTACTTGAATTTCTTGCAATGGAAAGTTGATTATACTATTTTAGTTTACTGTTATTAGAAGATCGTAAATTGAAAATTTAATTACTCAGAAAATAAACATTTCAGATATTTATAAAAGCTTAACTTTTAAACAATTTTAAAACCTTTGAAAGTTTTTAGTCCCGCTTGTATATAAACTGCTGATTTAATTTTTATTTATAAATATTCATTTTCGTTAGTCGAACCGTTTTACACGTTATGTAAAAAAATCAATAAAACATTTTTACGCCATCGTATAAGAAACGTCAACGAGCTTTTAGCATATTTTAAATTAGTTTTTAAACGTAACATACTCATTTAAATCTTTGTTTTATTATTAGTGTCGAATATAACTCATATTTACACAACTGTTCTTATAATAATGATAGTTTAAGGATCCGTTAAAGCTTTTTCCTATTATTTTATTACAAAAGTGGTGTTAATTTTTTATTAACACAAAAGAATGTGATTATTTATTTACCTAACACATTCATTTGCCGAAAGATTGAAGAGCATTTTTTTACGCCTTAAAGATAAAACAGTCAATATTATACAAGAAGAACATAAAGGTGTTCGAAGAAAGAGCGATAAGCAACGAAACAGACACAATAGCCAGCTTGCAGTTCTCACATTAATCTCGCTTAATGTCGCGGTCGGTGAGACCTTTTTGAAATATCGAACGTTATTGTCTTAAAAACGCTGTCAAGATTTTATCGCGGAAGCCGTTCGTTTCAAAACAATAGAAAACGTCATCCGAGTGACACCGCAGCTGCAGCCAGTGAGCGCGAACTGCCGAGAGGTGCAAAAAAAGAAAAGGAACAAAATTGAGGGAACGAAGCGCACCTTTATTTTCGAGCGGTAACTAGACTTTTTCCTTGAAATAAAACACCGTAACGATTTTAAAAGTTTCCTTAATTGCGGCTCTGCGGAATAACTGACGTTATCGCATTTTACCTTGAGATTATTAATTTCAAAACTGTCCAAAAAACCGTTTATCTAATTCTTACGTAAGTTATATGAAATCAAGTTAATCATTATACTTTATGGACGTGTTTTCAATTTGACTTTTTGCAAAAGATGACGAAATTCAAACTTGATTAAAAGCGAAATCTAAATTTTTAATATTTTCGTAGCATAAAAATGTTGATACTTTTATCTTATATATTCGTTTCCGTTATAAGTATTACCCAAATCTCCTAAACCTAATTCCAAGCAATATAATGTACCACCTTTTAATCTAACTTCATCGCAGCCATTCATCCAAAAATCAATTTAATCTCTCCCGCAGCTTACGCGTCCAGTAATATTTCGCCGCGCGCCGACAAACTCGTTTTAGTTTGACGAATAACGCCGCGGCGCACTCGAACTCGTCAAAAGCACACGACGGCGGAGATGAAAAAGCGAAATAAGCACGATAGCAAAAAGAGGCGGCAGCCAATCAATCTCCTCGCTGCGGAGCTCGACGTGTGCAGGCGAAAAGAATGGCCGGAGCGAGAGAGAGAGGGAAGAGCGTTCGCTCAAATGAACGCCGGACGCAATTGAAGCGGTAGTTAATGCAAAAAAGAGAGAGAGAGAGAGAAACAGCGAGCCGACCCTTATTTGACGTCGCGCTCGGACACGTCCGCGAGGCGAATCAATAATCGCCTTGCGGCGCGGGTCAGTGCAAAAAGAGAGAGCCTCTGCACGCCCGTCTTTGCACGGAGGGCCCGTCGAAATTTCGGATTCGTCGGGCAAACTGCTGGCGGAGGCGAGCAGTCTGGAGACTGGGATGATTTTTGGCGATTGAATCTCGTGGAGTTTGGGCGCGAATGAGCCCGGCATTCGCGATGCGAGTTTTAGAATCGCCAGAAGGCTGGATTAGAAATGTTTAAAGATGCGTTAGTGCGATGCGTAGAAAAATCGATTAAGGCTTCACTTTTTGTGGGCAATTCTTTTTTGTGCTTTGAAATGTTCTTTTTTGGAGTTGAAATTTCAATATTAACAACTTGCATAAGATAAGATAAATGTACGACATACGTGTCCACCTTAAAGAAATGGTGACTAAACGTCAATTCAATAAAAATCGACGTACAGTGCAATATTTTTATGCGTAAAAGTAGAAAAAGGGAGAAATGAAATTGATATTTAAACTAGGTATGTATATGTTCATAAAAATGTTCAACTATCTTATTTATAATACACGAATATAAAAGCAATGTTTAGGCGCAGTTCATCTTTAAGTTCTAAAAAAATATTGCATTTTTTTAACTAAGTCAAGGTCGGCTCAACAAAAATCAATATATCCTCTAAGTGCAGCATTTACATAATCTCTATTCGGCTGCCCTGCAATTATTCTGCAGCGAGACGTTTTCTGGAGTATATTTTAAAAATACGCTCTTCGTTTCAAACGACATCTTATAATTTCACTGACAGAAACGAGGAAAATATTTGGTTGAACTCGCCTTGACACACGTAAGGTTATCTATCACGATTACGAGGGAATTGAAGATTTAAAGTGTCGGTATTACCGCAAGGTTATCGCTAAATTTGAACAATGTGAAAAGTAGGTGTGCCGGGAGTAAACACGCTGAAATTTAAAACGGAAACAACCTAGTTGGCTGCTGTGTATATAGTATATAATACGCTCGAAAATAGATGAAATACTCTTTAGCTTCGGAAAAATAACTGTAAAAATAATTTAAAGGTAATAAGTGCATTCACACTGCTTGTCTTTTAATAACTTCCGTTCTATTTAAACTTTTTCGTTTAAAAATAGATGAACAAAGAATGAGGTGCGTTAATATAAGTATATTGATAATTTATTAATGGACGCATTTTAAAAAATTAAAAGTGAAGGTCTTGTTTACGTTTTACGGTCTGTTAATTAACTGGCTAAAATTAATTTTTACTCGTGACATGCTTTTGAAGTGTTAGTGTCGATATGAAAAAGACGCAATTTATTTAAAAATGGAGTAGAAACAGGAAAATTATAAAACATATTCATAAAATTATTTTAATAGTCAGGACGGGAATTACTTGTACGTCAAAGGGGGAATGATGAGTCATATTATGTTCTAAGTGGATGTATAAACTTTTCTTTAATAGCGAGAAATAAATATTTTTATAAAAGTTCACGAAATTCTCGTAAAAATAATTATTGGAATCGTTTTAAAATTATATTACAATGCCATAAAGTGGTTTTTATTCTCAAATTTTCCCTGTACACTTTTATTAGTGAACGAATACTGAATTTACGCGAAATTTTTCAATATTCAATTCAATATTACACTTTTTCATAAAATTCAACATTTAAAATTCTTATTAGTCCAATAAAAATATCAGTGGTTTTAAAGGAACCTTATATATTTTTCCAATAACAGTTCGTTTTCATCCATAAATATAATTTATTTGAAATATCATTAAACCCACTTTACGCTACGAATAACGCGGGTAATAATTTTCGTAACAAAATCCCTTCTTGCACCGGCTATTATTCTACCAATAAATATTTATAGCTTAATGAAATTACGCATTATCCGTCGTGCCTCTAAAATATTACCGTCCAATTAAAAAAGGCAACGGTCCATTAATCTTTCAAATCACCGCATTATTTAACACCTTCGCCGACTGATTCTCCTTAGCAGCGACGGACCAAAAATATCCTCCCCCAAGACGTCAGCAGATTACATTAATCTAAAAAAAACGCGAAGCCGCTCGGTATTTAAATCCCGTCCACCGGTCCCCCCCCCCCCCCCGGCACCTGCTGCCCGCGCGAGAGAAACCCTCCGAAGCGCGACGCAATTGTTTCGCTCGAAAGTCCGAAATCATCCGACTGCCTTATACAACAGCAACGAAAACGCAACATCGAGCGACTCGGCCGCGAATCCGAGGCAAGGTCTGTCTCCGGGAGATAATAGAACCGAAGCACGAGGCGATAGCTCGATTGCGCGCGCGCGCGAGGACTAAGGCAAGCGCTGGAGAGAGAAAGAGATAGAGAAGCGTGCTGAGTATATCGTGAGCTCATCCTTGAGGTTGAGCGTGTCAAACCTGGGCATTTGGTCGAACAATGATGATGGCAGGGACAATTGCAGCTGCTGTGACTGGACTTCCTGCGCCGCGCGAGCATATTATCCGCTCCCCGTCCGGCGTCTCCTCTCCCTTTTCCGCTCCTCTCGATCCCCGTCGACTCCCGGAGCGCTCTTTCGACTGGCCCGCTCGCCGCCAGTGCCAAGGAGGCGCCGTCCGCCACTGTGCCCCGCGCGCGCTCTTTTTCCCTGACTTTTTCGGAACGCCGCGGCCCGAGCGAGAGTCACGTGGGGTTCCCGGTCGCTACTCGCGCGCGATATACCTACTCGAGTCGATGTGGAAGCGCGAGTGCGCCGCGCGCGCGAGCGAGAGAGAGAGAGAGAGCGGGA
The DNA here is from genome assembly GCA_035582935.1 of Ormyrus thymus. NCBI lineage: Eukaryota > Metazoa > Arthropoda > Insecta > Hymenoptera > Ormyridae > Ormyrus > Ormyrus thymus. The sequence goes on along the minus strand of JAWWEM010000044.1, from coordinate 1,874,781 downwards.
GAGAGGGACGGCCCGATACGCCGGAGAGCACTGCTCTACCTGCGCCGATCGATAAACGCCTGCCTGCCTGCCCCCCCCCTCTCTCTCTCTCTGTGCGCGCGCTCGCGTGGGTGGTATTTCGGTGGGGGCGATATTCCGCTTCCGCCGTTCGCGAAGATACGCGCCAAGACGCGTGGATGCTGGAATTTCTAGCCGGGGAAGGCCTTCCTCCCGGCTCCCGGATGAGGAGGGAGTTCGAGGGCTGAATAATACGCGAGGAGGGCGAGGGTGGGCTTTACGAAGTTCGGGGAAAAGTTTGGGTGGTATACAGTCGGCGAGAGAGGACGCAGTCCCTTTGCGTGTTCATCGCCGGCGCGCCCGGTGAGGAAGTTTTGACAGAGTTTCTATCGATTCGCCCCTCTGGACTGGACTCGAAATTTTGAGTGGGATAATTATATTATTGAGAGGCGCGATGAGATATATATATGAAGTGGGGATCGGGCGAGCGAAATGCCAGAATAGGAAGGGGAATAATATTTTTTTTATAACTTTTCGTCCGTGAATAAAAAGTAATACCAGCTTTAAATCTTGATTAATAAATTCTGGTTAATAAATGCGAACAGTTTTTTTTGCAATCCGTTCACAGCACTCAGAGAATTTAATTAGAAGCAATATTCAATCAGGAATCCCCGCAAAGAATATAAAACATCTAGCGGTCCGTTCGAAAATCACGCTAATACTTACGGGCTCGCATTATGCAATGGGTATACGATAATTAATTTCGAAAAATCAATAAAAAGCAGCCTTCGTGCTCGGCGAGCCAGCGAGACGGCGAGCATAACTGACCCATAAAACTGGCAAACAAAGCGCGAGCGCCGGCGACGCAGCATCTTCCGAGCGACGAAACGCAGCCGTCGCCGAGATCAAACATGAAAATACATAACGAGAAAGACGCGCGGCGCGCGGGCAAAAAGCCGCGCGCGCATCTCTCTCTCTCTCTCAGCGATAAAGAACGGCTCCTCGGCACAATGTGCGCTCGTCAACTCGTCGTGTCGCTTAACCGGCTCGTGATTGCAGTTTTATGGATTAATGAAAAATGGGGCAAACCCGGTGGTTGGGGGACAGCTCTCCGCTGTGTATACGAATGCGCGAGCCCGGGCCGATGGCCTCTTCTCTCTGTATCTCGCCGAGAGAGAGAGAGAGAGAGAGATGGAATTATGGAGGCGCAATCGTTTTAGCACACGAGTGCTAGTTGACGCTGATGCCGGGGGATAGGAGGTCTGCGAGCGCGGAGATTTTTCCGATGACTTTTTCAAGTCCCCGACTGGATTTTTGGGCTTTTTGGGCAGATTTAGACTTCGTTTGCTTTTAGTTTGATCGATTTTGCGGTTGGAAATATATTATTTTGCAACTTTTAAATAAGATGATGGCCCATAGAAAAATTGTAGCTGATGACAGAGAAAATAATAAAGTACAGGATACTAAAACATGGTTTTTTTGAATTCAGTTTTCTTGAGATCAGAAAAATATACTTTATGTAAGTAGCAAGGCGTCTCATTTATGACCGGATTAAATTACGCTTCCTTCGTAAGCATAGTAACGAAGAAAAATGTTTGTAATGCTTGTCATTAAAAAATTTTCTAATCTAAATCCGCGTCACTTTTACTTTTCACTTTTTAAATATTAAATAAATTATTTTATCATATTTATTAATATTTATTATCATATTTATTAACACATTAAATACCCTGGTGGAAATCGCCCATTTTTCTCCTATTTATGAAACGCTTTTTTCCACATGTTTTAACCATCTTATGACTATTTGACCGAAATCGCCAGGAAATGGTTAAAACATGTGGAAAAAAAGCGTTTCATAAATGGGAGAAAAATGGGCGATTTCCGCCAGGGTAATAAATTTTCCGATTTTTAATTAATGAAGTGCTGGGAAACCAAATTGATTGGCCTATAACAAAATATATGCATCGTCAATTAATATGCAGTATACAGGACATTGGCTTCCAATAAAGCCTACGTTTTATTGAATCTATCGGATTTATGCGCAGAGTATGCTCATTACCTTCCATTTGTCTACCTTAATTTCTGAAACAAAATTGCTTACTCGGCGCGCATTAATATCATTTTAAAATCCGTTCTAAAAATAATGAATTCGAAATTAAACGAATGATTCGGTCGCGCTTCGACAAACTCATTCTCCCCGCGCAAACGTAATGTATTTGTGCACAACAATTCTGCAATTCGTTACATCCGAGCTCCCGAATTCGAGGTAAAATTACTTGACCGAACAAGCGGTTGGGCAAGAGCGCAATAATTATTAGATTCAGCTTTCAGCTCTACAATTTGTATTGCTCAAAACGATGACGCGGCCTCTCACTCCTTTCCAAATATTCAAGTGTCATAATTCGAAATAAATAGCGCCTCTCGAGGAAAGGGTACTTTGCTCGCCGCGCGAACTTTACATTCGCGCGGCTCTTCCCCCGCGTTTTCATTTCTTGACGTATCACATTTTCCTCCGGCGCGCATCGGGCGTTCTTTTTTCCTTTCAAAGACAACAACTCCGAATGCTCGATGACGTACAGCGAGAGTTCAGCGGAGAAAGGAGACTTTGTCCATCTCTCTTCCGCCCACTTCTTTCTCCCTCTCGCTCGAAGTGCCTTTATATTTTTCCAGGCTCCTTTTCGTTTTCGCGCGCAAACGCGAAAGTGCCCCTCCTCACCCCCCGCCGTCTTGCGCGATTTCATTTTTCGCGTCTCTCGCGCTTGCCTGCGCTACTCTCCGCCCGCATTCCGCTTCTTTTTTTCTGGCTTTCATTCCGCTTCTCCCTCCCACCGCTGCCAGGCACTGCGCTGCATGTTGCGGCTGTTAATGGAAATGGAGCGAGAAGGGCTTTATTGTGCGCTTTACCTCCCTACGAACATCCGCGCTGTTATGATTGTAGTGCCGCACTTTTCGCCTTCTTTAATACGAGGGATGTCTGCCGCACGTGATGAATTCGGGTTAATAGAATGAGCATTTTATTGCCCTATTTATTTGCATTCGTCTGTGTATGTTGATAATTTTAAATTCAGTAAAATTACTTAAGTGTAACGTTTACTCTGTACAGAGTGCACGAAGGTACGTTATAAGTCGAATACAGAAAAAATATTAATTCTGCATATATAACCATCAGTCGTTTATCTAAATCACCAGGCATACATTAGATATTTTATTCGATTCGCTCGAGGTTCAAACGGCTTTAAAAATAGCCCGTGATTTATAGTCTTTATTTTAAGTGCAGCTGCATTGCCGATTTGAAATTTAAAATATTCCAAAATTAGAACTTTCCTTTTAGATGACTCTAGCTAAGCTGAGTTCTTTTAGAGCGTTTTATTTTCGATATGCTTTACGAGACCGTTTCTGACAGAAAAAGGTGGAAGAAAGAGAGGGAGAGAGGGAGAGAGAGAGAGAGGGAAGCTTCAACCGCAGCTGTGAATGCGATTTATGGGATTCTAGCCGTGAAACTCTGGAACTGCAAGGGATTCTCTCGACGAGCGAAGGTCTGCGATAGAAAAAATATTTGAAGATCGGGCAGTATTTTTTTTTAAAAAAAAATCGTTTAAACAAAAACATACCTTACGCAAAATCCCACCGTAGTATTATATACTTTACATATCAAATAATAGTTCAAACCTTTTTTTTCCATCTTAAACGCTTATTTGATTTGGTGCAACTTTGGAAACAGTTACCGTAACTTATTTATTTCTTGCATTTTAAAAAATTATATAATTAATTTTGAAACGTGCTTCTGCCACTCGCTAATGCACTGTAATAGCCGGAATGAAGAACAGTGTAACGTTAAGAGCCCCTCCTCGCGCGGACGCATCGGAGATGCAGTGCATAAGTCATTATTCACGTTAGCTTGATGCGCTTAAACATCGGTGCTAACTGTTTCATTTTAAAAGCAAAAATTTCTATAAATAAAAGCTCGAAGCTTGAGGTAGCGGTGATTATTATTTTGTAAATTTGGAATGCCCGCGCGAATCGTTAATTCAATGACGAAAATCGAGCTTTGACTTGGTTTCGAAAGAAATTTATACGTTTTCAAGCCAGCTTTATGCAAATCCAATTACCGCCATCCTATTTTGCTCCCGCTGTGCCCGGCCCTCTCATTCGGACGGTTCGCAATTTTTTTGTTTGATCACTGCAATTCGCGCTCTGGTTTTATCTAACATTTCTCCTCTGTAATCTTCTTTGCCTGTATAAATTTTTATCCTCGCTTTTTATGCCCAGATTTTCCACACCCCATTTCATGCGCCAGTGAACTTTCTTTCGCGGCGCTTTTCCTGCGTGTATTTTCTATCTCCTTTTTAAATACTGCGCTTCTCTCTCTCTCTCTCTCTCTCTTTCTCGTTTTATCTTTCGAAAGAATTTTCTCTTCATTTGTACCCTTTTGTTGAACCCTGTCAAAGAGATTCATCCCTTTCTCGCAGTTTTCCCTCGTTTAATTATTTATAGTCCAGTCGTTTTTCCATTATTCACCGTTTAGTTCTTGAACGAGGTTAACTTTTTATGTATATATATTTTTCTTTGCGTAATCGTAATTATTGCCCAACGTTTATCTTCAACTTTATGCAAAACGTTAAATTTTTCCTCCCTTCTGCTTTTTCATCATCACTCAGTCTTTCATGCTTATGAGAAAATATATACACTTTATGCTTCTTCGCCTACTGTTTCTTTATATTAGCATTTAAATCATTTTTCGTCGCCTAGAAATTCAAATATCACGATCCGCCCGCGTATCGATTATTCAGACACGTCTTTCTACTCTTGTAAACCCGGACGAGTCCGCATTTAAAAAAAAAATTCGCAAATACCTCGAGCTCCCAAACGCGAAAAAGTTATTGTCCATAGAGCTCGAAAGGCCTCTTTGTGCAAAGAATAAATCCCTGGTGCAGCTGCGCGGCGACTGTGTTTACTCGGCATCGCAATCTTGCCCGGTGCGGTCGTTCGCACCGATACAACTTTTCTCCGGCCGTAATCCGACCAGTCGTGCAGGCGCAAGTGTACACACGTACGTATGTAAGATAGCGGGGAGTAAAGCTCGATAGAGGTCGGCCAGGCGAGAATCCCTCCGAGTCGCCAGGATCGGGGCTCTCACGTTTGCATTGTAAAGCAAGCAGCCGCTTTAGCTGCTGCTCGAGCAGCCTTTTCGCCTGTTTGCCTTTGCCCTCGTCTCTTTGCTTATCGAATGCTCGTTTTAAAAAGTTTCGCGGTTAGCGAATAATTATTAGTTTGACTAAATGATTTTGGGCGGAATTTTAGATTGCAATTGCAGATTAAAATTCAATTACACCTCGGCGAAATTTCAAACGAATGCTCGTCGGAGAAACGAGAAAAATGTATAGCTTACGATTTTTATTTAAAAAGTCTTTTTTATTATCTCTTTGACAGGACGGAATTTTACTAATTCTAGTGGAAAAATCAATTCTAATAAAACGTATAAGAAACAAAATGGAAAAGCTTTCGCAGCACTTAAAATATATCTAGGATCTCAACGTATCATAAAAGAAAGAAATACTAGGACTTCCGCAAGGATCGAGATACACTGCCCGGATGTCAGATTGGGAAATTCAATCCAACCATATCTAATAGCTTTCCAGATAGATTGGTTTGACTTGCCACTAGTCTCTTCGTGTTATGGATGTTTCCTTTTCAATATTAGGAGATATTAGAAGACACTCGTGATGAATTAAGTATTGTTATTACTCCTATTAATGTTTTTTTTTCTTCTAAAAATTAGGAATTTTATTTTTTTTCTCATAATTTTTCAATGAATTAATTCTTCCAAGAGATTAATTTATTGTAACTAGTACAACGTTGGTTTTGTAATTTATGTTATTTTTGTAATTAAGTTATGGGTCTAAAAAAATTATTTTTCGAAAAAAGTTAGAGGATAAATATATACACTTTTACAAAATCAACATAAAATTTTTTTACATTTCATCTATCTTTTAATTATCAGTCTAGCAATTCTGTAGCTATGGAATATTTATATACTTTATTTTAAAACACATATTTTAGAACAAATTAAGTTTGTGTATACTTTAAGTGTGTTAAAATTGACGTAAAGGTCTCTAGCTTGGTTCGTGCACCTTCAATACGATAATATGATTCCTCTTAAAAGTATTACACTGAGAAAAAAATTTCTTTAAATCAAAGAAAGCTTCATTCGGGGCAATCGGTTAAATATTTTGTTGATTCAAAGAAACCCCGTTTTAATGGATAGAAAGTTTCTTTTGAAAACAGTAAATTACTTTATATTAAAAAGAAGTTTCTTTGAATCAGAGATTGTTTTCTTCGACTGAAAAAAATATTTAACCGATTGCCCGCAACGAAGCTTTCTTTAATTTAAAGAAATCGTTTTTCTCAATGTACAGATATTCGATATTTGTAATTACTCTAAGGTAAGCATAACGAATAACAGCCACGATGACAAGCAGTGTTTCTTTAAGCTCCACACTCATACCCTTATCCGTCGATCGAAAGAATAAAAGAAAACAGTGAAAAGTGTCTCACCGGCTTCGAGGACCTCAAGATCAAGATTGCCGCTGCGACTTCTGCTGATGCTGCTGGCGTTGTAGAGGCTGGACCTTCGGTGGTGGTCCTCCATGGCTCTCGAGGCGCTCCGCTTGAATTGCTCCAGAAAGCTGTCAATTTGGTTCTCGATGCTCGTGGGCGAGCCGGCCATTTTTCGAGCTCTCTTCTCGCCTCCCTTCCGTCCTTCCGCTCCGCGCCGAGTCGCTCTCACAGCCGGGCCAAAACGAATTCTGCCATCGCCTCGGTGTGCAGTGCCCGCCCTTTTATCTGGTGTCCTGCATCATCAGTTGCCTTCAGTCTCCGGCGCTTCCGCTCTGCTCATTGTCGGGTGGAAAACAGTGGCGCGGAGATCCCGCAGTCAGATTCGTCCTCTCGCGGGTCGCTCCTCCTTTCTTGCTGCTGCTGCTGCTTCTCGTTGCGACGTCGCCAGTCCATTGTTCATTGATGCAGCCTCTCGTCCCTTATCTCGCGCAAAAGAAGTAAGCTACTCTCTTTTTGCTCGGGGAATTAAAATCGCGAGGCAGCTTTTGTCCGTCCGGTGGAAGAGAGCATTTAGAGCGCCTTCTTGCCTGCTGCTCTCTGCCTGAAATCGGATAATTAAATTTCTTGAGATGAATTTAACGAGTCGGCTTGGTTCTGTTTTAACTTCATTTAACTTTCATGCTTTTTTATTAAATATAATTTCTCCTCGAGCTTTAACAGGCGCATTAGAATTATTGATACAACTTTTATTTATAACAATAGATTTTGATTCATTATCGAAAACTTCGTCCTTCTTAAGGATTTAAAGTTTTTTCTTTCTTTTTTTACTGTATTTTAAAACCAAGATTAAGACAACATAGGCATTAAATGTTTTTCTTTTTATAGACGTACAGGCTGCCGAAGAAGAATCAATAATCCAATGAAGAAGATGTAATGCAAAAATTCCGCAAGATTTAAATCCACTGTTTTAAAAGAAGCTAATATATTCCTGTAGGCTGCTTTTCAAGAAAACGTATTTCAGTTGGGGCTTGTGAAACGAGTTCTGACTCTTTATTCGGATAATTCACTTAACGTACGTCGCCCCTTCGATTTACATTCAAAGCATTTGAAAAAACTCTTCCTTCATCAATCAGCAAGGGCTTAACTGAATATAAAATAGAATATGGTGTGTTTTTTACTTAAAAAAAAATAGGGTTACGTAGATAATTAATCAACTTCTATTTTAGGGTATTTGTATTCGTACATTATTACGCTTACTTTTACAACAAACGAGAAACATTGAAACTTTAGCAGTTCATTTTATATACACAATGCTCGCCAGGACGAGGTCTGTAAGTTTTTTGTATTCTCTTTGCTACGTGAAAATGAAAAATGTCGCTTTTGTCATATAAAAAAAAATTGGAATTATTCAAAAGCTACGACTGTACACGTACAGTAATCTTGGCTTATAATTATTCCATTTA
>JAWWEM010000044.1:1837821-1864851 GCA_035582935.1 Ormyrus thymus | reverse complement strand
CTTAGATGAGCTCCCCCCCCCCCCGCCCCCCTGGAAGCAGATTCGACGCGACGACCCGCACGACTTTGTACCAGCTTATACGTGCGTTACCCATTGTGCGCTGCCGCGTCTGGGCGTACGACGATACGCCAGGCGGCTCTACGTCCTCATTAGGGGAAGTAGATCGTGTCGGCCCAGGGCCGTTGCTCCGAATTTTCGGGCCTTGATCTTCCTCGGCTCGCTTTGCTTTCTGGTTTCTGCGCTCGCGAGAGGAACGGCCCGCAGCTTTTACCTTTTATTGCGCAATCGGGAGATTGGAAGGCTCGCCGTTGTTACGGTGCGAGAGGTCGCCGCTTATTTTTAACGCGGAGAACGCGGAGTTTTTAGGAAGATGATGTAGGTTAAAAAGTGACTTTTATGAAGCGTGATAATTTTCTTGTTTTTTAAATATTTTTTCTGTACAATTGACCTATGCAGTCGAATTCTGTAATGATAAATTCTTAATTTAAAAAAGTATATTATAAAATTGCAAATTGAGTTTCACAAATATAAGTATTTTTTTTAAAATAATATAATGATAAATATTTTAAAATTCGAATGCACTTTTAAAGAGAAAGTCTGTAAAATAAAATTATTTTGGCATTAGAATATTGATCCGTAACTTCCTGTATGTATTTAATTAAATTATTAAGCATTGATATATTCATAAAATCGTATTCTATTTCAAAGCAATCAGTTTTTCTGGTTTTTATAATTAAAATACTCAGTGCAAAAATTACAGGTCAGGTTATATTAGCATAGTAATGAACGTATGGCATCTTAAACTTTCCAGACTCTGGAAGTGCTCATTCATCTGATTAATATAATACGAAGTGATATTGTTATCTAGAGTGGAATAAGATTTTCCTCAAAGGAGCGCAATTTTAATTTTAGAATTAGTAAAAATACACCTTTCAGAATTAATAAAACTGCAACTACTATTTCAGTAGCTTTTTATACATTCAAAGAATCTTCTCTTCGAAGATAAACTTTAAGTTGATGCTTTCGAATTATAAGTACTGCAGTCCTAAATATGTATATTATGTTATTTTACAATTATTATAATATGTTAACTATAAAGTACCTGACCTATTATACATTGAATAGTCATTTTTTCTTATCTTGCATACTTTGTTTTAGCTTATTTATATTATTAAAGCTTTAATGGTTTATTTTCCATTTCTTAGCATTTCATATTTTCTTTAATGATTCATTTCCTTCTATCATTACAGTCATCAAATCTGCAATCTGACGTACAGCAGTGTCCATCATTTCATACAACTTTTCAAAATTTATTTCTCTGAAAATGACGTTTCGTGACGATTTAAAATTAATGCGTCAAACTTTTTGGTATATAACTTTGAAAGCGTTTTTTGATTTCACTCCCCATGTACACAACAGGGTAAATTTCAGACTGGCATACATTTTTTATTCTAACTACAACAATATTCACAATGTCGCTTCTTTCAAATTCAGAAACCACAAAACGGTTAGCTATAATTTTGCTCGCCGCCAGATAACCGCTTTCTCGAAAATCAAAATGCCTGGACGAAGTGTCATTGTCGCTTCTCGCACGCAAGTCACGAGACACAGCTGCGTCGCCGACGAAACAAAGCAGCGCGAAACGGGCATAAAACAAAGAGAAAAGCAAAACGGCCAGCCGAGAGGAGGCATTACGCACTTGTAATTGGCGGCTCCCGTGTACAATGACTGGATTTCCCGGGAAGGTAAAACGCGACGCGACAACGAGGGTACGCCGAGCGTCGCCGATCGCCGCTCGTCCGACCGAGAAGGCAGGTACATCGGCTCGAGCTCGCGCGGCTTCAAGGATCTGAGTAATAAGCGCGTTATTGTACGTTAGCTGTTCGTTTGTCGCCTTTGCGTTTCGCTCCGAGGAAAGTCTGCGAGCGCAATTGATGAGCGAATAATAGAGAGTGGTTATAGGCGGCGAGTACCGCGCTCGCTGTTGAGTTTGCTGTTATTTCAGTGTTATATTTCCTGCTTTATTCATTGAGGCTTCGTTTTTAAGGCAGGCGACGCATTGAAACGGCATGCATACCTTTATGTAATATCTAGAACTTTCGTTTGTGCAGTTTGATTTTATTTTTTCGAAGAAATGATTTTAAAATAGTATTACCTCTCCGGCTTATGTCAGATCATTATTAAAAACTGTAATACGTGAGACTCTTAATTTGTGAATTTTATAATAATTACACCATTTGGGGAGTTAATAAGGTTTTATTTTAGCCAAATATTTTTATTTGGAAAGAAAAAAAATTATTTCAGACGCACTTATACCCTAAGATGTATACGGTGTTCGTAGAACTATTAAATGTACTTTTTACGATCGAACCAATATATAGAGTAAAAGGAATTAACATTCAAAAAGCTAAGTTCGATAAACGGTCGTTGTTTATAAACCGTAGGCATTTATTGGTTTTCTATCGCTCAGCCTCAACGGCGCGAAGCTGTGCGATGTAAACTTTGCGCGCAATGAATCTTTTCGCTGCATAAAAAAGAAAATAATTTTTCTGACACTTCACTTCCTGCGTGACTCACGATCAGCTTCTATCTACGCTCCTGCGGCCTTTGCGAGCTTTATTTTATAAAGTAAATGAACTCGATGTGTGACCCTTTCGTTTTTCATGAAGAGCAGGGGGACATTCTGCGTGTAGGCGTTGATTAGAATTTATATTCTGCATAAATTACTATTTTTCAGGTGCGGACTTTAACGAAATTTTGTCTTTTAATTGAACGCACGAAAATTACGTATTATCGATATAATACATTGTGAAAAAATAAATTGTTGAATGCTCAATGTTGATGAATTATTAGTCGAGGGCATACTTGACAAATTTTAATTGTTACTTATTAATTTCTTATTGTAATCCAAACACGTTCGTTTTTTAATTTTGTTCCAGGTTGCAAAGCAAGGACCATGCAATAAACCCGTTCCCTCTTTGAAGAAAGAGTCGAGGAATGAGAGAAAAAAATACTTTAGTAATGTAGTTTTCGGAGCTCTTTGAAGCAGAATAGCGGGCAGAATGTTGACAAACGTTTTAGGCTTGATCACTGCTGCGGCAGTGGCAATATTTTTTTCCGGAAGCATCGATGCCCTCGAGGGTCCAAATATTTGCACAAAGCAGGAATCGTGAGTGTTATAATGTGTCATTTTCAATTTACGTGCATTGTAACGTCGGAATTTTTATTCATCTTCAATAACTTGTTTTAGGTATACCGTTACTGTTCACGTTACCGAACAAAAACCGTATACTGAAAGGACGACGTCATTTTGCTGGAGTTTTCCACCTAGATGTTCAAAATATAAAATATCTTTCAAGACCGTGACCAAAACTCAGGTATGATAATCTGTTGACACGTTTAGATATTTGATCGCGATATAAAGTATAAATAATTAAACAATATTTTTAAAATAATCAATAATACAGAACATTGTCTCCTTCGTAAAAAATTATTAGTTTAAAAAGTGAAAAGAACGAAAAACTAAAATTCTTCTGACTTGTACATTTTCAAAGACTCCTTTGTTTTTCGTCGCGCCTGATGCAGTGCCTTCGCGCATTAATTTAAAAGAAAAAAAAAAAAAAAAGTCCGCCAGCGCGCAATGTCGCACTTCTTTGTGACTAATTACCCTCTGTAATGAATCGCTTAGACGTTAACCAAGCAGAGGCCAGTCGAAGAATGCTGCAAAGGCTACACTCAGACCAACACGGGAGACAGATGCATCGCTATCTGCTCGGAGCCATGCCTCCACGGCACTTGCGTCGCGCCGGATGTTTGCAAATGCGAATCGGGATACGGCGGTCCGACCTGCAATATTAGTAAGTGGAAAGTTATTATTTTTAACTAAGGCCCTAGTCGCTGGATAAGATTTCGTCGTACTTACTTGGCTCGAGTATTATGAAATGTGATTTTGGAAAGAGCGATGGATAAAAATTTGGGCACGTGAATTATATTTCTAGGGAGGCAATACTTTTGTACGAGTCCTACGTGGAGAGCCTCGTATGTTTGGGTCACGAATTTTGTTGTGACGTTGGGATACGTGTTTTGTAATAAAAAAGCCACTTACTTCTATTTAGCCTAACGCTCGAATTTTCAAAGATCACCAATTATAGAATACATTTTTTTATTGTAAAAGCTATTATGATGTCCTTCATACTTTTATATTAAAAAACGTTCCTAAAAGTTGCAAAAAAAATCTGTGATCCAAACACGTTAGCCCCTTCTTGTTAAAGTACCGCAATAATTTCGACCAATTAAATTTAATTATCATTATTAACTTTATTTAACAAGTGAGCGATTAAAATTAATTAACACCGCGCCATTAAAACCACAAGGCGATAAAGCTTTTCCAATGAAAGCTGGCTCCGATATCAGTCCAAAGAACTCCCTCAAAAGCATTCCTACTGTATTTCTGCGCCGGACAGAGACGAGCGCACAGATCCAGTTTCTTACCAGCGCGCCTTGTCCCACATATTGCATATCCGCCACCGACCTGAAAAACAAGCGCCACCGCGCGCCAAGCTCGCCTTCTCCCTCATCTAAACGAAACTTGAAATTTCCCTCGCCCCCCCAGAATGTCCGCTCGGGAAATGGGGCAAGGACTGCCGGGAGGACTGCCGCTGCGCGAACGGCGCCGCCTGCGATCCCTACGACGGCAAGTGCACCTGCACCCGGGGCTGGATGGGCGAGTACTGCCAGGAGCGATGCCCGCCCGACAGATACGGGCAGAACTGCGGCGAGGAGTGCCGGTGCCTCAACGGCGGCAGCTGCCATCACATTTCCGGCGAGTGTCACTGCGCGCCCGGATACACTGGACCGCTGTAAGTACGCTGGAGTTTCGGGGAAGGATCGCTCGCTCGGGGGACGGACGGTTCTGGCTTGTGTAATTGTTAATCGATGTTGGTCGCGCGTTTACGATTATGCCTCGCACAAGGTTGAAGTTAATTGTTTCCGAGGAAAATAAAAGAAGATATTCTTTCGCGGATCTTTGGGTTAGGCGTGCCTAGTGGCTTTAACGACTAAAGCTGCTGAACTCGGTGCAGAAATCGTTAAGCGCGACATTTAGTACCTGTATTTCTTGCAGAAGACTTTGAAGCGTGAAAATCTTGTTCGCAGTTTTGCGAATGCGGTTGGAGGGAGGTAGCCTCGTTTGAATATTTACGCAAGTACAATCTTCTTTCCTATTTTTGCGTTGAAACAATCTTTATCGCGAAAATTAATTGAATTAACAGGTAAAATTCATTTATGCATTTGCGTGTTAGTTTCAAACGATTTAAGAGATAAAATTGCAGTGATTCCCTAGATGATCCCTGGTAGAAATGAAATGATACAAACCCGTTTATGGACTAATTTCTGTATAGTAATTCTTGTAAGGTAATACCAATATCTTAGTACATATATTATAATTTCTTTCGTAACAGACCTTCAAGGTTATTAACAAGTAACGCCAATTTCAAAACCGCCATACAGTATTCCGTTCTGAATCGAGAAAATCGGTGGCAATTTACACGATGAAGATTAGTCCGATCCATTTGCAAATAGCTAATTTACGATGTCAATGAACCCATTACTTTTTACAGCCTTCTGCTGGTTACTCGTTCGCGAGCATGCGCTAATAGCATTATATATGCACGAGTGTTGGCTGACCGATCGCTTGTCAAGATTGCTATTACGTTTCGTTCATTCGAGTACGTATGTGCATAATAAAGGCGCGGGGTTCGTTTTCCGAAAGCAGTTTTGCTGGGGAACTTTCTTGAAGAAGTGTTTATGAATATTGAAAAGTGGAAATTGTTGCGCGACGGTATTATTTTTATGCGGTATTATGTTTTAATAATAAAAGAATTATGTAAATGTTTTAAGAAATGGTTTTTTATTTTGAAGATATTTTGTAATCTTGTAATTTTGTTAATTATTGCGCTGCTTACACTGAGAGGAAAGAAGAGTAAAAATAAGAATATTTACTATATGTTTTGAATTAACTACAATTTTCGATTTTAAAATTTACTATTCAAATAGTAATTATTATTATTTTTCTTCTCGCATCTGAAATAACGATACAAAATAGTAATTTTTACTTCTTCTTTTCTCTCAGTGATAATAAAAAGTAATAATAGAATATTATTATGAATTTTAACGTCTACTTGAATTCTTTTAGGTGCGACGATCTATGTCCAGAGGGAAAACACGGCGATGATTGCAAGTCGGAATGTCGATGTCAAAACGGTGGTTCCTGCAGCCCAACTACGGGTGAATGCTTCTGCACTCCAGGATGGACGGTAAGTCCGATTTTCGTTATAAAATCAAAATTAGTTTACGGCAGATTTAAAATCTTTAGTAATCAATAATGCGGCATAATACTTTTTCCTTTGATCGATGTCGCGTGAAAAAATAAACCGCATCGGAATGTTCGGTTTTTTAAACGTCGGGAGAACAGTCGACAATAATTACGAGTACTCTTTCTTTTAAAATATTATTGCTTCCGTTATAAAATATGACCGCAAATAATACTGATAAAAAGCTATACTACTGACTTTATTAGCTATTGCACAACTAAATGAGCGTAAAATTTAACGCATTATCATCGCAAAATATACATCTGCAATATTCAATTTTCAGGGATCAGTATGCGCGAATCGATGTCCAGAAGGTTACTGGGGCAAGAACTGTAGCGACTCGTGCGAATGTTACAACGGGGCCGGCTGCGATCACGTAACGGGAGAATGCCAGTGTAAACCGGGATATTACAGCGACAGGGTAAGCAACAATGGCTCATTTCCGAGCAATAATTTTCTCTTTAACTTTAACGAGGCGCAGTGTAACGCAAGTGATCCTCTTTTTTTGCAGTGCTTGAAGAGCTGTCCCGAGGGTAAATTCGGGCTGAACTGCGAAAGCAACTGTACTTGCGAAAATGGAGCGTCCTGTTCGGCAGTCGACGGATCCTGTATTTGTGCGCCCGGTTGGACCGGCAAAGTGTGCAATGAACGGATCTGCAAGGATGGTCTTTACGGCCCAGATTGCTCGAAGGTACATTTTATATTTATCTGTAGTGAGGAGTGTATTAACTGTATCTGGAAAGGAATTGTATGATTAAATAATAGATAGATATCGAAGAATTATTTTCGAATTGAGCGTATGTGACAAAATTCACTTCACTTTGTGGGGCGAAATTGAATTGACACACTTTAAGACACGCGCGAGGAATATGTAAAGTGTAAAATATTGATGTCGGCGTGACCTTATTTTTTAAGAGAGTTTTGCGTGTTATTAGGTCAATATATTACTAATTAAAGAATAGGTCATTCTAATGATAGTTCGAAGGCTCGAGCGCAAGAAAAATTCAAAATAATACGGCCTACACGTTAAAGAAAATATTTGTATTCTTAAAATTTGTTCTGAAATTAAAAAAAAAAAAACTGCAGAACATCCACGATGTATCTCCAGAGCAAAAATCACGAAAATGAAAATTGCCCTCCTCCTCTCTCGCCCAGGTCTGCGAATGCGAGCACGAGAACACGGAGCTGTGCCATCCCTGGAGCGGCGAGTGCACCTGCAGGCCCGGCTGGGCCGGCAAGACCTGCTCGCGCACCTGTCCGGTCTACATGTACGGCCAGGACTGCCAGCAGCGCTGCGAGTGCAAGAACAACGCCCAGTGCTCGCCGGTGAACGGGACGTGCATCTGCGCCGCGGGCTACCGGGGCGTCCACTGCAAGGAGCTCTGCCCGGTGAACACCTTCGGCGAGGACTGCGCCCAGCGGTGCGTCTGCCTGAACGGGGCGACCTGCTCGCCCGAGACGGGAAGGTGTAATTGCACCGCCGGTAAGTGGGCTGACGCTTTGTCCCTTTTCGAGAGATAGTCGTACTGGCGGAGGCGGAATGGTGGAGCAAATATATTTTATTAACTTTACAAATAGGTTTGGGCTCGACGAGAAGCAATTTTTTTACGAATTAAACGTAATGGGAGTGCAAAAGTATGTAATATTTTTTTATAATTTTTTTAGAGTTTGTTTAGGAATTTGTGTAGCAAAAACATCTGTTGACGCTAATTAATATAAATGACTGATCAATCCAAATTGATCATATGATTTCGTCAAGAAACCAAAGTGTGCAAAATGTAAAGAAATCTTTAATGCCTGTAAATGTATTTCAAAACAAACATTGAAAACGAACAGTAAAATCAGTAATGTCTGGTTTTCAATTAATTTTAGAGTGCAAGATTAACGTGTCTCACACACTCCTTGTTCGATATTCGTTTCATGTAACGTACTTGTAGCTGTACATTTTACTTTATTTTGTCGCAGATTGTACGATATAATTTTTTTTCTGCATGCAAGACTGCAATTTGTATAAAGTAGGGTTTAACATTTGCACTATGTAAAAATCGACACGATTATAGCACACTTTTTTATTACTTTTTTCACTTTATTTATATGCATTCTATTGCAATAAGTATTATAATTGCATTTATTATCAAATTAAGAAATTAACAAATTAAAAAGAAAAATCAATAAAATTAATTATGCTTTTGCACATAGGCTGGGAAGGCGTGCAATGCGAGCGACCTTGTGCAGTAGGATTTTACGGAGTTGATTGCAAAGAAAAATGCAAGTGCCTCAATAACGCTGCCTGCAACCCGCAAAACGGTAAATATCATTATGTTAGAAAGTAAATGCTACTTCAGATTTCACTGTTATTCAAAATAGAATGCTACAGAGCACATCTTTCTCAACAGGAATGTGTACTTGTCCGCCGGGTTATACTGGCGAGCTGTGCCAAAACCGTTGCGGAAAAGGATTTTTCGGGCACGACTGTTCTCAAGTTTGTGACTGCGATGATGATAACAGTGTCGATTGTGATCCACTTACAGGCCACTGTCTTTGTAAACCAGGATGGCGAGGTTCGTAGATTACATTTTTGAGATTCGCGAGTACAATATTTTTAGTTATTAAAATCATTTTTTTTTCTTTTTTTGTTTAATTTTACTTAGTTATTTTAAAATAATAGCTTCCTTGTGATAAGAAAATGATTAAACGTTTCAAAATTAAATAAGGATATAAAATTTTAGAACTTGTAAACGATGTATTACAGATGATATATATTCACTCTTAGGAGTTATTTGTTCTAATTAATAGAGACACGTTAACTTAACGATAAAAGAGTACATCTTCTGCTTATAATACTAAAGTAGATAACGATAGTTAGCTTACATAATATAACAGGTATAATAAAACCGGAAGCTGCGTACTATAGAGACTTAAAGTACTAAACTGCATTAGCTTACTCATTTGAAAAAACGTCAACATAGTTTTGTACGTACACGAAAACCTAGTTTCTGCTTTGATTCAAAACAAGGCTTGAATCTTTTTTATTTCAACGTAAATTCGCACAGCTCGAGATTTGTTTTCCTTCATATCAGTCGTAACTCGGCTCGGCAGTGCAATAATCGCGCCTCGAGAAATTATGTTGACGCAGTAAACGAGCGCGGCTTTAATATAAAGAGCTAAAAGAAACAAAGGTGCGAGGTGACTTAATAACAAGACGTTTTCGCTGTGACGTAACCACCCCGAGCAGGAATCCGCTGCGAGACGCATTGTCCGGCCGGTATGTACGGCGACGACTGCCTGAACGAGTGCAACTGCAAGAACAACAGCTCCTGCGATCCGGACACGGGCAATTGCGTGTGCGCCCGGGGCTGGGAGGGAGTCGACTGCTCGGAGCCTTGCAAAAAGGGTTGGTATGGCGTGCGCTGCAAGGAGAAGTGCCCCGAGAAGATGTACGGTAAGTACTCGTTCCGCCGCTTTTGCTTCCTGCGCGGTCTAATCCGTTTTTCTTGTCGCTTGCGCGGAAAGTAACGTTCAGGTAAACGTTCGGGAGGAGGGTTTGCATGCGACGTTGGGAGACACGCTAGTTTAATGCTTCTTTATTATTCAGGCGCATGCTTGTTAGAGAAATTTACAGTTGCTAAAGCACGGAAGTTTGAAAAATGAAAACAGAAAAAGAAACAATTTAAAAGTTGTGCAAAGTTGAACAAAAGAATTTCTAAATTACGTAAGATTTAAGAAGTTTCTTTTGTTAATCTATCATGAAGTATTTCTTATGAGAGAAAGCGACAATTCTAAGTATCCTGTTTCTTGCACATTATTTGCACTGTAAGTTCAGTCCTAATTGCATGTGTATGTTTGTGAAGCTTCCTTTTTACTTTCACATTGAAACGTAATAACTTATTTTGAAATCACATCATTACAAAGAAGACATTACTGATTTATAACGAACATCTGATGTATTTTGTATTACGCGTTGCAAAATATTTTAAAATTCTTACGAAATTTTTTCTACTGCGCATGAGAGGGTTCTTATTACTTTGATATATCAACTAAATAGACTATTTGTGAGAAATCAATAAATTTATTTTTGATTTAATAATATATTATATACTAATTGAAGCTCTTGGTAAGTAAAAAATATGCTTTGACATTTCGAAAAAAAAAAAATGATTATATATTCAGTACAGAAAGAAATCGTTTTGTCGAACGCTCATAGCATTGTTCATTGGAGCTTTGATTGACGCTAATGCGATTGTACATTAATATAAATGCACACAATATATTATCAAAAAGTAGATAAGCTAGGAGAATTCTAGAACAGGGAAATTCTGGAACACCCACTCCTCGTGTCCTAGAGTGCCCTGTTCTAGAATACCCCAGGGTTTTAAAACATCTTCACTCCTCTAGGGCATGTTTTTAGAATATCTAGAACAGTATCATTCTGTTCTAGAACAATAGTTTTGCAAATCCTTGGTCTAGAAATGCGAAGCCCAGAAATCTTTGACTTAGACATGCTGTCTAAAAAGTGTTTTTACAATTGCCCAGAGAGCTAGAATTTCTAGCTCTCTGCTAAAATTTCAAAGTTTTCGTAGTCCTGAAGAGGACTTTTTCAAATGCTTTTAAATAAAAATAATAAAGCAAGGTTTTAAAAAATTTTTTTTATTTTTTAATTTTTTATTTTTAAACATTTACGAGAAACACAGTCGCTCCCTTACTGAATATTTGACGTATCTTGGTCTGCTCTTCATGGTGGGAAAAACGGGAGAAAAAAACAGACGCGAAGGTGACACGAGATCAATGATCAAAAACTACGATCATCACCTCCGGGTCCTCCTGCTCCTTCTGCTATTCTTTAACATTTGTTAAAAAAAAATAATTAGTCCTTTTTAGGATTAAAAAAACATTTACATATATTTTAACATTTTAAAAAGTTCTTTTTAAAAATATAAAAACTTTTAACCTTGCTCTATTATTATTTATATTTAAAAACATTTTAAAAAGTCCTCAGGACTAAAACAAACTTTAAAATTTTCGCAGAGAGCTAGAAATTCTAGCGCTCTGGGCAATTTTAAAAACAGTTTTTAGAATTAGTATTTCTAGATCAAGAATTTCTGGGCTTCGCCTTTCTAGGCCAATGATTTGCAAAACTATTGTTCTAGAACAGAAGGATACTGTTCTAGATGTTCGAAAAACAGTCGTAGAGGAGAGGGAATTTTCTATAGAGTCCCTTGGAGCATTCTAGAACATGGGCAAACATAAGGAGTGGGGGTGTTATTAGAACCCTTTGGGGCATTCTAAAACAGGGGATTCTAGAACACGAGGAGTAGGGGTATCCAGAATTCCCCTGTTACAGAATGTTCGTAGCTTATCTACTTCAAAATATTCACGAATTGGGTTTTCTTACAATTTCAGTTTAGATTATTTTACCAATAATTACAAACATTGTTTCGTCAATATAAGAATTAGAATAACAAGTAAATAAGCATCTGACAGTTAATTATATTGCATTTATTTAATAATCTGGTGCTATCTTTATACAAAATACAATCCTCCTGTTGCAGGAAACATGACGTGCGACCACGTAACCGGTCAATACGTCTGCCGGCCCGGCTACTTGGGTCTGACCTGCGAGCATCCCTGTCCGCCGGATCGCTACGGCCAGTACTGCACGGAGCGCTGCGACTGCAAGAACAACGCGGAGTGCCACCACGTGACAGGTGTGTGCCAGTGCCTGCCGGGCTGGCAGGGCAAGCACTGCCAGATGAGCTGCCCCGAGGGCACCTACGGGGTGAACTGCACCCAGCACTGCAAGTGTCTCAACGGCGGCAAGTGCCGCGCGCACGACGGCTACTGCAAGTGCGCGCCTGGCTGGACTGGAACGCGGTGCACGGAAAGTAAGCCCTCGGACGTCATTAATTTTAAAACCGTCGGCGTCTAACGGCTTTTGGTCCAATAATTCGCTCTTTTTCGCTTGCTTTGCGGTTCTTTTCTTTCTCTTTATTGCAATAATTGGCAATTACTTTGCTTGCTTTTTAATGAGTATTGCGCTGTTTACGAGTTCTGGTCTTCAATTCTGCTGCTGGATAATTGGTTTATTAATTAATGAAATCGTAAGTTTTATTTTGGAATTTCAAAGCATGTTAATGAAGGTTTCTTTGCTGACTAAATTTACATTTTCTTTTTAAAATATTAAAAATAATTTGTTCAAATTATTAATATCTAAATAATCAAATCAATAAAAACAAAATATTTGAGTTCTCTATATTTGAAAATTCGCAAATTGTTATACGAAGGGGTTAATTTGCAAAGTAAATTTTTGGTTTAAACTGCATGCGTATTATAAATATTCTTCTGCAATCAGAGTATAATTTTTTAGCTTGATTATGTAGAATTAAAGTAGTTAATAGTGTAAATAGTAGTTAAGTTATACTAATGGGTTTTGTAGATTATTAAAAATTTAAGAATTTGTTACGTTTGTATTTATAAAATAATAAAATTAGCTAAATAATGCATTTGAGTGAACTTGTATCTTAATTTACCTATAAGAATCCTTATAGTAGATAGTAGATAGTAGTTTCATACGCACAAGTTCAACCAAATTTTAGCACATATCCTTTAGATACTTTAGATTTAATTATTTAATGTATGTTCGAAAATTTATTTATGTATATAATGGAGTGCTTATATAAAATAATTGTAACATATTAACAACGTCTTATTCGCAGTAAAGGTAAACTTCTTTTTAATTTCTGTATGAATGAAAGTCTGGCTCAATTTTTTATTCTTCTGAAAATTAAAAATTTGGGAGACATTTTAAAAAAGAAGTAAAATTGAAAATGTAATTCAAATGAACATTTATAAGTTATGTATACTTCTATCTAAGTAATAAATTTTCAGTTTACAGTTTGTTAAAATAATTTTTATCGATTATAATTCATTTTTCTGTACTTAGTTTGTCCAGAGGGTTATTATGGAGACCATTGTATGGAAGCTTGTGAATGTAAAAATGAGTTTTTTACCTGCCATCCCGCTGAAGGCTGCATTTGTAAACATGGATATGGAGGTAAATTTTATGTAAACCAATTTTTCCCTAATTTACCGAAGTTTATAAATGTTATTAATTAATAAAAATGTTCTACTAAAGGAGCTAATTGCGATGAAGAATTATTCTCACGTAATATTCAACAAAAAAGCGAAACCGGATATGGAAGTGTGATTGGCGGTATTTTCGCCGGAATTATGGGCATTGCAATCTTTTGTGCGGCTTGGATGTATCACCGACGACGCGTCGCTAATCTCAAGATGGAAATCGCACAAGTACAGTATATCGCGGAACCAGTCACGCCTCCAGGTAAATTTAAAAATTATTCCTTCTTCTTTCAATTTTACTTTGCAGCTTTCATTTTGGTTTGTAATGCAATATTGTTATCATTTTGATTTTGAAATAAAAACTATTTTATTTTAGACCGCAATCAGTTTGACAATCCTGTCTATTCGTACCAAGGAAATCCTAGAATTGAAGATGGTACGGATAGTCTCTTGAACAATGTACAAATAAAAAATGTTTTAACAATGAAGAATAATATTAATAGCGAGAAAGTTAAATTAGGATTTGGCTGTTGTACAGACGACGAAGAAGACAATTGTAAAGGTACAGAAAATTAAAATTAATTTTAAATTTATATTAATTTAAAATTAATGGCTTGCATTCCCTATTGAAAAAGTCCGATAAAACCTTATAAAGACCTGGTAAACTTGGTGCAAATACACACATATAACCCGATACCGATATCGGGTTATATGCGTGTATTTGCACCATTTTACCAGGTTTTTCCGACAGGGTTGGCATACAATTTTCAAAATTTTAATTATTATACTGTACTAAATAAAGTTTGATTTATCAATTAAGAAATTAATACAAAATAGGATTAAAATTTTTTGAATACTTGAGAACTAAACTAAATTTCTAAACTAACAAAAATCATTATTTCGTCCAGGGGGATACGGCTTGCACTTTGATCACACAGCCTCGTTGAAGAACAAAGACGCAGACTTGGGCAACCCCAACATGAACGTTTACCACAGTATCGATGAAATGGATAAGCAGAAATCGGAGCACGTTTACGACGAAATAAAGCAGAACAACGCCGATCTGGAATACGATCACCTTGACTATACGCGAGCTCAAAGTGACAGAAAGCCTCATTATCAGCGCATGGCGAACAGTTTCGGCTCGAGTTACCGAGACTCCGCCAGCGGACCGAGCAGAGCCTCGACATCGGCGACTCCCGACCCCGAGCTCGGTAATACGTAAAGAATGCTGTAACGCCGCGGCTGCTCTCTCTCTTTCTCTCTGCCTTTTACGACCGTCCTTTTTACGTCTCGAGCTTCAAAAGAGAACTGGCTTCCCTTTTAATATGGATAATGTAGAAAGCTCGTCGAGTCGATGTTCATCTTTATGAAAAGGCTGGCTTTCATGCTCGAGGCCTTATTTCAATTTTAAAAGCGTTCTTTATGGATTACTGTGCCATGGTTTTTCGTGAAGCAATAATATTTGAACCAGAACTGTATTGCGAAGAGCATTATTCTCCTTATCTTTTTACATAAATTATGTAAAAAAGCAGCCTTTGAATGATGCCTTCGTGTTTTACTCTTGGTGTTCATTTATCTCTTCCAACGAATTGTTTGTTTTTTAAAATCTTTTTATTTTATTGTAGTACCTAAGATCAATTTTAAATATTGGACACAATATGTATATTACAATATATAGTATACTTGCCGTAGTTGATACAATTATATAAATCAATTTGCAATACATATAGTTTGCACTTGATACAAAAGTATTTTAAAATGTATTTCGATTTTATCTAAATTTTATAATGTTAACGTTTTGAAAAATGTTAAAATATTTTTTAAAAGCACTGCTTGTAAGTCTAAAATCGATATGATTAAGAAAAAAGAACAAAAAAATGTTTAAATTATAAAATTTTCAAAAATTGTTGACCGACAAATGAAAATTAATTGTAGGTGTATTTTTTATGTATAATAATTATTAAAATAAGAAATATTTGCATTATATGCGAATATTCGCCAAGAGATTTGTTTTGTATACATATTTTTATTTCAATCTTCATTATATTATACACATTTTGCAGATATTAAAAAATATATATTGTTTTTTTTTTTACATATACGTTGCGTTATACTTTTTCTTTATATAAAAGCTTTTTTTTTAATCAGAAATTGCATTTTTGCGATGATATGTATTAAAAACTATAAAAAAAAGAGAAACTATTTAAATTTGAGTAATCGCATGACTGTGATAAAGTGATAGATGCAAATAAAGAGAAAAAGAGCTTGTGCAATTATGCAAACACCTTAATGATTAACTTTATGTACAATACTCCGTTAATATTTAAGGCGAATATGGTGTGCATGTATATTAAGTTCCAAGGACATGTAAACTGTATCAATTATTAACAAAGTTGGGAACAAATAAATTCGACCATTTTGATGAGTACGTCATATAATTATCTTTATTGTATTTAATAAATTTGAATGATTTATGAATGCTACTTTTATTTATACATATAACCTGAATTGATTATTCATACTTATATTCAACTATATTAGGTTTATAATTTTTAAAATTCTACTAGGCTAATTCCGGCGCGATTTTTTTTTCAATATCCTCGACTCGAGGTCGATAAATACTCGAAAACCGAACGAATCTCGCTTGGGATTTGTATATTATGGACAGTACAAATTTCTCTTCTTTATAAATAATGTAGTTTTTCTTACGTTAAAAATTATTGAAATTGTTCAATCTATAAGATTAACTCGTATCAGATAAAAAAAATGAGCATTTAAAAAACGACAAAGAGGAAAAGGTTTGAATATATTTAACGTAACTTATATTAGAGTAAGATATAGCTTTTATTGTTACAGAATACATACTTTATCACTTTATGATAAATGGAAAATTAAAATTATTTCCATAAAGTACATAAATTTAAATTAGTTGACATTTAAAAGCATCAACTGTAATAAATTAGGTGAATATTAATACCAAAAAGTAATGAATTCCAAATTACAATAAAGAAATTGTTAGGAATATACTATAAGTGTGACAAACTTGCTATATCGACTGACAAACATGTACTATATTTATTTTAGATATTATTATTACAACTGCCAAATGTTAGTTGTAAACGTATAATGCTAACATCACGCTCCAGCTTTTCGGACAACTGGCAGTCAGATTTTACTTCTTACTTTCTAAAATATCAAGTTAAAATTACAAATATTGCTTTGGATTAGAAGGAAAAATGATCTAAGACTAGCTTCTTTTATAAGTAAATATATAAAACGGCACAACGTCAATATCTTATACGTGTTCTATATAAAGTTCATTGTACTAGATAATCTTTTACTATTTACAAAAAATAGTAGCTTAAACGAAGAAAAAGATAAAAATGTAAGCTAGAAGAGCATCGGAAAGTGTCGATTTTCGGCAGTGTCAAAAGACACACAAGTTGATTGAATTTTTTATACGTAAATGGACAAAATGTCTAAGAACATTAGCAAAACTTAATGATAACTTTTAAGAATCACAAAGATATTCGATAAAAAATAGTATTTATGCATTTTTAACGATTCTCTTGTATTGTCTACTCGTGGTAATAATTATACAAATTAAATTTTATTGCGAAGATTCCTAATAAATGTTAGAAAAGTTTCAAGATTTTCTAAATCACATTTACTTTTTGGTCTGCAGATTCAATTCGCAGAGAAACATTTTTTCATTGACATAATATATATTTATATTTAATACGAGTATTTTCCTATACTTAATATTTTTTAATAATAATATAGCTTATGATATTCACTCATTTCAAGAAAAATGCACTCACCGTTTTTTAATGTACCATTAAAAAACCTCTTAATAATTGAAATAAAGACGCCTATCTTAATACGTAGAAGATTAAAATGAATGAAAAATAAATAATGTCTAACTGTTAAACGAGACTAATACTACTAACGTGAAAATGTAATGAATTCGCTGTAAATCTAGTTCTCGTCAAGGATTTCTTTTGATTTCTTGAGCGCACAAGATTCTTTTTTTTATTTGAGAGGGCAAAACGTTAAACTTTACTCTATAAAAAATTATTTTGCACTTTCTTTAAGCGCTCGATGCCTCTCTGGAGCTCATTAAATGAGTTTGTAAATGGCACGTCACATAAAATCAAACGATTAACTCAAAATGTTCCCGTACAATCAAATTCTCGTCGAATCGTCCTCGTCCTCGTCCTCTCCGCCGACAATTTCTTCGCTCTCCGGGCGATCGTAAGCAAAATACGTGGCAGCGAAGCCGGTCTTTGAAATGGTATCGTCGGTTCTAAATCGCACGAGCAGCGCTTCGTTTATTGATATGATATCTGTCGTATTCTGGAAGTCATAATATTTTGCGTTAAAAAGGGGCAGGTTATTGACTCGTATTTCATTAAAAATACGTGCTTTCCGACTAAGATCTATTGCAAGAGGTACATTATAAACGACTTCTTACCGAATTGCCGCAAAGTTTTCCATAACTGGGGCTCGATACGTCCAATCCCGAGTGAACTTCCACCCAGTCGTAGCTGCAGTCAATTTCATCTTCCAAATTGAAGGAAAGGAAATTCAGATGAACATTTTTGCCCAGTGGAGCTTCGATGGTCCAGTCGCAGTCCATTCTGTGATCGTAGTTCTGACTTCCGTATCGCGCGTGAGAGTAAAAGTACTGCACGCGATCTGTCGCCGTTAGATGTCCACCGCAAGCTGTGCATTTTAAAATACAAGAATATTACTCGTTCATTTTTAAAAAGTTCAAACAATCGATAATAAATTTAAGGTGCACATTTTCAAAACGCGGAGTGAAAAAACTACCTGTCATGTGTTGAGCGAAGAACCCTTGTTTTTGGACCGAAGTATCGCTTTTGAAGACCATAAACATTTGATTTCCCGTGGCTAAAATTGGATGGGGTTCCTTATTTCCGCAAAATCGTCCTAGTGATTGGCTGTCGGGAGAATCTCCGTCGTAAATTGCTACGTGATCGTAAGCACATTCTTGATGCGGTTCCATATCGAATACTTTGAACATCTAAAATGAGATCAAAATTCTTTTGTAAAAAGCAGTCTTATTTTAAAGAACATAATCGTTATTTACTGCGAAAAAATAGATCGACAATCGCATTAAAGAGAGGATGCGTAAAAAAGATTAAAATCACTTTTAATAAATAACAGCCAATATCCTTCGAAAATGGGATTTTTATCGGTCAGTAAACATCTCAGCATCGCGACGCGGCAGAAAAAAAAAGTATCTCTCCCTGGAGAGATAATGGCCTCTAGTTAATCACACGGCAAAGACAATAAAAGAGGTGAAGCTTGAAAAAAAAGGGTATTTTCCCCATTTACGAGGTGAAAAGCGAAGCCGGGCGAGCTGGCTCTCTGCTTACCAATTTAATCCTGTGTCCGGGTGTGGTCGTAAAATGCCAAACGCAGTCCTTCTTGCCGGGGTAATAATCCGGATAATTCGGCGAGGTGATCGTACCCGAGGGCGCCGTTATTTCATACTTGCAGCCGCCCTCCTTGCAGTCGTGGCCGTTATCGTGGAGGGTAAATCCATTGTGACAGGAGCAGTGATAAGAGCCGATCGTATTTTTGCACTCGTGCTGACAGCCCCCGTTGTTGTTCGCGCACTCGTCCATATCCGTGAAGAAGATCGCCGCGAAGCCCGATTTCTGCATGCTGAAAATTCGATTTTGCGCTGTTCACGTGCATTTGGACTCGCGAGATGGCGGTTAAACGATCTTTTCATTTTTTTATAGATTAATTGTTTCAGGGTCTTTTCAAGAATCTCTTGTTAAAAGTTTTTAATTAAATTAAAAAATGAAAGAAAATTCGGTGTATAATTTCAGCAAATTTTAGAAAAGAAAGCGTTCTGCATCTCGCACTTGAGTTCACTATTTTTATGTATTTTTTCATGCTAAATTCGAATCCAAAGACCATTATCCATTGAGTCAAGATTTTGAGATGTCTTGATCTTTAAGAACTTTAAGATATGCTTATTTTCAAGATAAAAAATACTTGTTTGCGATTTGATCTATATTATGACAATGAATAGTATCCGCCGTGGCCTTTATATCACCTTTCGAATTTCATCTTTATATTATTTTCTTCCAAGAAATTTAACATTAAGTTAAAAAAAATTTTAACTTGACACTGAGATATTCGCGTATTCTTTATACTCATATTTTATACTACTTCAAACTAGTATACCTCAAAGATAAAGAAATTGATAATTCAATTCAAAAGAGAGAACACTTTTTTTGTAAACCTGATGTGTTATAATTTATTTTTTTTCTATTCCTTGTCTTATCACATTCATTTTTATATAGTGACTTTGAAACGCGTTTTACAAGATTACGTTTGAATTTTTTAAATTAAAGAAAAAATCTCATTTTTAATCTTTTATTCACTAAATGGTTCTGTTTTATTAAAAGGACTAATATTTATAATTTTAAATTTAAAGATACATTGAACTATTTCTCTATGAATTCTACAAATACCTATGGAAATAAGAAAAATCGGCGCCTAAAAAGAGTTTTCATTGATCTATCATACCTGCAAACCAACGCTTCGCCAACAAATTAATTTAGATAAAATGGTAATTGAATTTACACACTTCATTTAATAACTGGTGAAATATGTGCCCGGTCAAAATAAAACTGTTGCCGAATGTATAAAGTAAAATTAGAATTTAAATTTCAATAAAAACATTTTATACGTTTTACAGATACGTAACATGTTTCGTTAAAATCAATTATTCATTTTTTTTCAATTTTAATTTTAAATTGTCTTTTACACTTAATTAGCTAAGAATATTGCAAATATCAATTCTTTTGAACTCATACGTCAAACCATTCACAAATATATAAACATTTTGATTGATAATTTCATGATTTATTTTTTAATTTTTTAATATAATAGTTAGTTTAAAAATAAAATAGCCATGTATTTGTTAATAAAGTCTATTATATTTATTAGCTTAGTTTTGTTAGCTTAGTTTAGTTTATGATTTACTATATGTAACTTATTATAAACAAAATAAACGATCTTTGCATTCATTGATAATTAATTTTAATCATTATATTTTCAATTTTTGTAAAAACTAATATTCTGTACTTTTAAGTATTAGTTTAAATATTATTTACGTTTAAATATTTAAGCATTATTTAATTTCTTAAGAAAAGTGTAATAAAAATTAACATTTTATAATGAAAAAAAATACGAAAACCACAAATAAAAAATTTTAATTTTTATTAATTCTTAAATTGAATGAAGTAAAACGTACACATATTTCGTCAGCAAAAAATTATAATATGTGAACAATTTTTAAAATATATAATATAACGTTTTCAGATATATTGTATTTTTTTTCAATGAACACAAAAAACATTATAAATGTTTATTACGTTGCAAAGTTACAATTGCAATTGCAAACATTCTGCAAATGGTAAAATAAATACGGATGCAAATCAGCTGATATTTTTCAAGCGTATATGACGAAAATGTCAGAAAAAAAAATATTTATGTTCGTTATAAATCCAATACGATCCAGAAGATTGATTAAATCAATTCAAGGTTAATGAGTATTTATCCAACTGCAATCCATATTTGTTACCGCATAAAGCGTTTCGTATAAATAGTAAGAAATTAGAGAAAGTTATTCAGTTTCGTGTTTTCTGCGATACGCAACATGATTGCAAAAGTTTTCATATTCGCCCTTTTGGGCACCTCTTTGGTCTTGGTATATATATTTCGAATATTTGAATTATATTTAAATAAGTTTTCCGTTTAGTTAGATTTTATTTAATTATTTTACATATTTTTGCAGGCCAATCCAGTCCAAGATATTGAGGAAGAGAATCTTTCAGTACGTATTATCGAATAAATTATTAATTAATTTATAATTAACGTATATTAAATGCACAGAAATTAATATATTGTAACTTTTAAACAAATGCACAATTAATACGTTCGTATTGCGAAATTTTAATATACTCATGTTTCGGTTATAGACCCCCGTTCCTGAGGTAATTGAGCCAGATGTTCCAAAAAGCACCAATCCCCCACAAATTAACGAGGACAAGCCATCTCAAGAAAGCTCCGAGGACAAATCATCCAAGGGTAGCCCCGAGGACAAATCATCCGCAGAAAGCTCCAAGGACAAATCGTCCGTAGAGAGCACCGAGGACAAACCATCCAAGGAAAGCCCCGAAGACAAACCTTCTGTCGAAAGCAACGAAGACAACTCCGTCGTTGACCCCGTAAGTTAATTAAACCTTTTCATACTGTCCGCAGTTATTACTTTATTCCGTTCTTATGGATAGCAGTATTTTTAAATCGTCAATTGCTTTTAGTTCATATTTTTTTATTTGTTAGTCTCAATAAGCCCTTTTACATTAAAAGTTGTCTTTTACAATATTTACAGAACCAGAAAATTCAAGAGGACCTTGAAAAGTGGCTGAAAGAAATCAGAGAGAAGTGGCTTGAGAAGATCGAAAAGGACAGGCAAAAGATGAAGGAGATCTGGGACCGCCTTAACGGCAAATGGGGTCACAGATGGGGTCACAGATGGGGTCACAGATGGCAATAATTACAAGCTTTATAAATTAACTGCAGCGATTAGCTATAAGAACTGTTAAGTTAAATTGTATTGACGTAGAGATTAAATATGCATTAAATTAATTCAAGTAGTTAAATGTTTTTCTTTTCAATATTACCAGCGACTATAATAAATTTTAAAAACGAATTCATTTTTGTCAAATAAGTATAAAGAGAAAAGGTTCAGACTGAAGTCAAGCACTAGAAGAAAGTAAAAAGTAAGTATACATCGGAGGCTAACCATCACGTTTTAAAGCTAAAATATCTCCAATTTTACCAAATCCATTACACCACAAATACTTTACGCGATTGACTAGATAATTTAAAAAAGAAACTAAATTAAAACCGAAGTATAACTATATTATTTGATTTCCAATAACAACGCTTTCGACGCTTCGAGCAAAGTTCACCGACCTGTTGTCCGAGGAGAAGACGACCTTGAGCGAGTTGCCCTCGGAGGTGATGAGGGAGGGCGGCCTGGAGCCGCAGTAGATGCCGTGCTTCTTGAGGACGTCGTCGCTGAGCTTGCTCGAGACCTCGACCCAGTCGTACTCGCAGGGCTGCTCGTAGACGTTGTTGCCCTCGAGGTCGAAGTGGGTGAAGTTGAGGGTGATGCGGTACTGCGGCGGCGCGACGATCTCCCAGACGCAGTGCTTGTTGCCCGGGTACGTTTCTGGGAACGAGGGGCTCGTTATCGTGCCGTTGCTCGTGTCGAAGATGCCGCCGCAGGCGTCTGTGCGGAATCGAAACGGGAAGAATGGGTAAGAGGTCGTATCTTTAGCGTGCGCGAAAGCTGAATGGGAGACCAGCGCGGAGGCTGTGCGTATGCGATACGATTGGTGCTTTGTTTTGTGTATGGCAGGGGGGGTGTTTAGGGATATTCTCG
Organism: Ormyrus thymus; assembly: GCA_035582935.1. NCBI lineage: Eukaryota > Metazoa > Arthropoda > Insecta > Hymenoptera > Ormyridae > Ormyrus > Ormyrus thymus. The sequence continues at coordinate 1,841,901 of JAWWEM010000044.1, read as the reverse complement.
GGGAAATCTGGTTGAATGCGATACTTAAGTTTTTTTTTCCATTAGTTTTGCTTTTTTAGTGAAAAGAATTTTTAGCTTAAATTAGTAGCGTATTTTTTCAAAAGAAACAGTATATTCTACTCTTAATAAAGTGACATCTGTTGATATTTAATATACTCTGCAGATAATAATTGGTTCAATTATTTTCAACGTTAAACATTGTATGAAAAGTGTATTCGAAAATTCCTTTATTCCTTTACCAATTAACTATATATTTGCTGTTAAATGGATGAATTCAGTAAGCCTTGATATTAAGATTTTTTTTTTACCTTCACAATGCTTTCCATCCGAATGGAGCTCAAAGCCCACTTTGCAGGCACATTCATATCCTCCTAAAGTATTAATGCAGTCGTGCTCACAGCCATGATCCGTCATAGCGCATTCGTCAAATTCTACAAAATTATAACGAAATACCAAATGTACTAATTACTCGAGTTTAAAATTAATTAATTTATAAAAATACAATTAATTTATCGCCACTTATCATTATTATAAAGCGATCGATGTGCAGCGATGACATGCTTCTATTTTTAATAAAAATATTAATAATAATGAATTGATTAACTTTCGAAAAAAATATTGATTAACCAATCCAGAATTATTTAACGAAACGATTTCACCGCGTCCGATGAAATTTTTCGCGAAAACTCGCCAGCGAAGAGGCAATCCCACCTACCCTTCATGAACGTGGCCGAAAATCCAGCCTTCTGAATGGTGCTGTCGCTGACGAATTTAACGAACAACTTGTTGCCGGTGGACCTGATGTCCGGCGGCAGCTTGTATCCGCAATAGACGCCGACGAGGGGCGAGTCGGAGCTGTGCCCGTCGCGCACCTCGACGAAGTCGTACTGGCAGTTGTCGTGGCTCTCGATCTCGAAGGCCTGGAACTTGAGGGCGACCTGGTAGTCCTGGGGCACCGACAGCCGCCAGACGCACTCCTTGCTCGACTGGTACTCCAGGGGGTAGTTGGGCGACTCGAGGTGTCCGACCCCGTCGAGCTTGACGTCGCCGCCGCAGACGGCCTCGTAGTTGGCGGCGAAGCCGCCGTGGCCGCTCTGACGGGAGGAGGTGACGTAGGTGACCAGCATGCGACTGCCGGTGGAGATCACCGGGACCGGGATCTTGCCGCTGCCGCAGAAACGACCTGGGGAACGATCGCGGGCCGTTGATCGACGGTTGTTGGAATTGCAAACTTTTCAAATTGCGGGATATCGAGGAATTGGGAAGTTTTTTTTAAAAAGAAGTAGGGACATTCATCAGTCTACAATATTTTTTGGTTTTATTTCCCTAAATTCTATAATTTACTAAAGTGATACGAAAAGATTATTGTAAAAAAGCCACCGGTTATTCCAAACTAATCTCATTAAGAAAATTAGTGCGTAAAGAAATGGTCATTTTATACACGAATGTAAAAAAGTTTTTATACTCAAACGGTCTTACATCGTTTAAAGAAAAATTACGGTTGTAAAAATCTCAGGTCGAATATCTTTATTTTAAAATTGTACGAAAACAAATTTCTCTCTAAAAATTGTTTCCGTTACTTTTTCCACATACTTTACTTTAGATCAGTAATGTTTCAAATTCTCAATTAGCAATAACGATAGAGTAATAATAGATTAATTTTTAAAAAATTATAGGGCAAGGCTGCATTGTTGCAAGCATGTTAACCTTGCTCGAAGGTTCCCTGCAAAAATTTAAAACTTTGTCTATCGGTTTAAAATCCATTATCTTTTTACATTTTGATCAATTGTTTCGTTGGTAAACATCTTACGCAAGCAATCATCGTGTTTCTCAGCTGAATAAAGTGACGTTGTTTTGTGTTCACCGCCGTTAGAAAACCATCCTTAACTTACGCAATTTTTTTTATAGAAAAAAAAAACAGACCCATTCAACAAAGTTTCACCGAGTTCGTTCCCTCTGTATAAACCATTGTTACGTAAAACGAAGTTAAACCGGAATCATGAATATCCGCGAGATTATTACAAAAAAAATCCAAAGACAAGCGTCAGGACAAGTAACAAAGTTCGAGCTCCGCATTTGGATCAGTAGAGCAAAGCGGGCACAGCCGCGCAATACAATGCTGCTGCGGGCACAAATGCTCGCTCTCGTCGCCCAGATATATATATAATAGCAAATCAGCTGTCGCGCATACTCACCGAGAACGGGGCTCTTGTGCCAGTAGCCGTCGCGAATCTCAAGATAATCGCTGCGGCAGTAATCGCTCTTGAATATATCTAGAAAAGTGATATTGAGGACAATGCGCTCGCCGTGGGTGGCGGTGATGCGCCACTCGCAGCGCTCGGGCTCGCTCGCAGGCGAGCTGTTCGGGTGGCTCGGCGAGCCGAAGCTTCCGCTGTTCTCCTGAAACGTTCGGCCGCATTCTGAAAGCAAAACGCCGCGAGCGACGCGCGCGCCGGGCCTGTTAACGGCGCAATTATAATACGCATCCCGCCCGGCGGACGGGAGCTCGGCCGCGCCGAAAGTTCAAGTGCAGCGCGCGCGAGCGTTAAAAGGGCTTTGTGCGAGCTTAATGGACGGGAACGCCGCGATCGTCTCGCGCGGGGATCTCCTCTTTTCGGAGCGGAGAGCGACGAATGCGGTTTTGCCGCCACAAAGCGCCGACCTACTGCTTTTGTCTCCATTAATTGTGATAATCGACTGCAGTTATTATGTAACGCTTTGCCCGACCAGCGCTTGGGAAGTAGCTTGATAAATACTGGACGCTGCGAGCGCGATAAAACGCGGAGGCTCTATTTTGTTGCGATTGATTTTAATTTCAGCAGGAAATTCAGCCGGCGCGCGTCTTGCTCCATTTCAATGTACTTTTCAATGGGATAAGAGAGGAGAGTTAATAAAACGGACTCACTGTGGCACTTGTAGAGCAGATTCGTCTGCGCTATGTCACCTTCGCTCAATCGCACTCGTTGCCCGATTTCTGGCCTCTTTTTGCCGTGGCTCTCCATCGGTAGAATGGTGTCCAAATAAGTACCCTTGGAAAATGTATTCTTCGCGTAATGCATAATGGAGTCGTAATCGTAAGGCAGTCCCAAAGAATTCACCTCGTCGTCGGTTAGCTTGTTGAAGTTGTATTCTTGACCTGAAATAAATTTAAATTGAATTTCGCGATTCCGGCGGATGATTGAAAGCATTAAGCGCTTTGAAAGTTAATTTTTATTATCATATGAATATAACATTGAATCTCTACATTCGTTCAATATTTTCGCAGCTTAATAAATTCAAATTAACTGCCGGGCTGCAATCAATGAAACATCCAGGCGGACTCGACTGCGGAAATATTATAAGCTCAATTTACCATTCATTATATTCTCTCTTATGATTTGCACATGTCGGTCGCGATCCGGTCGCGTGTGCTCGTGCCAAAAGCCGACGACGTGGCCGAGCTCGTGCACGACGATTCCGAATTTGTCGCAATTTTTCCCGATGCTAATGGCTTGCGCGCCATTTCCCCGCTTCCCGACGAAGGAGCAGCATCTGAAAATAAAATATATGCGAAATGTAAAAGGGGAGGGGGGATTTTAATATTCTACGAATTCGTAGAGAAAAAAAGCTTGTTAAATATTCCCGGGTTTAAAGAAGACGCGCGAGTCGGGGCACGATGCTTTGTATAATATTAACATAAATTTTGTACCGCGCAAAAGGTAGTTTCATGAATAAAGCTGTTTAATCGCGAAGGGACGGGGGATGCTTTAAATTTTAATCGTCGAACAACGAATTTCATGAACTTAGTTTCATTTACTCTGGATAACTTTCGTATTGGTATATTAGTCAAGATCGAGGAAAATAAGCATCAACGATAAATTTTTCGTTCTTTTCCGGAGTTTGAAAATATACAGCTAAACTTATTAAATTGAAGACAGCTCGAAAGCCTCGCATGAATTATTTATCTGCTAATCCATTCTACCGTGATTTACTTTCGAGGATAGACAAAAGAATTTAAAACTCCAGTGGCCAGCGAAAGCAAAATTCTCAATTGCAGAAAAGATAATGCAATCCGCGTCTCTCTCTCTCTCTCTCTCTCTC